>OY776115.1:75757631-76090131 GCA_963675035.1 Allygus modestus | reverse complement strand
CAACAGCAATTTGCTAAACTAACGGTAGTAAACACACTGAACAGTAGTGATACACCGAACAGTAGTTTGGAAAAAGTATGATCTTCTCTAGGTTAATGGGTGATGTGAATAATAAAATAGTATTTGATTTTCCCATTATTTAACATTGAGTAAGCTTTTGCTATACTATATTCACATCAGCCAATATGCTAGGACGATTTTTCACAGAATTCTTCGTCACTTCTGAAAAATGATGTCCAATTGATGTATCAAAACAATGTCCTCGATCCGTCTTAGTGTAAAATGGTTTTCAATATTTGAAAGTTCCATATACAGGGTGTTCAAAAAAGGTGGGGACATAATTTACGTAGTGATTCCTTGGGTCAAAATAAGCAAGAAAGTTTATACAAACATATATCCTATCTCCTTTCGTTTAGCGTCTGTCTGTCTGTATGTGTTTTTTACAAAAAAAGTCATAACTCCTTAACGGTTTGAGCTACAGCGTTGAGACTTTGCACAAATGTTCATCTTATAAGCCGCTTTCTTTGTGCAAAATGTGAATAAAAACTCTTTAACCGTTTCAAAATGGCGGCTATTTTAAATTTTTGATACCAAATTTCACGAAAACCGTTAATTTTACAAAAAAATTGCAAGATACATAAAATTTAGTAAATTTTATGGAAATTTCAACGATATCTTACTAAGCTTAGTTTGGACAAAGAATAACTGAGAAATTAATTTCTTTCTTGCTATACCTACAGTTTTCTCCATTTAAACCATGTTAAAACTAGAACAAATATCATTAATAAAATGAATTTCTCCATTATTCTTTGTCCAAACTAATCTTAGTAAGATATCGTTGAAATATCCATAAAATTTACTAAATTTTATGATTCTTGCAATTGTTTGGTAAAATTAACGGTTTTAGTGAAATTTGGTATCAAACATTTAAAATAGCCGCCATTTTGAAACGGTTAAAGATTTTTTATTCACATTTTGCACAAAGAAAGCGGCCAATAAGATGAACATTTGTGCAAAATCTCAACGCTGTAGCTTAAACCGTTAAGGAGTTATGACTTTTTTTGTAAAAAACACATACAGACAGACAGACGCTAAACGAAAGGAGATAGGACATATGTTTATATAAACTTTTTTGCTTATTTTAACCCAAGAATCACTACGTAAATTATGTCCCCACCTTTTTTAAACACCCTGTATACTGAAGTAGACCGCCCTCAAAGTTAGTTACTTACAAAAATAACATGGAGATCAATTTTTCAATTGCATTCTAAAAAACTGGTAAGAAATAAACACAACTTTACAGCATTTAAATACCGTTATGTTACAATATGATGAATACATATGACAAAGTACTGAAATGGCTACATTGATAACATCATCTTTGTATAGGTGTATAGCTCACATTATGAACAGTTTTACTCGGTTTTTCAGCAGCATATAGTTCACATGAATCAGAAAACTTGCTCAACTCGGCATACCACGGGTGTCAACTAAAACTATATAGAATTCGATTCGTTAAAAATATTCAGGATTTGTACAACATTACAAATCAAGACTTAATACGGAAACTGCACCGTGGGAATAGAAAACCAGATTGCGTTCCCGATAGTTAAGTAACCGATATCCAGGTGACTGGTTATTGTGCTGTAGGATTTCCCCGAGGACGCCTGTCAAGGCTGCACGTGGGCGCCGCGGTAAACACATCCCCGCCTCGGCGTTGTGTTTGGAAATTGAACTGGTATAATCGATACCGATAAAATATTTGACTCACTTAACCACTTTACGTAGGTCAAATAACCATGTAAATCATTGCTATTCGTACTACATATATTTATTAACAGACTAGCTGTTCCCGCGGCTTCGCTCGCGAAAAATTAAAGCCCGTTTAAAATATTAACCTGACCAGCCCTATAAAATCTTTGTTTATGTTTTACCCATATGACTTCCTTTGCAGTAACTGACAAACATTTTAATTACAGCTGGTAATTTTATAAATGGTATCCTCCCATAAGATTTGCATTGGATCTTACGGGGCCCGTGGGGTGGAGCCCTAATGTTGGATGAAGACATTAGAGTATCAGGTATATATGTTAATGTGGAATGTAAGCTATGTTCATGCAAAATTCTAGCATGAATTAATAGGTCCAGTAGTTTTTGCGTGATGGAATTCCAAATATCCATACATCAAACAAACATCTAAATTTTCACATTTATAAAATTAATGGGATATGGACCAATAGCAGCTACAGCACTAACAGACGAACACTACACAGGATTGACGAACACCCGAGGTAACATGATGCTTGAACCGGAGCAAAATCATAATGGTGGACTCCAGTCACGAAACATTGGACCTTTATAGCTGCTTCCCCAATGAGGCCCGAGCAAAATGTCGATATCACAAACAACAACCGTTCAATCGATAACTAAAATATTAAATACATACAATTTGCTAAGGGAGAATTATTTACGATATCGAAACTCTCCCTGAAATCAGTAGCTATTTTCTGTTCTTTAAAATGAACTATAAATCAACGATTTCGGATAATCCGCTGTGGAGGACGGACTGTGAAAGTTAGCATTGGACTTGTGGGAGTATATGAACGCTGAACTCCCTTCTTAACACAATACGTTTTAGCTTTATCTTTATCTAATCATACCTGCAATATTTTGAGCTTCAATTAATTTACAATAGCTAGTTATTCATAATTTGCTCGTCTACTACCTCAGATTTGCCCTCAGGTTTTGGGTTTCCATTTCCAATTGTATGCATTTATATTTAGTTTTTGGAATTTGTTAATGCTGTTGTATGACAGTTTTGTTTTGTTTTGTTTTTGTTGTTGCTGAATGTGTTCATTAC
The DNA here is from genome assembly GCA_963675035.1 of Allygus modestus. Lineage (NCBI taxonomy): Eukaryota > Metazoa > Arthropoda > Insecta > Hemiptera > Cicadellidae > Allygus > Allygus modestus. Next base: position 76,087,271 of record OY776115.1, on the reverse strand, counting down.
AACAGCTGTACTACTATGCAATTCAATTTAACTTATTCTGCGACCCGTATGCGCAAAAATAACTATTTTCGCTCAACTAGCTTGATAGCAGAGACAATTAATTATCGTATTATGACGATATTTGATTTGAGGCATTTCAGTTGACGGAAGATCAAAATAAACAATTACTATTCTTTTTATACACATTTCCAGAATTAGTCAATTTAAAAACATATGTTTTGTTACCATCGCTCGTGTCAGTTAACTGTAATGTTATAGACACATTGCATTTTCACGACTGCAACTTTGTAAAATAATAATTGACAAATGTTCGGTCTCAAAAACGACGTTAACAAAAGTCCTACCCAGATAAAGAAAATAGATCAGAAAAAAGTATTTTCCCTACATAGAATAAAAAACAGTTTATTTCGCAGTAAAAACATCTTGAGAACATTGTTATATTTGCTTCTTAATAATAAAATTAACTATCCCCTTGAACGAAAAAGTGATCTCGTTTGTTCTTAATAAATATTACGAAATATTATGAGACACGCCACGAAATACCAAGAATCTTCAATTATGTAATTCAAGTCGAGATAAAGCAATCAACACAGTAATTACACTTGACCTATTTTCTGCCGAGTCGTCATGTTAAGTAGAGCATCATCTATCTGTTTACAATATCAGGTGTATTAAAAATATAACAATTTTCTCCAACTCATACACAGTTCGAATTAGCAGTTGCGAACTCTCATCGACCATTGATAACTGAATGATATGTGTTTTTGTAGATCCGTCGTATGTTACACGAGTATAAAGGCCATATTATTTTACAGACTCCTATTTGGATGTAATCCTGCTGTCTTCAGTGGTGGAGCAAAAATGGACTTACATTTTTACCTTTCGCTCATGGAAAAAATAATGATGATAAAAGTAAAGTAATCGTCACCAAATCAACAAACGATTAACACTACCACACTAGGGAAATACATTTATATCTTTTAGGTTAAAACCATTAAAACAACTATTTAGGAATCTACGATTTGAAAATGAAAAGTATTAAATTGTTACTAAAATGGTTTTAGGTAACGAAACATTGGAACAACTTACGAGAAGTGCTTGTGTCTTGGTGACTTTGGAAGTGCATCGTGTTGTTATGCAATAACCGCAGTGCACGGCTGTATGTGAATCACGGTCAGAGGATTTGAAGGGGCTTAGACTCACACGTGGATACAACAAGTTTGAATAACAACACGGTTAAACCAAGAGTTAAAAACCTCGTTGAATATTCCAAAGGGAAGAATCGAGATTATAGTTTTAAAACTATAACCATATTACCATATTATAACAATATTACCTAGACGCAGACGATTATACACTTATAACCGTCTATGGCTATGGATTCGTGGCTAAATTCAAATACCCCCGTCGCAGCAAACCTGCATACTCAGGGAATTTCCAATGGAGATATAAATGTCTTAATACTACATAAAGCCACTTACCAAGTTTCATACAAATATAATCACAAATAAGCAATATATACAATTTTAATTATTCTTCATAAGAATAACATTGGGGCTGAGTACGCAGGTTTGCTGCAACAAGGAACATAAAAAATGGGTTTTTATGCTAATATCAATATAACTCAACTAGGTAAAGTCGTATACCAGTTTTTATACATTTATGTTCATAATTAAGGGAGACAGAGCATTTATAATTATCCTCCATAAGAATAACATGGGGGCTGAGTACGCAAAGGTTTGCTGCTTCGGGAGCCTTTGGCAAAAAGTATTTTTGTGGGCACAATAGACCACAATAGACCACAACGAGATGAAGCTGTATACCAAGTTTTGTCAGTATACGTTCATAAATAAGCGAGATATAAACATTTTCTTTTCCTCCATAAGAATAACATTAGACAACGTACTGTGTTTAGCACTTTCAATATCACGGTAACCAATTGACGTAGAGGAATGATCGAAATACCAAATTGTGTGTTTTTTAAGCTGAATACAATGGTGAAAACTAAAATTTGACTGTTTAAAAAATTATATGTAACAACTACAAAAAAACCATTTTTGAGGTACAAAACCCCTCCAAAATACCCCTTCGGATAGAGCGGTCTGGCTGGTTTTCGGTCTTAAAGTCATAAATGTTGCTTTACACGTTTATCCCAAGTTTAATCAAAATCGGATTATTTTTACGAGAGTTATCGTGCACACGGACACACACACACATATATAAATAAAAATAAAAAAAAAATATATATATATATATATATATATATATATATATATATATATATATATACAGTTTCAAACGAATGGTGTTTTTGGGGTCTAGGGACCTCAAAACGAAAAGTTATCATGGTCCCCGGCCTAGGTCTTACCATGCCAACTTCGGTAATAGCTTCTTCCCTATAGGGGAAATTCGCTAAAATGACACTTTTAAATGCCAATCTCGCCGATACTGTATTTAATCGAATCTTTTTTCAGAGCCTGAAAATTATCACTGTTTGGCTCAATTACACGATAAGAGTTTTTAATAAAGTTAAAAATGCTCAAGAAAAACGAGCTCAAACATTTTCCTTTGTACAATTTGTTTAACCTTTAAACACCTGGACATGAGGAAGACCATCACCAACTTTTACGACTCTGTAATTGGATAAACAAATATTTATTGGGTAAAACTCTAAATAAAAAAATACAATGTATATTCAAATATCTGTTTGTTCTACAAGGAATTAGCACAGCGTCTTGTATGTTGTGTGCAACAACTCCATATTTTCAAGCGAGGATATCGTTATATGCTCCACCTACGGGAATAACTTCAAGCGAGGATATCGTTATATGCTCCACCTACGGGAATAATACTATCTATTGAGCACAGACGAGCTCAGGGTTAGTGGGCGGGAAAACTTGTTCGATGAAATGGGCCATTTACCATCCTGACTGTGGACTGGCGCGTGGGCCGCGACAGCGATACACGGGTATCGTTGGGTCCTCGCGATCTATGATAGGAGACACATTAGGTGCAGATTACAGCGCCACGTTATACAAAACCAGTAATAGGAATTACACTATAACATAGCTCTCCTGAATTTTGGACTAAAATTAGAAGGATGTTATTCAATTTTGGTAATAAGAAAATTAATTATTTTACGTTACATAGATTTATTTTATTGGTTTGACTCTAGTTTACAGGAAAACTGGGCGGGGACATATGCAGAAGGGTGTCTTGAACCATCCCGATGTTACTTTCTCTGACGCAACCAGAATAACACAAATTCTCCGTCAATCTTCAATTAATACAGTTTATTTATTGTATAGACAGGAATATTGAAATTTAACTTATCATTGATGGCAGAACGTGTAATTCTTTACTAAACAAGATGCAATCTTGTGTGCGATTGCATCAATATACTCTACTTGTTGTATGAAACCTTTTATGGAAATACGAGGGTCATCCAGAAAGTAAAGAACGTTTGCTTGCTGCGTCTAGCACAGCTCCCCCATCACCGCCATAGCGTGTGCGGCAGTCCACTCACCTCTCCACCAAAGTATGAGCCGAGTCTCGTTGCTGTGCGGTCACACGTCTTATTTCTACAGCGATTCAAAATGGCGGCGGCAATCGAAAATCCCGCCAAATATGGGATAAGCAGTTTTATTCGGTTTCTGAGTTAAAAAATGTCTAGACCATCAAATTTTTTTTAGAAAAACACCAAATAAAATTGGTGGTGAAAGTGCAAAGTCTTCAAGTCGAGTTTTCAGGGGAAAAAATGGTGCAACAGGTTTAATGAAATAAAATCCATTATGCACGATGAGGATCGGAGTGGCAGGTCATTGCTCGCAAAAGACGATTTGAAAGAAAGACTTGAGGGAAGATTGGAGGAAAACAGCTGCTAAAATCTTAGCACATTACATCAATTTTAAGATTTTTTGTGCACTTTCATCATTAACTTTCTTTGGTGTTTTTCTAAAAATTTCTTCGGTATGGACATTTTTTTACTCAGAGACCGATTAACACTGCTTATATTAAATTTGGCGAGATTTTCGATTGCCGCCGCCATTTTGAATCGCTGTAGAAATAAGACGTGTGACCGCACAGCAACGAGACTCGGCCCATACTTTGGTGGAGAGGTAGTGGACTGCCGCACACGCAATGGTGGTGATGGGGGAGCTGTGCTAGACGCAGCAAGCAAACGTTCTTTACTTTCTGGATGACCCTCGTAGAATGTTGATCTATAATTGGCCGAACATTAATGACATCATCAGAAAATAAGGGGAGGAGGGTCCATATTCAAAATGACAATGCAATTTTACTTATGGAGGAAGTTAAAAACTATGTAATTTGTTATATTGATTTTAACCAATTTCACAAATAACCATCGAAAAACTTCAATCAAACTATAGAAAATAAAATGCAGTCATCAAAAACGATACAAAAATAAATTTAAAAAATAATAACAGAAAAGGGTAAAAAGTTATTCCAAAAACTAGTATTTATGCGTTTATATAGCCTTGCAATCTTGTGCTGAAGAAAACCAAGAAAAATCTATCTAGGGAAAGTTTAAGAACAACGGTTGGTTTTATACTTTTGTTATAGATAAAAAAGCTCACGTGACTGAAGAAAGTAACGTAAACATCAGGTTTTAAAGTTGTAATTGTAATGTCCATTTGTTTAACTGGTCCAAAAATGTATTTACGTTTGTATTATTTTAAGAATTGTGATACCTATTTTAGATCTGTAGATAATTTGTCGTCATACTGCTTGAAAAACGGCTGTTTTCAATGCATGCGTTGCGTGGCGAAAGTAGTTATTTTCAGTCCTATAAACGGAAAAACAATCAGCTGGTGTCGAGGTCATCAGCTGTTCCGTTTCTGTCATTTATAAATATCAATGTAGTGAATCTGCAAACTTGTAATCAATTATTTTATCGATTGTAATTCATTGTTGCATTGTAATTCTAGTACCTGGGGGCGGAGCTTTGCTCGAGGGAAGGCCAGTCAGTTTGTTTAGATGATTTGGTGTAATATTTCACCACTTCCCCCTAGTGATAATCAGATTTGTATAACTCATTTGCCTCTTTTATACATTTTAAAGGCCACTCCAGTTGTTATTTATAGCTCCATGTCCCTTTGATTTATTCTACTACTCTATACAGGGTGTTTTCGAATTAATGTTGCTAACTTCGGGATAATGTTCCTTATGTCAAAAGGAATGTAAATGATCATATAACTGGGGGTCTATCTCTTTTCGTTTACTGTCTGTCTGTCTGTAAGTGGTTTTTACAATAAAATTAAAGTTTTAAAAACGGCTTGACCAAGTTAAACTAAACTTTGGTTAAATATTCTTCTTGATAAGTTCTTTATTAGAAAAAAATATTTTGTCACAATATCTTTCCGTTTAAAAATGGCGGCCATAGAATGTTTTTAACCTCAAATATCTAAAAAACTAGAAATTTTGTAAAAATCTTTCTAGAATAGAAAAAGTTAGTAAATTTAATTATAAATCCATATCTGGTTTAACATTGAAAATCGGGTTAAAATTAACTGAACTATGACTGAAAAACGGAACAAATACCTACATTTTGCTAATGTAGCTAATAAACATTTAAAATAATTCAGTTCAGCATTCTATTCAACTTCTGTTGCTTGTTAACACTGTTAGCCAATAGATCAGCTGTTGAGTACAAACAGTAAATCAGCTGGTGGATAATAACAGTAAAACCAATATTCCATATGGCTAAAGTTTGGGATTGAGTTATAAAGTTCAGCTTTATATCCTCCTTATAACATTTATTTGTAATGGACCTACAATTACCTTATTTAAAAACAAATTATAAATAAATATCAGTACATGAAAAAAATTAATATATTTGAAAATGAATGTATTTAAAATATTTTACTTAATGATAGTGATAAAACAAAAGACAGTGAATCTTATTGTGCGGAAAATTATAATTTCCATCAACAAATCTATAAAAAATGTTCAACATGTCTTCCTTGAACTTCCACGCACAATTCAAAACGATTTACTGTTTGTACTCAACAGCTGATCTACTGGCTAACAGTGTTAACAAGCAACAGAAGTTGAATAGAATGCTGAACTGAATTATTTTAAATGTTTATTAGTTACATTAGCAAAATGTAGCTATTTGTTCCATTTTTCAGTCATAGTTCAGTTAATTTTAACCCGATTTTCAATGTTAAACCAGATATGGATTTATAATTAAATTTACTAACTTTTTCTATTCTAGAAAGATTTTTCCAAAATTTCTAGTTTTTTAGATATTTGAGGTTAAAAAATTTCTATGGCCGCCATTTTTAAACGGAAAGTTATTGTGACAAAATATTTTTTTTCTAATAAAGAACTTATCAAGAACCAAAGTTTAGTTGAACTTGGTCAAGCCGTTTTTAAAACGTTAATTTTATTGTAAAAATCACTTACAGACAGACAGACAGTAAACGAAAAGAGATAGACCCCCGGTTATAGGATGATTTACATTCCTTTTGACATAAGGAACAATATCCCGAAGTTAGCAACATTAATTCGAAAACACCCTGTATATGTAATCTTCACTCAAATCTTTTAATCTCTGCTCTCAGGAAACCACATGTTAATAATCATAAACAACATATTGAGTATTACTTTGACAATTCCCTGGTTGATTATGAACAGCTGTTCCAATTCTTCTGTTTTGATTTGAAACTCCATAAGCCTAATGCTATTTTTTTTAAATTTTCATTTTAGTTTTTTTTTTACATTATTTGATTTTTCCTGGGGATAAGGCCTGTCTATAACTTATTTTTATCCCAGAAATTAGTTATTTCGAACGTTTGAAGGAAATTGTTGGAGCCGTTTTTGAGATCAGTGTCGCAAGCAAGCAAACTTTACTCATATTAGAGTATACGATAGGTTACAAATAAATTTATCAATAAATGGTTGCTTATAAAGCCAATTTTTATTATTTTGTAATTATTTGTATTTAGATCAGCCTTATATTGTAGTAGCAGATATTTTCGGTTGTGTATCGGCAATCTAACTAAACATTCTACTAAACCTTAGGAAAAAATAATAATCTATTAAAAATGAATAATACGAAACTAAACTATGTCAAGAAGGTGAATAAATATTTAATTTTGCCTCAGGGAGAAGATAAGCTAAGCGATAACGCTGTTCGCAGCGATTCTGATTCCTGATATAGCTCGAAACGGTTGACTAAAGTATTCCTTCTTGCAATCGATAGTCCACAGCATTCAATATACCTATCGTTACACTTAGTCTAACCTAACACAAACGTAACAGACAATAGTTGAATACATCTGTAGTAACAGCTGTTTGTTTTAAATAGCATCAAGAACAATATGGAAGCAATTTTGGGAGAAAGCTTTTAAAGGTAAACAAGTTGTAATATATTAGTTTTGAGAAAGCAGTCAGCTTAAAATATTGTGCAGTAAGACGAAAAATATAGTTCACATGGGACAAAAGTGGCTTTTCGATCCTCGCTCATTTTCCGACCTCGGCTTCGCCTCGGTCGTTAAACTTGAGCTCGTATCTAAAAGCGTGACTTTCGGCCCTAGTGATGAAATATACTATTGTTCATGTGTATTTTTGAAGTTCAACCAATTTTTAATTTTTAATAAATTGTTCGTTTACATTACTCTTTATTATTATGTTCTTTAATCCATCAATTTGTATAAAGTTTAAAGTATTATTAGTATACAAATTAAAAATAAATAAGTAATAATAAAAAACCTTGGTTGGCCAACAGTATTTGACGTAATATTGGACGTAACATTACATACCCCCGTAGCAGCAAACCTGCTTACTCAGCGAATTTCCAATACATAAATACATAGATATATGTATCTCACTACCACTTAAAGCTTCATACCAAGTTTCATCAATATACATTCATAAATAAATGATTTATGACATTTTAATTATTCTCCATAAGCATAACATGGCGTCTGAGGATGCAGGTTTGCTGAAGCAAGGTACACAAAAAATGGGGTTTTATGCAAATCTTTTTATAACTCAACTAGGTGAAGCCACATACAAAATTTTATTAATTTATGTACATAATTAAGGGAGATAACATATTAATTCTTCTCCATAAGAATAACATGGGGGCTGAGTAGGCAGGTTTGATGCTAAGAACTATCGGAAAAAATTGTTTTTCCTGCAAATATCAATAGACCACAACTGTATGAAGCAATATACCAAGTTTCGTCAGGATAAGTTGATGAATAAGCAAGATATACAATTTTTGTTGTCCTCCATAAGGATAACATTGGACAACGTACTGTGTTTAGCACTTTCAATATCTCGGCAACCAATTGACATAGAGCAATGATCAAAACACCAAATTGTTTGTTTTATTAATCTGAATTTAATAGTGAAAACTAAAATTGGATTTACTAAAATATTATATGTAAAAAACTCAAAAAACCCATTTTTGGGGTACAAACCCCCCCCCCAAATACCCTTTTGGATAGAGCGATCTGGCTGGTTTTCGAACTTAAAGTCATAAATTATGCTTTATATGTTTGTACCAAATTTCATCAAAATCGGATCATTTTTACGAGAGTTATCGGACACATATGTATATATATACAGTTTTGAACGAATGGTGTTTTTGGCATCTGGGGACCTAAAAACGAAAAGTTATCATGGTCCCGGGCCTAGGTCTTACCATGCCGACTAGGGTAATAGCTTCTTCCCTATATGGGAAATTCGCCAACAGAGCTTCAGAACTACAAGGTTTTGCCTTTATTAGACAGTGCGATATGCTCTAAAACTGAAAGCTCGGCAAGATTGTAAAATTTTAGCGTTTTGAACTACAGTTTAGGGGAAACAGTACAATTTCAAAATATTTAGTTATTATATGAAAAACAAGGCCATTTTTCAAGCAATGGGGGGAAGGTCGAATTATGACGATAACATGGGGGTCTAAAAATTGGAAAAATTAGATGACGTAATTTATGGAATGACCTAATTTAATAATGAGTAGGCTCTAATAAGACAAAATATCCCCGTAGCAGCAAACCTCCGTATTGAGCGAATTTCCAATGCATATATATGTGTATCATAATACTACTTAAAGCCACATACATAAATATATACATTATATACATTCATAAATAAATGACTTATGACATTTTAATTATTCTGCATACATGGCGTCTGAGGATGCAGGTTTGCTAAAACATGGTACACAAAAAACGGGGGTTATGCACAATTTTTTATAACTCAACTAGGGTAAGTCACAAACCAAATTTTATTAATTTATGATTATAATTAAGGGAGATAACATTTTACTTATTCTACATAAGAATAACATGGGGGCTGAGTACGCAGGTTTGCTGCTACGGGAACTATCAGCAAAAAATCGATTTTCATGCAAATATCAATAGACCACAACGGTATTAAGCAATATACCAAGTTTCGTCAGGAAAAGTTGATAGTTGATAAATGAGCAAGATATACAAGTTTTCTTATCTCCATAAGGATAACATAGGACAGCGTACTGTGTTTAGCACTTTCAATATATCTGTACCCAATTGACGTAGAGCCATGATCAAAACACCAAATTGTTTTTGTAAGCTGAATTTAATGGTGAAAACTAAAATTGGATTTAATTACATATTATACGATAAAAACTCAAAATTCCCCAAAATACCTATTATGATGGAGCTATCTGGCTGGTTTTCGAACTTAGTCATAAATGCTGCTTTATATGTTTGTACCAAATTTCATCAAAATCGGACCATCTTTATGAAAGCTATCACACACACACACACACATATTGTATATATTGTAACTATATATATATATATATATATATATATATATACAGTTTTGAACTAATGGTGTTTTTGGCATCTGGGGACCTCAAAACGAAAAGTTATCATGGTCCCGGGCCTAGGTCTTACCATGCCGACCACGGTAATAGCTTCTTCACTATAGTGGAAATTCACTAAAATATTTAGTATAGATAAAAACGCCATTTTTTAAGCAATGGGGGAAAGGTCGAATTATGACAATAACATGGAGGTCTAAAAATTGGAAAAATATGATGACGTAATTTACGGCCCTAATTTGATAACAAGTTCGCACGCAGCACGCTGACGTGAGGGAAGTGAATTTCCACACAACAACTTTTAAAACTCAAAATCAGTGTCAAAACTCTGCAAAGCTGGAAATACATTTTGCACATTATAATGTTAGGAGAAGGTCCAGTCAGGCTTGAAAGTAGGCGTGAAATTGCTGGGGATGGTAAAAGTACTCTAATAATGGAGTAGCAGGCTTTTCTAGTGTAAAAACCCCATATGACAACGTACTGTGTTTAGTCGAAACACATTTTCTTTAATAACTCGGTAACTATTTATGCTATAATGACGAGAGAGGGCTTAAAACTTCCACCTCACTAATACCCATCTTTGTACATGCATTACTTTTACATCCGGGGCTTTTCTGACCCTTTTTGAGCCCAAAAACTCGAAATTTGAAAGATTAATCCCCAAAAAAGGGGTTTGGAGTTTTCCGATTGGTTTGCCCAACGAACTTGTTCAACTGATTACAGAAAGTAACGTCCCCACCAAATTTGAAGTTAATCGGACAAAAAATGCGACCGCTAGAGTGCAAACCCACACATATATATGAATATATCTATCTCTCTCTCTCTCTATATATATATATATATATATATATAATTTTGAACGACACCCCAAATCGTGTTCAGGGGGTCACGTTAGGAACTTCTATGGTGGTCCCGGGCTTAAGTTTCACCGTGCGAGTCATGCTAATAGTTCACTTTCCAAAGGAAATTCACTAATGAGCAGGTCTAATAAGACAAAAAAATGCACTGCGTTTAAGTACAATACCAATATGTAAAACGCCTACCCTATAGTTTCTGTCCATCGTCATCGTCCAAAGATGTTGGACACCCAACTAAAAACCTACGACACCTGAGTTCCAAAGAGCTTGATCATCTTACGTGATACACCTAACTACAGGCTGGACCGTCCCAGTAAATGTTTAGGGAAAGTTTGACGCATCGTTACGTTTCTCTCCTCGCTCAGCAGTACACGCGTGACACGTGACGCCGTACGTCGTGTCCTCATTGCCGGGCACAGCCGCGTGACACGTGCCTCACGTGTGGCTATACGGCAAAACCGTGGCCTAGGTTCAATCAACTCGTAATACTGAAACTGCGCTGCTTTCCACTTTTGACGTCTTTGCATTTGATGAAATCATGGATACCGTGTCTTGGAACATACAAACTGATATAATGCAAAGGCTATGTAACTCTGTGATCTATCATATGATATTTGTTTACTGTTTATGCGTTCCAAGATCATGAAAGTATTAAAATTCTCATATCTATCCTTCAATATATGTATTCATTGAATAATTCATATACCCCGGACTGTTTCACCAATTGAATTCAAACTGAATGTGACATTTGAATTTGACAATACCAAAATAAATCTACCGCAGTAGAAAGATATTTTGCAAAATGGCAACGACTTAAAAATATTAGGTTATGTTACGATGACTAAAAAAAACGTTTACTGTTGAGAAATATGTATAAGGAGTTCTGTATTTCTACCAGATTTATTTATTTAAAATTTACAAACATGTTTCACTAAATCCAGCAAAACATTTCGATCGAAACAGGAAATCGGTAGCATGAAGCAATCGAACGTTTGGCTAAATCGCCAACTCAGTTTAGCCATAGATTAAGCATACTCCTTCTCTATGGTTTAGCTAGATCGACAGAGCAGGTTGCTGGGGTAACATGTTATTCGTCTATGAGCTGGAGACTTGCAATCGGTGCTGTTTACGGTAGTCAGAGGTCCCATAATTTGCTGGTCTGTGGTCATTACTTCTTCTACTATTACCGACATTGCCGTTGTAAAAACTTATAAGTTCTAGATTCATGTTTCATTTCATTGTTCAAAAAGTTCAACATGAATAAAGACGTGCACTGTGTTGTACTGTGGTATGTTGTGTGCGCTGAAAACATGGGGATTTGAGGAATATATTCCAGTGTTTATAGGTGAGAACAAAACACAATAAAGTAATAGCCTAAGTTGAAAAAAACCATCACCTAAAATAACTTACTTCATTGTTCAATGTAATTTATATTACGATTGTATATCCAAACATTTAATACTAACTACATACACCTATGGTTGACAGCAATTTGTTGTATATTACACATTGTGTATTGTGATTGTATGTGTAATATTTCTAGTGTTATCTTCAGCTTCTGAACAAGCTAAAAATCAGTTTTTATACGGCCAAAATTATACATATCTTTTGATTTTAAATAAGTATGTATCCTTATTCTTTCAAACAAATATAAAAAGTCTTCATCTGTCTTTGTTGTCTTTTTTACCTTCTACTATGTAAATCAATTATTTAAACAATTGTTGGTAATAAATATGAAAATTAACTAAAACTGTAATTGATTATTTTTATTAATTTCTTGACTACAACATTTTAGTTCCAAAAAATATATCCTTCCAAAGAGGTTGAAATGTTCAATGTCAAGTTCAAATAAGTCAGCCCCAGAGAAATTGCTGAATGGTGAAAAGAACATAGATATTTACAAAGTTGCAATACCTGAAGGTCAATTTTAATATTGGAAAAACTTTGGTCTCATAAAATGAAATGTTTAATAACTGTAGTATAGCTACGTGACTAAAATTAGAAGCAAATTAGAACAAAAATTTAACATTAATACATAAAGCACCAAACTTGCTATTTAAAAGCAAGGGCGATTATACATTTATTTATTTTAAGATATTATTGTAGTGGCAGCTACAACTTTCTGAATTAAATGGCAGGTGTTAGTTCAGAATTCTCCAGCCATCTTCTTAAAATTGAATTTTCATATTTATTTATATTGTTATATGTTACATGTATTTTAGTGTGAATCGTTGGTTTTGATCAAAGGAAAGATACAATCTTCCTTTCATTTGAATAGTTTTCAATGTTTAGCTATTTTCCACAAACTATAATTTAATCCTGCTTTTACAATTCACAAATTAATGTTGTTTGTGTTGTACGTACAATCTTATCCCTTGAACTTAAATAAATATTTTATAGGCTATCTTAAAGTCATCGACCTAGACTTTATGGTTAAATATTTGTTATATACAACAACATACCTTAAATTATATTTTTTACAAGAACAACCATAGTGGTGGCAAAAAACTTGCAGGTAAAGTAGGCCCACTCAAACACAGGTATATTAGAATAACTATTAAAGCAATTTTGCTTTTGTCTTTAAATAGCTTTCACAAAGTTTAACTATTTTTATCTACATTATCAGTTAATTTGGCTTTAACAATTTTGCAAATCCTTAATGTTCTGTGTTAGGGCCTATGTGTTTGATTTATCTTGACCCTTTAATTTTAAAGCAATTTTGTACACATTATCTTAAAACATTCATAAAATAATTAACTTGTACTAGGCAGATAAACATGTACTGTATATGTAAATAAAAATTCTGCATTATTAAAAAAGGCAATCAACTAAAAAAATAACGAGTTCGCACGCAGCACGCAGACGTGAGGGACGTGAATTTCCACAAAAAAAAACGTTTAAAACTCAAAATATGTGTAAAAACATACATGTATTCCAATTTTTATTGAAATATGAAAACATTAATTTTTTGGCTGTTATAATGCTCCTGGTTTCATTTATCTGCACATCTGGGTATTGCGCATTATAATGTTAGGGGAAGGTCCAGGCAGGCTTGAAAGTAGGCGTGAGTTGCTGGGGATGATAAAAGTACTCTAACAAAGGAATAACCGGCTTTTCTAGTGTAAAACCCCCATAAGACAACGTATTGTGTTTAGTCGAAAGACATTTTATTTAATAACTCGGTAAATCTTTATGCTTGAATGACGAGAGAGAGCTTAAAACTTTCGCCTCACTAATTCCCATCCTTTTACATGCATTAATTTTACATCTGGGTCTTTTCTGACCCTTTTTGGGCCCAAAAACTCGAAATTTGAAAGATTAATCCCCAAAAAAAGGGTTTAGAGTTTTCCGATTGTTTTGCCCAACGAACTTGTCCAACTGATTACAGAAAGGAACGTCCCTACTAAATTTGAAGTAAATCGGACAAAAAATGCGACCACAAGAGTGCATACATATATATATATATATATATATATATATATATATATATATATATATATATGTCTATATATATATATGTCTATATGTATATATATAATTTTGAACGACCCCCCAAAACGTGTTCGGGGGTCACGTTAGGAACTTCTATGGTGGTCCCGGGCTTAAGTTTCACCGTGCGGGTCATGCTAATAGTTCACTTTCCAAAGGAAATTCACTAATAATAATAATAAAAGAAGAAGTTTAATCATGCCAGCTTCTTAAAATGCTGGATTTATATTTGCATTTTAATGTTTATCTGGTTAATTATTAGTGAATTTCCTTTGGAAAGTGAACTATTAGCATGACCTGCACGGTGAAACTTAAGCCCGGGACCACCATAGAAGTTCCTAACGTGACCCCCTGAACACGTTTTGGGGGGTCGTTCAAAATTTTATATATATATATATATATGTATATATATATATATATATATATATATATATATAGAGAGAGAGAGAGAGAGACATATATATATATATATATATATATATATATATATATATATGTGTATGCACTCTAGCGGTCGCATTTTTTGTCCGATTTACTTCAGATTTGGTAGGGACGTTCCTTTCTATAACCTGTTGGACAAGTTCGTTGGGCAAAACAGTCGGAAAACTCTAAACCCATTTTTTGGGGATTAATCTTTCAAATTTCGAGTTTTTGGGTTCAAAAAGGGTCAGAAAAGCCCCAGATGTAAAATTAATGCATGTTAAAAGATGGGAATCAGAAAGGCGAAAGTTTTAAGCCCTCTCTCGTCATTTTAGCATAAATATTTACCGAGTTATTAAAGAAAATGTGTATCGGCTAAACACAGTACGTTGTCTTATAGGTGTTTTACACTAGAAAAGCCTGTTATTCCTTTGTTAGAGTACTTTTATTATCCCCAGCAACCTCACACCTACTTTCAAGCCTGTCTGGACCTTCACCTAACCTTATAATGCGTAAAATTGTATTCCCAGCTTTGCAAGTAAATGAAACCAGGAGTATCAGAACAGCCAAAAAAACAATGTTTTCAGATTTCAATAAAAATTCGACAAATGGATGTTTTTACACTGATTTTGAGTTTTACAAGTTTTTATGTGGAAATTCACTTCCCTCACGTCAGCGTGCTGCGTGCGAACTCGTTTATGAATGTTTTAGACCATGTAAACATATAGCATTAAATTTAAACAGAGACTAGATAAAACAAATAACGAGTTCGCACGCAGCACGCTGACGTGAGGGAAGTGAATTTCCACATAAAAACTTGTAAAACTCAAAATATGTGTAAAAACATACATTTGTGCAATTTTTAATGAAATCTGAAAACATAGATTTTTTGGCTGTTCTGATACCCATGGTTATTTACTTGCAAAGCTGGGAATACCATTTTTCGCATTATAAGGTTAGGAGAAGGTCCAGACAGGCTTGAAAGTAGGCGTGAGGTTGATGGGGATGATAAAAGTACTCTAAAAAAGGAATAACAGGCTTTTCTAGTATGAAACCCCCATAAGACAACGTACTGTGTTTAGTCGATACACATTTTCTTTAATAACTCGGTAAATATTTATGCTAGAATGACGAGAGAGGGCTTAAAACTTTCGCCTCACTAATTCCCGTCGTTTTACATGCATTGACTTTACGTCTGGGGCTTTTATGACCCTTATTGGCCCAAAAACTTGAAATTTGAAAGATTAATCCCCCCAAAAAAGGGGTTTAGAGTTTTCCGATTGTTTTCCCCAACGAACTTGTCCAACTGATTACAGAAAGGAACGTCCCTACCAAATTTGAAGTAAATCGGACAAAAAATGCGACCGCTAGAGTGCAAACACACACATATATATATATATATATGTCTATATATATATATATAAAATTTTGAACGACCCCCAAAACGTGTTCAGGGGGTCACGTTAGGAACTTCTATGGTGGTCCCGGGCTTAAGTTTCACCGTGCGGGTCATGCTAATAGTTCACTTTCCAAAGAAAATTCACTAATAAAACATTAGAAATTTAGCAAATTGTTAAAGCAATACTAAATAATAACACTAGATAAAAATAATTACACCATGAAAAAGCTATTTAAAAGCAATGGCAAAATTATTCTAATAGTTGTGTTGATATAGCGGAATGTTTTATTAATGTAGCCAAATAGTTTGTCAAGAATAGAAAAATGCTCCATGAAAATTGATTATTGACTATTTACTAATACAGAGAATTGTTTAGTAGAGGCTTACAAGGGCCATATCAGAGCTATCCACATTGAGTCCCTAGAGTATCAATATACTCTGTAACGCTACGCTGTTCCACAAAATCACTTAACTGTTTGGCTAGAATTGTAGATCTTTTGTGCAGATCCTTGGAAGGTTTTAATAGTATCAGACATTCAGACATACTGTTTGGCTAGAACTGTGATATGTTGATGGAAAAGTACTGTAAGTATTCAGTAAAACCTGCCGGCCACTTCTCAAGGTCACGCGACGAAGTAGCCGAACTGTTAGGCTAAAACTGCTGAACGTGCTGCGTGATGGAGCGGTACGCTGCAGTTAAAGCACTGAAACAGTTTGACTAATTCTTTTAACGTGTGCATGTGTTTTATCTGGAATCGGAATGTCTAATGTTACTAACATTTTCTTACTGAAATACCAAAACAGACTTAGCGAAACAAGTTTGTATCAAATAGCAAAAGGTTTCACTGTCCAAATTTAGGGGTTCAGTTTGGTTAGATTTATCTAAACCTTTGATACAACAACCACTAATTTCTTTCAGTGTGGGGGAAAACTAGTCACAATTCATCTAGCCCTAGCAGTTGCTTGAACTAGATACTGAAATTTGTCTACATTACTTATGCCAATACCTTCATGAATCTTCTTAAATTTACTCAAAAAATGCAGCAAATTTTTCAAATCACAGTTAAATTTTACAAACTCAATGGTAGGGAGCCTAATTCTAGCTTTACAGTCATTGTCAGTACTATATTTTGAAACTATCGAACTTTTAGTAGTATGGCTAACTACTTCTTCATTTGATTTTAACAGATTTTCAAATTTAGCCCTAACCACATAAACATTAGTCGAATACTCATCACATCCTGTGAGTTCTTCGCTGAGCTAGGCTTCATCGCAATCTGCTTCCAGTAATTTTTCCATTATTTGTCCGTTCAATATATCTAGTTGGTCAATCTTCTTTTGTAAAAGACTCAAATTTCCTTCTATTTCATTTATATTTTTGTCTTCACAATCCAATTTGTCTGTAATGTTGTTTAATAAATGTGCAAAAGCAATCCTTTGAGCAGTTCGTTGTTTCTTTATTAGTGAATTTCCTTTGGAAAGTGAACCATTAGCATGTCTCGCACGGTGAAACTTAAGCCCGGGACCACCATAGAAGTTCCTAACGTGACCCCCTGAACACGTTTTGGGGGGTCGTTCAAAATTATATATGTGTGTGTGTGTGTGTGTGTGTGTGTGTGTGTGTGTGTGTTTGTTTGCACTCTAGCGGTCGCATTTTGTGTCCGATTTACTTCAAATTTGGTAGGGACGTTCCTTTCTGTAATCAGTTGGACAAGTTCATTGGGCAAAACAATCGGAAAACTGTAAACCCCTTTTTTGTGGATTAATCTTTCAAATTTCGAGTTTTTGGGCCCAATAAGGGTCATAAAAGCCCCAGACGTAAAATCAATGCATGTAAAAAGATGGGAATTGGTGAGGCGAAAGTTTTAAGCCCTCTCACGTTATTATAGCATAAATATTTACCGAGTTATTAAAGAAAATGTGTTTTGACCAAACACAGTACGTTGTCTTAAGGGTTTTTTTAACCAGAAAAGCCTGTTATTTCTTTGTTAGAGTACTTTTATCATCCCCAGCTACTCACACCTATTTTCAAGCCTGTCTGGATCTTCTCTTTACGTTATAATGCGCAAAATTGTATTCTCAGCTTTGCAGGTGAATTAAACCAGGAGCATCAGAACAGCCAAAAAATCAATGTTTTCAGATTTCAATAAAAATTGGAATAAATATATGGTTTTACAGTTATTTTGATTTTTAAAAGTTGTTATGTGGAAATTCACTTCCCTCACGTCAGCGTGCTGCGTGCGAACTCGTGATATTTTTGTTTTGTAGTTGTTTACTTATTTCTCGGAAGAAATAGATTTTTCTATGAAAGGAATTTTAACATGTTAACTCTTTTGAACATATTTAGAATTATAGAAAGAATGAAACTGAAAGTTAACCATGTAAATAAAGAGTGTAGTGCTTGTCAAAGATCAGTTTTGATTTAAAATTATTTCAATTTAATTTAACTATCAGAAACGATATTATGGCACGATGACAGGATCTGAAAACAAAGCTGAATTGAATGTAATAAAGAAACAACGAACTACACAAAGGAGTGAAAAAAGGAGAGTTCATAGAACAAATCTAGCTCTCCCAAGAAAAATGTATTAAAAATAAAACAAAAATATAAAAACAGCTGATTAAAATAATTGGCACTTCAAAGATTAGCCATTTGGTTTCAATCACAACTGGAGTGCTTACATTTACTTTAACAACTAGGTTAGTAAATAACATTTTCAATCATCTGTCACCAATAATCAAGCGACCTCAACAAACACTTTCTCCCACAGTCGGGGAACAGTCCCGCGCTCAGGCCACCTCAATTCCCGGCGTTGTCCCACGAGAAATCAGCCGGCGAGTTGACCAGCCCTTGTTATTAGATCAGGACCCGGGAGGCCGCCGAGTTGGACCTCTTGCTTTCTTAGGGTAACTAAAGACGTCAAATAACGTACGTGACGTGTGTTTGGCCCGCGACATTGGCGATCCAACCGAGAAGGATTCAAGTTATCAGCTTTGTTTTGCAACCTAAATTGAAAATGTAACATAATATTTTTTCATGAGACACAAACAACTACTGTTCTAGGGATCGATACAGTTAAAAAAAGGCTGAGTGAGTGGCTTTTCGATATTGGTCGGCTGGCTGCAGAGGCGCTGATTCGGTCACCCCACACGTCGTGACATGAGTGAGTGATGTTGTACTGACCATCATAATAAATCTGTTCGTTATGTACCCGGGTCAAAATGTTTGTCCACCCTATCGCCACATTACCAAAGATTTCTCTCTCTATGGATATTTCAGTTTCAATTTATAAACTTCTGTTTGTTTAGTTTTGTTTAAATGTATATTTACACATTATGATACTCAAATTAATTAATTTAGTTTTATTTTTGTAATTAATTTAGGTCATTGTTACTTAGGTCATGGTTACTTTAAGGAGGTACCAACTATTTCTGATTAACAAATTAAGTTGTGCAGTGCTAGTGATCCATTCAAACTTGTACATGTCTGATGTTTTAGGGATGAACTCTTTCCCAGCGCACAGATCAATAGTCTTTGCGGGGAAATTATTCCATTTATACAAATGTATGAAGATGTTACTGTACAATTTTGGAATAAATCAATTTGAATTTGAGTTTCACCGCACAGTGCAGAGTGCGAGGACCGGGGCAGGTGGCGATGTTCCCGTTACGACAGCGACCTTGCCGTCTTTGGCCACTGTCCAGGGCCAGGATCGGGACCAGGACACCGTCCGCCGTCCCGCTCAGCAACAGGAGAGTCTACCGCAACGGGGAATTCAGTCTACCTCTCGGCCACCGCTCGCTCGGACGTCACGTTTTTTTAACAAACGGGAACAAATAATAGGGAAACCGGACGGGTAATTTTACACAATTAGTATTTGGGAAACCTAATTAACATGCCATTTGTTTTAGCGTCATATTTAAGATGAATCAGTTCTGTAATAAGTTATATAATGCAAACAAATAATAGGTTGTGTTAATAATACTGAAAACTTGCAAGTATAGACTGTTGGATCTGTATATTTAAATTCTAAATCCCTCGGATTTACGGCAATATTTACGATACATTTCCTATAGAAAGGCTTAAACGTTGAAATTTGGTATACGATACTAAAGCAGTATTCTAAATTTAGAACCCGTTTTGAGAAAATTAATATTACGTCACTCAACAAATTCTAAAGTGTAATTTGTCTCCATACAGATTTATATTTTTTCGGTAGTTTCAATAGTGAAAATGTAATAAAAATTAAAAACAACATGCTATTACCAAAGTAGAATGAAACCTTGGTTTAAAAATTCAATCTTATTAAAAAGGACGTTATCACACAGAGAAAATATTCAAATGTCCATCCTTAAAACACGGCCACATTAATATATTATAGAAACTACACATTTCGTACGCATGTTATATCCATAACTAAGGTTATACAGCATGGTGTACTAGTTAAATATATACCAAAATACCCCCGTAGCAGCAAACCTGCATACTCAGCGAATTTCCAATGCATATATATGTATCTTAATACTACATAAAGCCACATACAAGTTTCATCAATATACATTCATAAATAAACGATTTATGACATTTTAATTATTCTCCATAAGAATAACATGGCGGCTGAGTATGCAGGGTTGCTGAAGCAAGGAATACAAAATACCCCCGTCGCAGCAAACCTGCGTACTCAGCGAATTTCCAATGCATAATATATGTCTTAATACCACATAAAGCCGCAAACCAAGTTTCATAAAAATATATTCACATATAAGCAATTTTAATTATCCTCCATAAGAATAACATTGGTAATGAGTACGTAGGTTTGCTGAAACAAGGAACAGAAACAATTGGTTTTTATGCAAAAATAAATAGAATTTAACTAGGCGAAGCCACATACTAAGTTTCATCAATATTCAATCATAAATAAGCGCTAAATAACATTCTAGTTATTCTCCATAAGAATAACATGGGGGCTAACATTGGTAATGAGTACGTAGGTTTGCTGAAACAAGGAACAGAAACAATTGGTTTTTATGCAAAAATAAATAGAATTTAACTAGGCGAAGCCACATACTAAGTTTCATCAATATTCAATCATAAATAAGCGCTAAATAACATTCTAGTTATTCTCCATAAGAATAACATGGGGGCTGAGTACGCAGGTTTGCTGCTACGGGAATAATCAACAAAAAAATCATTTTTTTGTGCAAATATCAATATACCAGTACAACGTGAAGCCACACACCAAGTTTCATCAACATACATTCATAAATAATCGCTATATCAAATTTTATTTATTCTCCATAAGGATAACATTGGACAACGATTTGTTTTTTTAAGCTCTATAACATGGTCAAAACCAAAATTAAGTTTTTTAAAAATTGTAGGGCAAAAAATGCAAAAAACTGATTTTTAGAAAATTTAAAACCCCCATAAACCCCCCTTCCCGTGGTCCGATTTTTCTGGTTTTCGAACTTAAAGTCATGAATGTCATTTTACACATTTGAGCCAAATTTCATCAAAATCGGACGTTTTTTACTCAAGTTATCGTGTTAACGGACACACACACACACACACACACACATATATATATATACATACACTATATATATACATTATATATACTATATATACATGTGTATATATATATATACATAAATACAAATTTAAACGAATAGTGTTTTTGGCATCTAGGGACCTCAAAACAAAAAGTTATCGTGGTCTCGGTAAAAGTCTTACCATGAGACCTACGGTAATAGCTTCTTCCCTATAGGGGAAATTCGCTAAAATGGGGTTTTATACAAATATCAATATGACTCAAGAAGGTAAAGCCACATACCAAATTTTATTAATTTATGTTCATAATTAAGGGAAATAACACGTAACTTATTCTCCATAAGAATAACATGGGAGCTGAGTACGCAGGTTTGATGCTGTGGGAACTATCGGCCAAAAATGGTTTTTAGTGCAAAAAACAATAGACCACAACGATATGACGCAATATACCAAGTTTCACCAGGATAATTTGATAAATAAGTGATATATACAGTTGTTCTGATTCTCTATAACAATAACATTGGACAACGTACTGTGTTTAGCACTTTCAATAACTCTGTAACTATTTGACGGAGAGCAATGATCAAAACACCAAATTGTGCGTATTTTTAAGCTGATTCAAATGGAAGAACTTAAATTTGACTTTTTCAAAAATTATACGTACAAAACTCAAAAAACCCATTTTTGGAGTAAAACCCCCCAAAATACCACTTCGGTTAGGTCGATATGTCTGGTTAACGAACTTAAAGTCATAAATGCTGATTTATACGATTATACCAAATTTCCTCAAAATCGGACTATTTTTACGAGATTTATCGTGCTCACGGACACACATATTATATTTTTTTTCATCTGGGGACCTCAAAACGAAAAGTTATCATGGTCCCGGGCCTAGGCCTTCCACACCGAATGCGGTAATAGCTTCTTCCCTATAGGGGAAATTCGCTAAAATCATCAAAATATCCTTTAAGACGGCCACACACTACCGGACTTTTTCCCGAACAAGACATCGAACCGAGCAGGATTTGGCTTCGAAGGGAGAAAATCCGGTAGTTTGTGGGGCCTCCGAACCAGACACCGAACAAGACATCGAACCAAGCACCGAGCGCTCTCGAGGCGGTTTTTTGGCGAAAGATCAAAGAAAGATCGGTCCGATGTCTTGTTCGGGGTTCGGTAGTGTGTGGTTGGTACCTCCATACGCTGCTCCGACACGAACCCGCTAGCGCTACGACGGTGAGGGTTGCAGTCTTGACTGTTGTCATTCTACTGTCAGTTCACTAGTTTATGTAACGTAGTCTGCACGATGGAGTGGTCAGAGGAAACCATTTTATTTCCGAATACAAAAATCGGCCAGTTTTGTGGGACTTGTCCCATCCTCTTCACTACCACAAAGTGAAAAGGAATGACGCTTGGAGAGAAGAGGCTGAAATCGTGGGGAGGTCACCGAAAGAGTTAAAGAAGAAGTGGGACAACTTGATGGCTTCGTTTCGGAGGGAACGAGCAAAATTAGCAAAAGTTGAGACCGGAAAAGGTGAGAATCTACAGTTAATTCATAGTACAGTTCGGTTCACGGTGCTTGGCACCTGGGAAAGGCGAGAAACTACTGAAATTTCTCGTAAATAATAGTAGACATAACAAAAAAAAACAAATGTTTTAAATTTAAACAAGTGAATTTTGCTTTTTGTTGATAAAATTAGACTGTAAAACTAACGGTACTAAGCCAAATAGAGTCGAAAAGGCATTCCAGAGCATAAGCTAACCAGATGCCAAGTACTGTTACCCGAACTGTACTACTACTGAATATTTAGTTTTTACCCCGCTCGGTGTTTTCGCGCTCAATCTGTCTGATCAGATGTCTTGATCGGGAAGAAGTTCGGACTGAATTTAGCTACCTTCTTGACCTACTCCCTGCTCCCTGCTCGGTCCGATGTCTTGTTCGATGTCTGGTTCGGGCAAAAGTCCGATAGTGTGTGTGTGGCCGCCTTTAAAGCTCCGATACAAAAAAGTACGTCCTTACAACAGTAACAAATTTGCGGAATTTACTGTCCAGTTTGACTTGGGAAATTGATTTTGCCCGGTTAAAAACACACTTGCGAATATCCCAGTGTTTTTAACACGGTGAAGTTTACCGAGGGATCGTCCCAAAGCCCTACCAAAACTAAGTAGAATGTCGATGGTACTCAGCCGTCATCGTATCGTTATATCATTAACGTTATAACTAAATTTAGCCAAACAAAATCTGCGTCTTGCAGTTTGTAAGCACGTTTGAGGCCACGAGAGTGGTTACAGCTAGCCTGCGAAGCAGAGAAACCCCTGGGTGGATCATCAAAGACGTTTATTACTGTTACCACAGACAAAGTGCTGTTACACAGTCTGATTACGCAGCTCGGACAAGATTCTCTAAAATAACCCTTGCGTAGTTATAGGATATCGTTCATTGTTATACGTAACAATTTAAATACCTGCGCAATAAGCTGACAACCGCGGAATGCAAAGTTATTACCGGAGGATAGTTTAGGATACTTTAAAAGAACAAACTTCAACAGCCACACATTATCTAAATTTTGGAACAAGGGTCGTGTTAACATTCATCATAATTTGACGAATGCTGTGTTTTATTAAGTTTCAAACGAGTACTATTATCTCAAAAGTTATACAGTTAAAACTAAACATTTTCATGCACTCAAAATGTATACAAAAATAAAATAGCTTACTACTCAAATAAAATACATTTTCCCAAGCGGGTTTTCATCCAAATGTGTCACTTAACATTAGAGCTACGACATACTCCAGCAATAAATGTTTAACAGAAATATCTTAGAACCATTGTGCACTATATGATGTGGATTTTGTTAAACGAGGTTTTCAAATTTGTTATACAGTATAATCACATAGGAAAATTGTTTAACCCAGAAAGTCTAAAGTGTAATCAACAAATTTATTATAACTCGGCTATATACATTATTTTTACTTTTGCACTCCTAAAGAGACATTTCCCCTACTGTGAGCAAGCCCCCCTTTGTGGATTCTACCGTCAAGGTAATTTTCTATGGAGGCGACTAATAAATCAGACAAGACCAGAGAGGATGATTCTGGGAAGGACGGAAAGTAAGCTCCTGACCTGCCAGTCCCACAAACTTATGCCTCTCGTCCGAGGCATAACCATAACACCATCTACGAGGTTGCTGATTCAAGGGAAATGTGGAAATGAAACATGCGATATTTACTTAAAAGGGCAGTTCAAGTTAAAAACGTTGTTAATATTCTTTTCTCACAAAAATATGGCAAAAACTGTTGAGTATTTACCTAAAGAGGGATACATCGAGTAAAGATTTGAAAACGTCCGAGTCTGAGACGTTTAAAACATTTCAGTAATAATCTGAAAATTTCAACTCTAATACTCACTACTCCAATTTAAAGGGCTGAGAAATACGTGAAAAAGAGGATATAAGACGATGGAAAAGTGAAGTACTCACAAGTTTTTTACTTATGGCTTTCCTTAGCCGCTTCAGGGAAGAAAGCATGAGGGATCAGGAATCACTTTATTTTTTTTCTACAACGTAAAGGTCCAATCTTCAAACTTATTTCAGCGTTCATGTTAAAACTCTTAACTACCAGGTCCTGGAACAGAGTTACACAACATATCTGTCCTTAGTCCAATACGTAGGTTAATATATCAAAATAATAGGCTTGCACCCAACAAAAAGACAAGATAATACAATGAAAAAGGCACAATTTATCAAAGTAGGTAACGGTACAGTAAAACCAATTATGGAAGGATTTAGATAAAGAAAAAAACGTTATGCTTATGTATTCGATTTTTGCTAACATGTGGATTGATTAAGCGATATAGTACATATCAGGCACGTATTTCCTTCAATTATTCTGGGGAATATATTTTTTTTGTTAATTATCTTCGAATTGGTTTCTTGAATATGGTTCTGCATCATTCTACATGTGTTCCTTTTTGTGACGGACACATATCAAATTAATACAAAATTCAAAATTTTGTTTAATATTTATTGTTTTTTATTTCGAAAGCTAACATCACGTTCTTATAAACCTACTTTAATAGTTACTGCAATTTCTTTTAATAGTAAAGGAGGTCAAAAATTATGGAAAGAACTTAATGAACGAAAGTAAAGAAAGGACTCAACACCGCAAGTAACTTATTATGTGTTCCAAACAACCCTAGATGTACTGAATTATTTATTTAATGAACTTATTCAATGCAATTAACATGCAAACTCGGCCATGAAATAAGTTAATCGGTTGGACTTCATAGACCGACAGCAAAATTTAATTCATAAAAACACGAACTTTGAAATGAAACCATGGGAAATGCGCCGAGCCTAATTTGATGGTGTTGACGCTACAAAACCCTAACATAACTGCATATCAAAATGATCGTTATTTTCTGCATGTGTCAGAATTCATGCAAGTCTGAAATTTCCTCAGGGATTCACCCTATTGAGGCCAAAAAATGCAATAGGATTAAAACTGTCAATGTTTGTATAATGCAGTCTATGCTTTTTGTCAGATGGACCATGCTTGAGTTAGGCGTAAAAGTTGCAGCATTAAGTAATACTTAGTGGATTACAGGGGCTATAGCCCCTAACATAAGGTTTTTGTGGAAGTGGATAATCACAGAGTGACCATTACAGTAGTTCATTTTGCTTATTAATAAAAACACTGCAGTGATATTTCCATAAAAAATCCTTAGATCTTTGAAGTCTAAAAGGGCGCAGCCCACGTAATTTTTGACATTTCTGGCATTTTTCCCACCGTTCTTGGCCCTCAAGCTTTAAAATGAATCGTCATAACCTAACTTAACTTCTTCCTAGCTCGAGATATTTCGTGGGGACCGATTCGCTAACGGAATTAAATTAACTAATAATATTTTTCGATCTCCCCGACTCGTCCAGGCGTAACTTGGATCGTCATGCCTAATAATATAAAAGTACTACATTTGTTTACTCCTGCTCCATTTGTCAACTTCGAAGAAGCGCGTAAATAAACCATAACCGAACCGATTGGGAAACGCCATCTAGACTGTTTGGTCTGGAAAGGGACAAAATTAACAATTTAAAAATATAGCAACAAACAGATGAGTTGAAAACAACGTCAGAAAAACATCCAGGCATGGCAAAACAGATTTAGCAACAGAGCAGCGGACGCGGACGCTACCTAACGGCGACAAAGTGAACTAGTGAACAGTGCCCACTCAGCGCAGTACGTTGTCCAGCCGCATGGTTTGAAAGCGACGGCAAGCTGCGTGGGTCCATAGCTGTTTTTGTGGCATTCCGAAGAACCCGGCAATGGAAAGAATAGAATCAATGGGTCGGGCAGGGAGCTTGCCACTTGCTTTGTTCGAAAATGGACTTGTATACCTCCCTAGAACGGCCAGCAACTGTTTTAAAAACAACCGCTCGGCGCTTGAAAACACAGGGTCCGTATAGATAACTCGGTCCCTACAGCGTCTCGCCGAATGGTGCCCACGATAAAACGGCACATCCAGGGCCACGGATACTATCCGTGATCCAGGGCCGTATTTCCCTAACGGCGGCCGCCGGGGGCCTCGGCCTGGGGGGCCTCCTTGGGGCCCCCTTGATATATTTTTAGATTGAAAAAAACAAAAATCCCTAAGAAAATTTGTTATAAACAATTTGTATTTATACATTTATTCTTCTTCCTGTTTTTACCTCATAAATAAATTTTAAATTTATTATTACGATAGAATTATTTATTAGCTATTAGTGGTGAGTAGGCTACTCAAAAATTCATTTGAAAAACTCTAAAAGTTTTTAAAATACTTAAAGTTCGAGCGAGGATTTCCCGACGATCTCCCAAATCGCGTAGTAACGGCCACAAAAGATGACAGAGAAAAATGAATCGGTCATAAAAAAACGAACGGTGGAAATGACGACCGTACCACGTAATATCGGCTGTAAATGACGACGACAACTTAATATCGGTCACAATGAAGACTGGATCAGGTAATAACGGCCGAAAATGACGACGTTAAAGATAATATCGGTCAAAAAAGGCGTCCGGGCGACTTAATGCCGGCCGAAATTAACTTCGCGACACATATCGTCCAGAGATAGCGACTGGATCGCGTAATATCGGCTGTCAATTACGGCAGAACATACAATGTCGGCCAAAAAGCGATTTTAAGCGAAGTCCAGACCAAGTAAAATTGGGAAAATGGCAACCGGACTGTCTTTTATTGACCGAAAACAACGGTCAATCCATGTTTTGTTTGTCAATATGTATTTCAGATTTCTGGCTAAATATGTGTATTGCTACTCAGTTAGAAACCGTGTTATTTAGACTATCAAATCTTGAATGTGTTATTCAAATCCCATTGCACTATTTGAAACTACCAACCAACAACAGAGTATTGCTGATGGAAAATACTCGAAACTCAATAATAATTGGTACTACTCGACTCGATCCAAAACATTAGCTAGTCGTTAGACCTATTCGCCAATCGGACGACGTGACAGTACTGGAAATCATCAACAAAGTTTTGCAAAAGCCCTCCGTGAAACTATTAGTGTCCGTTAAAGTGTTAGGTTCTCTTGGAAGCTACGATGAGAAAAGAAGATATAGTTTTGACATCTTAATGAAATCTAAGGAAGAAATGAGAGGAGCTAAGTATGAGGGGAGCCAAGATCAGCAAGCTCCCACCACCAAGCGCAGTACCAGCATAGAATAAATAATACATTATTATTTATTTTATGGTACCAGACTCACATGTTTCGATGATGACTAAACATCAAAGTTCTAAAAGGAACGGAAAAACTAATAATTGAAACATTTCTGCCCCGTGCTTGATCTCTTGAAAGCACAACTAGAACTACGGGCTAAAAAGTATTAGGAAGTTGCAAAGAAATTTGGATTCGTTGAGGATTTTATGAAACAGTCTAAAATCAATTGTAATCAAATTGTAATTGTAACAAATTATTCTTAAAACAAATAAATAATAGAGGGCTCTCACTGGAGTGAGCCGCCAGGAGCCACAAAGATCCTAAATACAGCCCTGGGCACATCCAATAGCAATTTTCATCCCAAAGGTTGCTAAACAACGATATACAATTTGCTTTATATCAAAGTAACTTGAAACTTGAATTTTTAGAGTATATGATGATATTTTCCCATAAAACACTTCCAGAGGCAAACACTGACAAAACTAATAATGATATAGGAATCGATCTATTTCTAGTAAGTGCATGCAAGGTGCTTATATATAATTGACTACTTGTTATTGACTACGGATGAACGAGCAGTCGCGTTTTCATTGTCAAACAAACGCGTATTTAAAGAAAGTTGTATTAAATTACTGTGAGCCAAAATATCTTGATAGTTCCATTCTTTATTAAAATGTCAAAATAAAGCTGGAATAACAATTCCAAAGTAGTACGATAGTTGTTAAATTGTAAAAAATAGGATATCATCAAATGCCAACTTCCAACCCAAAACCTTTAAAACAGTCTTTAAATTCCATCTTTACTCTTTCCGCGTCATAGTTTTATCATAATTTAACTTGTGATAAAAAATGTTCAAGTGATTTCCTCTCGCTTCACGAAAATAATCATTATCTCTGTAGGCCTACAACTATTTAATTAAAAAACACATTCAAGAAAGTCATTGGATATATACAGGTAACAACAAATATTACGGTAGTAAAATATAAAATCAGCTGTGACCAGTGTAAACATGTATTATCTATCTATCTATATAATATTATAAAGAAGAGGTGGTTTCTGTCTGTCTGTCTGTCTGTCTGATGTTCCGGGTGAACGCAAAAACTACTTAACCGACTGGGCTGAAACTTTACACAAAGGTAGATCTTGAACCCATGCAACACATAGGCCTATTCACTTCCTTAAAATCCCCTCGGGCTACGCCCCGTGAACGTCCCAAGTTTCAATGTTTACATTTCAGAATAAAGTAAACATTCAGAAACCTTAATGCGAACAGCTGTGGATACTTCCATTTGACAGCTTTAAGAGCAGAAGCAAGAACAGCTGTTTCAAGCTAACTAAGATGCAAACTGTATTGACTAAAGAACGGGTAGAGAAAACCTCTGTGCGAAGAACGGGTACGTCAGCTAGTAATATTATAAAGAAGAGGTGGTTTCTGTCTGTCTGTCTGCCTGGTGTTCCGGGTAAACTAAAAAACTACTGAACCGACTGGGCTGAAACTTCACAAAGGTAGATCATGAACCCATGCAACACATAGGCCTATTCACTTCCTTAAAATCCCCTCGGGCTACGCCCCGTGAACGTCCTAAGTTTCAATGTTTACATTTCAGAAGAAAGTAAACATTCAGAATCTGTAATGCGAACAGCTGTGGATACTTCCATTTGACAGCTTAAATGTGAAGCAAGAACAGCTGTTTCAAGCTATCTAAAATTCAAATTGCATTGACTAAAGAACGGGTAAAGAAAACCCCTGTGCGAAGAACGGGTACATCAGCTAGTCGCCGCTAAATGTTAATACGACCAATGTTGATACGACTGAACAGATGTTGATGCGTTTGCGATCAGAAAGGAATCTGAAGGAGGGATTGAAAGCGCTTAGTGTAAGTAACTGATAGTTATGGTGTTCACATACCAAACGCCTGTAGGATGAACTGTAAGGTAAACCACTGGATTGAAGAGCGTCCCAAAAACCAGTAGCGGGAGGGAAGTTCCAAGCAATCGCGTACACACAACTACCACTAAATATTTCACTTCGGAATTGTTCAGGGTTTTATAAGAGAACACATTTAATATTACTGACATAAACGTTAAAATATTTTATATTATAAAAAGCGATGCGCGAAGTTTCTCCCGAAATGTTTCTTCCGGCTAGCTGTACGACTAACTGTGGACTCGCCGGCCCCTCGAAATCCAGACGGACCACTTATGTAACCTATGCCAGTTTTCAAGGCCGATTACATTGGGACAACGGAGCGGACTTCAAGCCCAGCGAACATCTTGATCGAAATAACGCCAATTTGTCTTTACTTAAGCAAATTTTCCCTGTAGGGAAGAAGTTATTACCGTAGGTAAGACTTAAGCCCGAGACCGCATGATCAACTTTTGTTTTAAGGTACCCAGATGCCAAAAAAACTATCTTGTATCTCATTTGACACTTATATATTTTTCCCTTTTATGTCTTCAATCTTTTACATTAATACGCGAAGGAGATTTTTGTTAAGAGAACTCCTCCATTATTTATGAACCGATTTTGACGATTGAGGTATCAACATATTTTTCCTGGTTCCTGGTTCGTAGTTGTACATAAAGGTATTAATTGTTTTGACATTTTCATTCTAAAGGGCACGGGTCGCCCTCAAATACAGTTTTCCCCCATAAGGTTAACATACCGTAGGGTTTTAGCACGATTGCATAACTGTTAATATGTTAGAGATAGGTTTTGGCAAAATGTATGTTACAAGCAGTGAATATATCCAATTATTTGAATAAAATAGTTTTCATTTCTGAACATCACTTAAAAAGGGGTTGGTACAATTCATATAGAAAACGGCTGCGTAATGAATTAGAAAATTCTTTTAGCGAATTTCCCCTATAGGGGGAAGAAGCTATTACCGTAGGTCTCGTGGTAAGACTTAAGCCCAAGACCATATACATTTTTTTTTGAGGTCCCCAGATGCCAACAACACCATTCGTTCAAATTTGTATATATATATATATATATATATATAAACGTGTAAAGTACCATTTATTTGAAAGAGTTCGAAAACCAGACGAATCGCACCATCCGAAGGGGTTTTAGCGAATTTCCCCTATAGGGAAGAAGCTATTACCGTAGTCGGCATGATAAGACTTAGGCCCGGGACCATGATAACTTTTCGTTTTGAGGTCCCCAGATGCCAAAAACACCATTATTTCAAAACTGTATATATATGTGTGTGTGTGTGTGTGTCCGTGAGCACGATAACTGTTGTAAAAATAGTCCGAGTTTGACGAAATTTGGTGTAAACGTGTTAAGCAGCATTTATGAATTTATGTTAGAAAACCAAACAGATCGACCTATCCGAAGAGGTATTTTGGGGGGGGGGGTTTGTACCTCAAAATTTTTTTTGTTGAGTTTTTACATATGATTTTTTTTAAAGTCAAATTTTAGTTTTTTTTTCATTGGAATCAGCTTAAAAAGACGCACAATTTGGTGTTTTGATCATTGATCTATGTCAAATGGTTACAGAGATATTGAAAGTGCTAAACACAGTCCCTTGTCCTATGTAATTCTTATGGAGAATAAGAAAAATTGTATATCTCGCTTATTTATCAACTTATCCTTTTGAAACTTGGTACATTGCTTCATATCGTTGTGGTCTATTGATATTTGCACAACAAACATTTTTTGGCCGATAGTTCCCGTAGCAGCAAACCTGCGTACTCAGCTCCCAAGTTATTCTTATGGTTCACATTGAATTTTTATTTAAATCAATTTTTTTTGTTTTTACCATTAGATTCAGCTTAAAAAACAAACGCGTCAATACCAGGGCCAGGTGTTATAGGGCCCTGGTCAATACGGCTCTCCCCAAAGTTCGTTAATGCTACTACACACATTGTGTAAGGTAGTTGTATGAAATACTTAGAGCAAGCGGACTGTAAAAATACCCCCATAACGGCAAACCTGCGTACTCAGCGAATTTCCAATGCATATATATGTATATTATTAGCACATAAAGCCACATACCAAATTTCATCAATATATATTCATAAATAAACGATTTATAATATTTTAATTATTCTCCATAAGAATAACATGGCGGCTGAGCATGCAGGTTTGCTGAAACAAGGAACATAACAAAATTAGTTTTGATGCAAATACCAATATAACTCAACTAGGTAAAGCCGCATACCAAGTTTATTAATTTATATTCATAATTAAGGGGGATAACATGTTACTTATGCTCCTTAAGAATGATAACATGTTACTTAAGCTCCTTAAGAATAACATAGGGGCTGGGTACGCAGGTTTGGTGCTACGGAAATTATCGGCCGAAAATTTGTTTGTGAAAATATCTATAGACTTCAATGATATGAATCAATATACCAAGTTTCGTCAGTATAAGTTGATAAATAAGCGAGATATAACATTTTTCTTATCCTCCATAAAGAATAACATTGGACAACGTACTGCGTTTACTACATTCAATATCTCTGTAACCAATTGACGTAGAGCAACGATCAAAACACCAAATTGTTTGTTGTTTTAAGCTGAATGCAATGGTGAAAAATAAAATTTGACTTACTAAAACATTATTTGTAAAAACTAAAAAAAAAATTTTTTTACAAAAGCCCCCCCCAAATACCCCTTCGGATAGGCCGATCTGACTGGTTTTTGAACTTAAAGTCATAAATGCTGCTTTACACGTTTGTACCAAATTTCATCAAAATCGGACTATTTTTACGAGAGTTATCGCACCCACGGACACATGTATATATATATATATATATACAGTTTCAAACGAATGGTATTTTTGGGGTCTGGGGACCTCAAAACGAAAAGTTATCATGGTCCCGGGCCTGGTCTTACCCGACTACGGTAATAGCTTCTTCCCTATAGGGGAACAACTGGAGTGACTTTAAAAATGTAGAAAAGAGGCAAATGAGTTATAAAAATCTGATTATCAGTAGGGGGAAGTGGTGAAATATTACTCCAGTCATCTAAACCTACAGACTTGCCTTCCCCCGAGCAAAGCTCGGCCCCCAGGTACTATTCAATGAAAAGCAGAAAGTCAATTAAACCAAAGATGTAAACAACAACATTGCAAATAAATAAAAGCTGATTCATTATTTACACTGTAAATACTGTACATATGATGGCATAAAGATGGCATAAAGGAGGTAAGGAAATTATAATAAAGAGTGAGAGTCTGTACCAAACAGTAGTCCTTGTGGTATGATGAAATAAACTGAATTTTGTGTGTTTGCTACAACATCACAGCCAAACAACAGGACCGATTAAGCACATAAATGTGTTAGGAAGATATATTATACTCAGGAGTTCACATAAGAAATAAGATACAGTGTCATCACTGTATCTTACAAGACTTTATTTTTTACAGTTGAAATCGCAAGACTACCTAAAATAGGAAGAAAGAAATCAAAAGAAATTAATTCCCATAGTTTAAATGTATACATTAAAACAGCGATTTAAACATTTCAATAACGATCTCTGATATTAAAAAAGAATGTATTAAAATATGTTTATTCATCAATATACAATTATTAATCTTCACTCTTCCCGTATACCTAACCCTACACAAACCCCTACCTAACCTACATCTTTTATCTTGTACAGTTGGCAATCATCCCTTTTTGTTTCTGAGAAATGTTCACTTTACCAATGGGGCTCAGCGTGATTCATATACTGATACTATACTGTACAAGAAATGAACAACATTGATCTAAGAACTTTGAATATATGATATGTGAAATGAAGTGGCACATCTACTTTGGCAAATTCCCAACGAGTAAAATGCCTGATTGCAACACCAAGCGATGCACGCAATCAATCCTTTCTTTTCGCTGACCTAGAAAGTTGTGCAACTGCAGTATTGAGTTTTTCGCTCACAAGGCGAATTCATTCTCTGCGTAAAATGTTTCTTTCCCACGATTCTGCAAAACGCTACTTGTACACATGCAAAATGAGAAAGTATTGAATTTTTATTCAGGCTATGTATATTTTTAAACACCCCAGTCGCAGCAAACCTAAGTACTACGCATCGCCCGTCCACGTGGGCCTAGGGCCTATGCGTGGAACGTATCAAACAAAGCGAGGAGTGAGCTGGAGCTGCTACAGGGCAAGGTAATCAGTACAGTACCGATGATTTGATTTGCTAGGGCTGGGATTCGACCCCATGATGGTACCCGGCTGCCGCGGTTCTGAACTCCCTCGTCTTGAGGCCGCATCCAAATTCACTAATGGTTTGAGGGTCGGCCAAGACATCCAAATTAACCAACCCCGAATCAGGTAGAAAATCCAGTCCGGCAAAATATCCCTCACCAATTTCAGGAATCCGCTTGCTGCCGGATACATAACTAAACTAAATAGTTTAGGAAATAGGTGAAATAGGTTAAGGAATGCATATTTCGTTTAGGTCTCATTCCTTCCAGTTATTTTAACGAATTTTTAAACTTAGATAGAGTGAAAGGAACTTGTCTGTTTAAGTGTATTAGTACTAAAAAAGGTGTCATGAAAAATATGATGAAAATAAATTTAACAGAATGTTTTGTACACTAGTAATAGGTATAATAAGATTACACTGGCATTAGTTTACTCTTTAAAATGAACCAAAAAGCCAAACTGTCTGACTAAAACACAGAAACGCGGATTCCTGACGAGACCTCAAAATTAAATTAGACAAGAAGGGAAGAATTGTTGAATTGGTGCTAATTCATGCGGTGTTTATTCCCACACAAGGCCCAGGGGTCAAAAACCCGACCAGGCAAAAGTTGGTGAATTTTTATGTCTTGACGGCCTGGTTTTTCTACCTGTTTTGGGGTTGGTGAATTTAGATATTTTTCCTGAACCTTCAACCATTGGTGAATTTGGATACAGCCCGTCTTGACCACTGCGTAAGCAAATTTGCAATGGATATACATGTACCTCCGCTGGCGCTATCATACGAAGTCAGTTACAACGTTCCGTCAAAATACATACTTTCACATTGATTTATTTTCCACAGCATGTGAACAGTAATTAGAAAATCCAAATCCAAAAATAAAATTTTAGAGGCTGAATCAGGG
Organism: Allygus modestus; assembly: GCA_963675035.1. Classification (NCBI taxonomy): domain Eukaryota; kingdom Metazoa; phylum Arthropoda; class Insecta; order Hemiptera; family Cicadellidae; genus Allygus; species Allygus modestus. The sequence goes on along the minus strand of OY776115.1, from coordinate 76,051,936 downwards.
CTATACAAGCTAATAGAAATATATTTTTGAACACAGTGTTTCTGGCATCTGGGGACCTCAAAACGAATTTATCACGTTTCCGGGCCTAGGTCTTTTCATGCCGACTGTGATACAACATGATCATGTTGTTTATCGATTAATGACTCGATTAATGGCACATCTACAATAGGTGTGAAGAGCAATGAACTATATATTATATCAATTTTTTTCTAAATAAATTGTTTACAATTTATTACAGTTTACTTCCGTCCAAAAGATCACTTGCAAGATTTTAACTTAAATTACTATTGTTTCCTCAAATTTCTACCTCAACAAGAATGTGATTCACATACAAAATTCTTGATTTCCATTTTCCTCTTCTTGAATCTGTCTCTAGACTGAAATTACGTTTCCTGTAGAGTAGAGCAAGTTGTCCCAAAATTGCCGAATAGGGGCCACGGCGACGGGCTGGAGAGAATGAACTGATAACGCCGATTACAAGGTTGGACGCATTCCCCGCCAAGGTCAGCCGCGGTGGAGCACCGCAAGCGAAGGTCAACGTCCTCTTCCCACTCTTCCAAAGTCTCAATGGCGGATCTTCATCTTAACCCCCCCCTCCTCCCGTAACTGTATAATCGATATAGGCCCGCTGTCAAAACATTGCCGCAGCCCGCAATTGCCGCTATCTATACCATCCTTTACTCAGTGTTTATGTTTCTTGCTTTTCCTGGACCCGTGTAATAATCTAAATTACATAGGTCGTTTTATTATCCAGTCCGCAGTTTTGACACTATCAGTGGACAACGATGTAGAGTACTTGCAAATTGTACCTAACGAAATCAAGGGGAAAGGGGTGGTATACATATGGTAGCGTTACACTGTGCTTGGGAGATTCTAAAATACATGGAAAGTTTAATGTTTTGTTTTGTTTTTGTGGAAAGATGAAGTGTTTGGAACTTTCAAACCACCGAACAGCGACACAGTATGTCACATGAGGATAAATTCATTCATAAAACCGTTGAGAAAAACATTATGATTAGGAAGATTGGATAGCCCCCAAACAGACAGATTCCTGGAATTACTTAAATTATAACATTGTCTAATCGATTAAAGTTTGGAGTCAACAATTAAACCCCGTCCGCACTGATACCCTCGCAAAGCAAACAAAGAGGTTTTCTGTAAATGTGGAAAGTTACGGCTAAGGTGAAAATCGAATAGGCCTAGTTTTGTTTTGAGAGCATTAACATTATCACAAAGACAAGCCACTGTAGAAGAGAACTGCATTGAACCATAGAGAAGACAGTTCAGAAGAGGAGGCAACGATAAATGGACGGTATTCTCCGCAAATAAGCGTAGGTGCAAAAACTAGTGATGTGCCCCAAAATCACGAACCGTGATTTTACAACGGTGATTTTAAAATCACGGGTGGGCCTGTGATCACGACTTCTAAAGGAACAGTGATTTACACTGATTCGTGATTCGTCGAGTTTCTGGTTATTGGTAGTACCTGACAACACCGCCAAGCACGCTGCGATCGTGCAATATGTTCCCGCGCTTCTATCTGTCAAACCTAAAAGCTAACCTTCTAACTTTAATTTTGTTTTAATTTTTATTGCAACGTGGGAGTGCTTATCGCACACCCCCACTCCCGCTGGGGTAATGTTCTTTATCTGTCCCCACCTTCGGCTGATTTCTTTCCTAAGCATTATGTAGTGATTGACCTTTTTATATTTTGAAATGCCAAAGCCTTAAAGAAGTCCTCTTCTGAGATTTTTCACTTCGACCAGTGATAGTTTTGCTGTAATAGTAATACTGTAATACTGTTGGTTTTAGAATTGAATTGAGTCGAGTTTAACTTTGATATTATATATTAGGCCAATTGCAAAAACAAAATAATAACTAGCGGTAGGAAATGTGAGCTACACTGTTATGGAACAATTGATATTTTGTATAACAGTTGGAAGAAACAAATATGTTTCTAAGCATTTTCTGGTGTAAGTTTGTTATTTATACGATATATTACAAACATTCTTTTAACTTCAGGTCAGTAACATTTTGTAATATCACAAAGTTCAAATAAGTTTTGTAATTATAAAGTGCAAGTGCATAGAGTAAGAAAGGATAGCAGAAAAAATATCCACTTTTGTTGAAACAAATTAGACTAAAACCAAGACACGAATACAAGTATACCTATTTTTAGATGCTTTTATTCTTAAAGATCTTAATTATCCCAATACAAAAACCCTATACAAATCACGGTAAGAGCGGAAAAAGTGAAATCACGGTAAGAACGACAAGAGTGAAAATCACGGTGAATCACGGGCAATACAATTTCAGCGCTCCTGGAGCTAAAGTAACGAATCAATATAAATCACAGGTAACGCTGGTGACCAATCACTGTTTTCACCGTTACTGTAAAGTAACAGGTATTTCCAACACTATCGGTGACCGATTGTGAAGAATGTTATTAATGCATACAAGCGAATCCAGTTGCTCGATTTCGAGCAAATATTTGTCTTTCGAGATAACCCAGCAGCATGTACAGCATTATATCGCCCTACAACAGGGTTTCTACAGAATTTCAATTTTCCATTTCCCTAACTTTCCCTAACCCTTCTGTAAAACTCCCTGACCAACTTTCGACATATTTGTAGCATTTTCGCTTTATAAACAAGCATGAGTGCACAATTATTGTGTATTTAATATGTAAAACATTATTTTCTATATCATGTATGTCATAAATATTAGTAAAACAAAATTAAATAGATTGATCTCAATAAAAACTCAATAATTGAGGATTACAAAATTTTAAGAATAAACTCCTTAGGAATCCTTAGATCATCAGCCAACATTTGGGACTCCACCTGAAAAATACTGCTACAACAGATTGTATATAGCCTGGAGCAAAGCACCGTATTGTCAAGTAAATTTTATATGATGACTCACAGGAAGTTATTCTTGATGTTTTTATAATGTCTCTCATAACCTATTTTGAGACTTAACAAAGATTATCTTTAGTTGTAGCGAATTCCCCTATAGGGAAGAAGCTTACCGTAGGTCTCATAATGAGACTTAAGCTCGAGACCATGATAAATTTTCATTTTGAGGTCCCCAGATGCCAAAAATGCCATTCGTTCAAATTTTTATATAAGTATAAACATATACTAGCTGGTGCCAGGTGCGTTGCTGCCGCATTAGAGGCACTGAATTGGTTTGATGTCAAATACTCGTTCATTTTCAATATGAGCTCGTTTGCTTCGCTCACTCGCCTATCGAAAAAAGATTTTGAGTTGCCATTCAAGTAGTTGTTTTTTTCCATTATGAGAGTTGCCATTCAAGTAGGTTTTTTGTTTCCATAATGATAAACAGCTGTTTACATTATTTCAAGTTATAGATATCATCTGATAAAATCAAAAGAAATCTTTCTTACATTAGATTAACGTTGTAACTTTGAAGTCCAGTGGAGCACAGCCCTAATGTCCTAGGACTTCGGATAATGGCCTGTAACCTTCCCAGGGTTAACCTGTGTTACTATGCAAAATTTCAAAGCAATCGGATGAATGGTATAGCAGCGCATAAAATACGACGGACAAACATTGATTTTTATAAATTAGATATATAATATATATATATGTGTGTGTGTGTGTGTGTGTGTGTGTGTGTGTGTGTGTGTGTGTGTGTGTGTGTGTGTGTGTGTGTGTGTGTGTGTGTGTGTGTGTGTGTGTGTGTGTGTGTGTGTGTGTGTCCGTAAGCACGATAACTCTCGTAAAAAAGGTCCGATCTTAATGAAATTTGGTACAAATATGTAAAGTACCATTTATTTGAAAACCAGTCAAATCACACCATCAGAAGGAGGGTTGGTATTTGAGGGTGTTTTGTACCCCCAAAAATGGGTTTTCCTGGTTTTCACATGTAATTGTTATTTAAATCAAATTTTTATTCATACCGTTGAATTCAGCTTAAAACAACAAACCATTAGGTATTTTGATCATTCCTCTACGTCAATTGGTTACTGAGATCTTGAAAGTGCTAAACACAGTACGATGTCCAATGTTATTCTTACGGAGAAAAAGAAAAATTCTATATCTCGGTTATTTAAGAACATAAACTGACGAATCTTGGTATATCGCTTCATCTGGTTGTGGTTTATTGCTGTTTGTAAATAAAAAACAATTTTTCGCCTATGGTTCCCGTAGCAGCAAACCTAGGTACTCGGTCCCCATGTTATTCTTATGGAGAATAATAAAAATGTTATATATCGCTTAAAAATGTTAAATATCGCTTATTTATGAATGTATATGGATGAAACTTTGTATGTGACTTCACTTAGATGAGTTCTATTGATATTTGCATAATACCCCCGTCGCAGCAAACCTGTGTACTCAGCGAATTTCCAATGCATAATATATGTCTTAATACCAGATAAAGCCGCAAACTAAGTTTCATAAAAATATATTCACATATAAGCGATTTTAATCATTCTCCATAAGAATAACATTGGTAATGATTACGTAGGTTTGCTGAAACAAGGAACAGAAACAATTGTTTTTTATGCAAATATAAATAGAATTTAACTAGGCGAAGCCACATACTAAGTTTCATCAATATTCAAACATAAATAAGCGCTATATAACATTCTAGTTATTCTCCATAAGAATAACATGGGGGCTAGAGAAAGCAGGTTTGCTGCAACGAGGAACAGAAAAATGGGTTTTTATATAATTATCAATATAACTCAACCAAGTGAAGCTACATACCAAGTTTTATTAATTTATGTTCATAATTAAGGGAGTCATAATCGAGATATCAAATTTGATTTATTATCCATAAGGATAACATTGGACAACGTACTGTGTTTAGCACTTTGAATTATCTCAGCAACGGTTGAACATAGAATCACAATTTAAAAACCAAAATGATTGTTTTGTGGAACTGAACAGATTGGTAAAAGCAAATGTGAAGTTTACATTAAAATAACCTTAGGAAAAGCCAAAAAACTTTTTCCCATAAGATTAACATGGAGGATTTTATGAGTAGGTTTTTTGGATTTTCTCCGCAACCACTTAACCTAGGTTAATAATTTAAAATACTATATTTTTTTAAGCTCTACAACATGGTTAAAACCAAAATTAAGCTTTTAAAAAGTTTTAGGGTGAAAAATGCAAAAAACTGATTTTTGGAAAATTTAAAACCCCCATAAACTCCCTTTCCCATGGTCTGATTTTTCTGGTTTTCAAACTTAAAAGTCATCAGTGTCTTTCTACACATTTGAGCCAAATTTCATCGAAATCGGATGTTTTTTACTCAAGGATGTTATCGCATTCACGCACGCACGCACGCACGCACGCACGCACGCACCCACCCACCCACACACACACACACACACACACACACACACACACACACACACACACACACACACACACACACACACACACAAGTTATATATATATACATAACTTATATATAAATTTGAACGAATAGTGTTTTTGGCATCTGGGGACCTCAAAACAAAAAATTGTCATGGTCTCGGGCTTAAGTCTTACCATGAGACCTACAGTAATAGCTTCTTCCCTATAGGGGAGAAAGGGGGAATGGCGACCACCTAAGCGGGAATGATTCTTGCGTGGATTGTGTTGGTGGAATCTTTGTTTGATTTACTGCATTAGTTGTCAAATTTAGTTTACTACAACACACTAAATTCTCAAAACTATAGATTAAGTAATTTTTTTATAAAAAATGGTTTAACTTAGTCACTACATCGATCGGTATTCCCCAACTAGTGGGGTAATGCCGACCGGGTGCTCCCCCATGTATTTTAAATGGGGAAAAAACATTTTTTGTCCACTTTATTATAAAACATAGAACAACATCCAAACTATCATATAATAGATTTAAATGTAAAAAATAATACTTCTACAAAGCAAAATCAAAATATATTCTTCATTAAGTATAAGATATAACAATATAAGTTTAAGGTGATATCAAATTGATCAAAGTGTAAACAACTTAAAAGCTAACGTTGACTTAACATGTAAGTAAAATATTACTTTAGTAAACAAATTAAAAACCTAAATGACAAAGAAGTTTAAACGACGTCCTAAAAGAAGTCACAAGAACTTAAGTCTAAAAACGCCTACAGTGGTCACAAATAAAATCTTCAGGAGTCAGCTCAACTGCAAAGACTATGCATCCACATACCGCATTCACATAAACTATTACTTCTACAACAACCACAAACATATTTATATTGTTGTGATTTTTACCGTTCAATTCTTTTTAGGGGAGCACCGATCACCTTAGCGTTAAATTACGTGTTGGGGAGCGCCGACCAACTTAGCATTTAATTTCGTGTAGGGGAGTACCGATCACCGGTCGGCATAACCCCAACGCTTTTGGTCGGCGCTACCCAAAACACATTACTTTACAATATCTAACATAGCTACTGTCAGGAACAAGCCATCCATTAAAAAATACGTGGTAATAATCTTTGATACGAGGTGTTTGTTATTCTATGAGTTAGGACTAACAAATATGTGTAGAAAGTGTAATTACGGAGGTCTAATATACGGTGAAAATTAGAACGAGATACACTAAAACCTTTTGAGGTTAGAAAATCCTAAACGGGTAGCATGAGACTGGCGGCTGGCAGGAAATAGACTCTGGGGGCTGCCGCTAGGAGCGCTGTTCTGTTTGTTTCGAGTTGAGTCTCGTTTGTCAAGGTCAGTACCCCTGGTCGGTGCTACCCAATGGTCGGTGCCACCCCACTCTCCCCTAGGGGAAATTCGCTAAAAAGGTGAATCCACATACCAAGTTTTATTAATTTATGTTCATAATCCGGGTAAACGCAAAAACTACTGAACCGACTGGGCTGAAACTTTACACAAAGGTAGATCTTGAACCCATGCAATACATAGGCCTATTCACTTACTTAAATACTCCTCGAGCTATGCCCCGTGAACGTCCTAAGTTTCGATATTTACATTTCAGAAGAAAGTAAACATTCAGAAAAGTAGTACGAACAGCTGAGGACATTTCCATTTGACAGCTTAAAGAGCAGAAGCAAGAACAGCTGTTTCAAGCTAACTAAAATGCAAATTGCATTGACTATAGAATGAGTACCGGTAAAGGAAACCCCTGTGCGAAGAACGGGTACATCAGCTAGTGTTATCTATTTTTCTTTATAATTATAATTTTGTTAAAAACTGGATTAGTTGATTGCACCTGCATGGTGTTTTAAATATTGCTTCTGTCATTTTTATGTTTTCAAATTCATTCGATTGAAATTTTCCATTAAAAATATTGATATATCGATTAGATTACCGGTACCGGTATTTCATTCCAGACCTATTGTTCAAGAAAATCGATTTTCAATTAGCCTACATTGTTATTCTTTATTGTTTTTGTTTACGTTAATGGTTTTTTTTTTTTTGCAAAAGTTAAGCAGCTTATTGCAATATGAACTAACTTACTGTGAAATTTGTCAAAATGTATTAGGGGCCTAATAAATACTGAAACTTGCTTCAAATGGATGCAAGAAAAAGGTTTACTTCTCGTTAAATTGTTTGGTTTATTTATTCATCTCTGTTTTGTTTCATTTAGTTTAACTCTATAACTTTATAATAAATTTAGTTAAACTTTATATTTTGTTAGTTATGAAATTTGTATTTAAAAATATAACTTGTGTGATATAACAACTGCTCATGGTGGAAAGAAACAAATAGATGTGCTATTGCGCAGGTTTGTGACGTCACTCAGGGTGCAAGCCGGCTCATCAGGTGAGCACCGACTGACAGCTGATCGTAGAAAAAAATGTATATCAGCCAATTGGACCCATTTTAGTCACTGGAGTAGCACACACCTATTTGTTTCCTTCCACTATGACAACTGTTGATAATAACGGATACTTCTTAGTACCAATATTTTCAACCGCCAGTAGGAAAAAGTCAAAATTTCAATCGAATGAATGTGGGCCATAAACTAACTGGTTAAACTGTAGCCTAAAATACTACAATTTGTTTTAGCTTTTTTTACATGAAGACTAGTAATTTAGAAAATAGAAAGGGTACGTAACTTTTGATGGCACAAAATTTAAAAAAATCATGTTCGCCATTTTCCAATATGACAGCAAAAACTCACATAGGCCCTAATCCGAAGTAGAAAACTTGGTAAGTTATTTGATTCAGAAGACTTTAGGGCAAATTTTCCAGCAATACTAATTCTGCTTGCAATTTTTTTCATTTATAAAACCTATTTTCACTGGCCTACAACCAGCGCCACGTACATCGTGGGTTGGTACTTACAGAGCTGTGCATCACGGGTTGGCACTTACAAAATATCAATTAATTATCTGGGTTTCTATGAATTATAATAACTTAACCTAATCTAACTTTGCAGAGTGGTAAATCCACTAATCCATATTAGTGGTAATTTGTAAATACAAATAATAATCAAAGTAACGGTTTAAAAAAGTTGTGTCAGAACTGCTTATAATACAATGTTAGATAATGAAATTCAAGATATGTACCTTAAGAAGAAAAGCTATAAGTTAATAACCGTTAATACCCCAGTATAATAGGCCTACTCCCTCCTACAACAGGGTAATATACTAAGTAATAAATAATTAATGGTAATCGCCAGCGTATATCGATGGATAAATCAATGAAAACATTTAACCTAGTCCTCCTTTGATGACTGTAAAGGTCCTTGACCAACTTTTGACCTACTAAGAGGCAGCACAGTTAATTATTATTATGAATGAGACGTGTCATGCCTCTATGAAAGAACATATAGTTGTATTTAATAGGCAACTTACAGTTTGTCCTGGTTGCTCAGTCATTGTATTCTTCAAATATTTAATTGTTTCTCAAAATACCACGAATAACACAATTCAAACATCTACACACATAACACTAATTTCGCCATTTTTCACCACTGCCTCTGGAATTGTGTTCTGCTGCAGCAAACCAATGAACGTAATGTCAATAATCGAACGGCACTCTTGATCTCGATTTGCCGCAAACAGTTCACCAATGTATACTATATCGTAATCAAATCAAATAATTTGTATTGTCATAAAACATAAAATAATACATTGGCAAACATCCAGCATAATAAGCAGTCTTATATTGTATAAGGTACAGGTAAAGGTATATATATTGTATAATAACGACAGGCAACTTTTATCAGGATTCACGAAGGGTTTAGAGTCAGAGCTGAGGCAATTTCACCTGATCACTCCAGCATATCTGTTAGATATTCTTTCAAGGATAGCACCAAAACACTCTCGTGGTGTTGATGGGCTAAACATGCATGTTTTAAAATCCTGCAAAGAAGAAGTGGCTAATCCTCTAACCCACATAATACATTTTTCATTAAGCTCTGGAACTTTTAAAAAAATGCAAAAGTTAAACCAATATTCAAAAAATCAGATAGGACCGACCCAGGGAACCATCATCAAATTTCCCTTTTTTCAGCCGGATCAAAATTGTTAGAAAAAGCTGTTTCGGAGCAACTAAGCAATTTTCTAGAAAGAAACAACATGCTGCGTGACATGCAGCATATGGGTTTCAACGAAACAAATAAACGAAATTGGCACTCATCGACTTCATTAACAGCAGTATATATATGCAATGGAGGCTGGAGAAGCAGTATAGTTGGCTGTTTTGCAATCTCTCGAAAGCCTCCGATTGTGTCGATCATCCTGCTATTCTATTGGAAAAATTGGCTTCAATAGGAATTTTGGATTTGGCACTAAGGTGGTTCAAATCTTACCTCTGAGCAACCGATTCCAAATTACCGAAATCAGGGGCGGATCTAGGAATTTGTTGAGGGGGGCGCACTTGAGATTTTTTTCTCACTAAACGATAACGTCCCGCAGCAACGGGGGGCAGTTGTTAGCACCATAGACTAACTAGCACTCGCTAAATTCAATTAAATCATGATGCTAATAAATAAAACACCACATTGTAACACTTATTTCGCAATGAAATGTGTAATATTGATGTATTCCACTGATACAATAAACAGTAGGTACATAAATATACACATTTTTTACAACTACTATACCTCAAAAAACAACAATTTTATACCGATGTATTTACTTTCATGCACTACTAAAGGCTAAACCAAAGCACACAAAATGGCTAAGGTAGAACGTAAGGTTTCAGAAAATAAGAAGATTGAGGAAGACTGCAGGATCGGTGCTGCGGTGTGTGCCACTAGGGCAACCAAAGGCGATAGTCCGGTGCTGTGGTGCGTTACCTTAGTGATGCTCGGCACAAGCCCCTAGGCCGGTGATGCGGTGTGTTCCCTTAGGGTTGCCGAAGGCAATAGTCTGGTGCTGAGGTGCGTTACCCTAGGGGGATGCTCTCTCCTGGCCGGTGCCTGGCCTAGGGGTTGGGGCCTAGAACCCAACCCTATTAACGCCTATTGCCAAACACAACTTACTATATGTAAGGTAAAGGCACCGGCCAGGAGAGAGCATCCCCTAGGGTAACGCACCTCAGCAACAGACTATTGCCTTTTGTTGCCCTAGTGGCACACACCGCAGCACCGGCCTAGGGACTTGGGCCGAGCATTCCTAAGGTAAGGCACCTCAGCACTAGACTATTGCCTTTGGCTGCCCTAGGGGAACACACTGCAGCACCGGCCTAGAGGCTTGGGCCGAGCATTCCTAAGGTAACGCACCACAGCACCAGACTATTGCCTTTGGTTGCCCTAGGCGCACACACCGCAGCACCGGCCTAGGGGCTTGGGCCGAGCATTCCTAAGGTAACGCACCTCAGCACCAGACCATTGCCTTTGGCTGCCCTAGGGAACACACCGCAGCACCGGCCTAGGGGCTTGAGCCGAGCATTCCTAAGGTAACGCACCTCAGCACCAGACTATTGCCATAGACTAACTACAGTATAGACATTGCACCTTATGGGCCTTTGCGTAGCACTTTTAATCTGGCTCCCGACGTAGTTCAGGGTAGCCCTGGTATGGTGGCGTTAGCATCGATGATGGTAACGTAGTTCACGAAGAGAGACGGAAATAAACGAGCGGTTCCGAAGGCCGCACCGCCACGAAGAGAGACGGAGACAAACGAGTGATTCCGAAGTATTGATGCACGATTACGAGAGGATTCGGTTGTTGAATGGTTGCGTTTCGAATGTTTCCGATGACGCAATCGAATGGATTTTGATTTGATTTCGAAAATTTACTAGCGTTTATTGACTTCCCAATCTATATAATTCTTATTTACTTATTATTAAGTATTATAAACATGATGCATTTCAATTATGATCAGCGAATGCATACTAAATATTTGGTAACATTTCGAATGGCTACAACAATCGAAACGTTTCGAATGGTGCATCTCGCAATCGCTCTTTTGGGGTTGGGTGGAGGCCGCTGAGATCAAAGGCAAGGCGCAGCCAATGCCCTACTAGATACAGGCCGTACTGCTCCTCCACCAGTTTTGGCGCCACGTCATATCTTTGGGAGGGCTCGAGGCGCGGCCGGCGCGGGAAACTGCGGCCGCGACATCGGGCTGTGACTGTCTTTGAACTGCCACTAAACAATTTTAGTTGTACGTTATCCTTGATGTAAGTCAGAACTTACTCTAATAAAGTCCGATATAGTTTAATAATATATATATATATATATATATATATATATATATATATATATATATATATATATATATATATATTAATATATAGTTTATAATAAAATTTGTATTTATATAGTTTAATAAAATATATATATATATATATATATATATATATATATTTTTATTAAACTATATCGGACTAGTTTAATTAGAGTATTGTCTGTACATTGCTTGGAATTATAACATTTTTGCATATTTTCACGTTTTACACCCTAAAGAAGCCAAAACAAGTCTTATCTAAATTTCTGTCTGTCTATCTGTCTGTCTGTCCGTCTGTCTGTCTTTGGTAACGCTCAAGGACGGGTTTTTGTTCGCTTTTCTCGGGAAAACGGGTGCACTGACATGAATAAAACTTTGTTTCATTGATCTATATATGCGTGAGAAGGTTTTAGGCTACTTTAAACTGTCATACGCCTTTTGGAAAAAGAATGGCGGCCGCTCAAAAACGTGATTTCGTGCGATTAAGGTCACGTTTTGTTCGCTTTTCACAGGGAAACGGCTGCACTGATTTCGATGAAACATTTTTTCTATGTTCTATATGTACGTTAGAAGTTTTTAGGTTTAATTGATATTTTGGAAATCACCTTAGAACTCTGTCCCACGGGGTTTTAAAGATCCTATGTTCTTCTTATGGGCAAAGCATTTATTTATATTGAACCAGATGATGACTTAAGAATAGTTATTCTATAAACAGATGCTGTGTAGTTCTTATTTAAAAATTTGAGAGAAGATTGGTAATAAATTACATAAGTAGACAGAGAGGATATCTATATACAAAAAATAAAGTTTTGTCTGTACATTGCTTGGAATTATGACATTTTTGCATATTTTCGCGTTTTACACCCAATGGGAGCCAAATTAAGTCTTTTCTCAATTTCTATCCGTCTGTCTGTCCTTCGGTAACGCTCAAGGACGTGTTTTGTTCGTATTTCACGGGAAAGCAGTTGCACTGATTTTGATGAATCTTTGTCTAATACTTTGCCCTATGTTGTAGAAGTGATTATGACTTAATCCAACCGGTCACTATAATATTTCACTAGTTTAAACCCTGTTAAAAAAATCAACGACAACTAGTATAACATACCGTTACCATATATCGACAACGATTAAATATTTTTGTCCTGATAATTTACTATAGTTAGTCTATGCTATTGCCTTTGGCTGCCCTAGTGGCACACACCGCAGCACCAATCCTGCAGTCTTCCTCAATCTTCTTCTTTTCTGAAACCTTTGCGTTCTACCTTAGCCATTTTGTGTGCGTTAGTTTAGCCTTTAGTAGTGCGTGAAAGTAAATACATCGGTATAAATCTTTTGTTTATTGAGGTAGTAGTTGTATAAAATGAGTATATTTATGTACCTACTGTTTATTGTACCAGTAGAATACATCAATATTACACATTTCATTGCGAAATAAGTGATACAATGTAGTGTTTTATTTATTAGCATCATGATTGAATTGAATTTAGCGAGTACTAACAACTGCCTCCCATTGCTGCGGGACGTTATCGTTTACTGAGAAAAAAATCTCAAGTGCGCCCCCCAACAAATTCCTAGATCCGCTTTTATTAGAACTACGTGGAGAATCCCGCCTCTTTTGTTATCAGACGGGCCCATAAGGTTTTTAGTCTAGTAAAGATACATAGTCAATACTATTACCATTAATTACACATTTTCTGAGTCCAAGGGGGGGCGCGCGCCCCCCGCGCCCCCTGGCTGGATCCGCCACTGACCGAAATTCAGCAAAACACAGAAAAAGAAATTGGCATAATTCTTTCAACTCTAAAACTGATCACCAGTGGTGTTCCGCAAAAGGATCAGTCCTTGTGCCTCTTCTTCTCTTGGTTTACATTAACAACATAACATACTTTGCCCCGTTAAGCAATGTCTACCTCTTTGCATCAAAGTTGGTTTACTATGAGTTAGTTGATGAGCAACACATTTCAGATTTTATCATCTTGTGGGAGAGGGTGCTGTAAAGGGAAACCTTGATCAAATGTTTGTCTGGCAAAGAAAAGACAGAACAATTTTAGGTATGTCACCCCAAACCAGCTGTAGAGATGCTTTCAGACAACTCGGCCTGCTCACAGTCACCTCTCTTTTCATCTTTGAATCAGTTTGATACATACAAACTAAGAATATAATGCCAATTTTCACAGACCATGCATATAATACCCGAAAAAAGGAAAACCTGCAGTTCAACATAGAGACTATAACCGCCTTTGAACATTAGCCCAATTATATTGGATCGAAACTGTTACAGGCCTTGCCAGGAAAATTACTTGGGATTCAAAATATTTCAAAATTCAAATCGGAATAAGTAAAAAAATATCTGGTGGAGTGAACCTTTTATGACATTGACAGTTACCTAAATGGTATCAACGTAGATTAAGTAACCGGTAGGCTATAAGTTATTATTTGCTGAGATAAACCTGACCTGTCCAATTCCTTGCCGCAAAGGACTACGGGGACGGAGACATCATGTATCATGTATGTATAACCATTGACTATACACTCTACGTATAGTGTGTATAGTCAATGGTCCTATGATAACTAAATTAGGTACAATAAAACTAACGACTAAGTATAACGAAATGAATAACTATATAGAAACGATTAAGTTAACACCGGATAATAAAACAAAGAAGAATAACATCGTCAATCTTGATTCGTCGGGAGCGGATCACCGTTACAAATGTAACAACTTTACAATTATTACAAAGTCCGAATATCCGTGTTTACAAAATGGTGAAGGCGTCCGTAACGGCCAACGGACGATGCAAAACAATAACAAAGACAAGAGCGCTAAAATTGCCATAGGCGAAAGCTAGAGCACACACGCGCTTTCTGCCGTAATGTATTGGAAGGTCGGAATCCTTACTCTTGCTATAAAATAAAACAATTTCAATTGGAAGTTGCTTGGTATATTTTAAGCAACTTATTATTTTTTTGTTAACTTATTATGTTTGAAATTATTTTTATAAAAGTTTCATAAATTTGGCTGGGATTTTAAAAAGTTCATATTGTGATTGAAAGTTAATTATAATAATAAGATAATAATTAAATTATTTTAAAATTATATTAAAAAAGTTTTCATTAAATTAAATATTGGCTAAAAATAGTTTCAATATGATTTAAATAATTCTATTTTAAAATCTTTTAAAGATTTTTAAAACAATATTATATTATAATAATTAATACATGATATTAAAATGATGTTGTAACAATTTTAACATAAGTAAACTTCAATTATTTTACAAACATTTCTAAATAATATTAAAACGATTGTAAATTCATTTAAAAAATACACTTATTTAAATGTTATATTGATATAATTTTTTATTGAAAAATAATAACTTTTAAATATTTTCATGCTGCTTGGGTAGCATCCAGCATAATCCAGCTACTCAAATTCAACCGGTTTAAATTGTGATGCCATTCCAGAAGTTAGCTTATAAAACACCTTATCTTGCTTCTGCACTGTGTTTTGTACCTTCAACAGAGCAAATGCTCAATTTCATTGATTATTGTTTTCCCTTTTCCTTGGTGGTTGTGTTTACATAATACATTGTGTTATTGTGTTGAGTGTTTTTACTTAATTATTTCATGTTATTTGCTTTGTTTGGTGTGATTAATCAGTTTAAAATGTAGTTTTCGAAATCCAGAACGTTTGGTAAATATTTATTTTGGACTATTCATTTTATTTTTACTTAAGTTTTGACTTTTGTACCGTTGTTAAATCTTGCCTTGCACCGTTGTCATGACAACAAAGACAACACAAACTACTACTATAGAAAACTCTATACACATGGAACACTCCCACGAGCCAAGTGCCTTGGATACAACTTGGACTAATGTTGTATCCCATAGGAAAAGAAGCAATAGTAATAACGCTTCATCTAGCTCTAGGCCCAATAAGATAGTTAATAACAATGTATCGAAAACAAACTCAGTCCAACCAGTGCTCGTTTCAAACAGGTTCCAACCTCTTTCTAACACCGATAGCGATCAAACAAAAAAACAAAAAGTTCCCCCAATAATACTCAAAACCCATGTAAATTACATGGAGCTTTGTAAACTATTGTCCCAATTAGTTGGCAGTGACCAGTTCAAGTGCTCTTCGTCTTTAAAGAGCATTACCATACATCCATTATATTCTGACGCTTACAGGAAAATTGTTCATTTCCTTCGCGAAAACAAGGCCGAATTCCACACTTTTCAACTTCCAGAAGACAAAGTCTTTCGTGTAGTTATTCGTGGTCTTCATAGCTCCATTGAGCCTGAAACAATCAAAAGTGAATTATCATCCAAAGGATTTAATGTTCAAAATGTAACTAATGTCTGGTCTAAGGACAAAACTCGCCTTCCATTGTTTTTTGTCGATCTTGACCAATCCCAATCAAATGACCACATTTTCGACCTTTCTACTCTCCTTCACTCAAAGATCCAAATCGAAGAACCTAGACCAAAACGACTTGTAGTGCAATGCATGCACTGCCAACAATTGGGAAATTCAAAGAAATATTGCAATCGAACCCCTAAATGTGTCAAGTGCGCTAAGGATCACGAATCCGCAACTTGTACGAAACCCAATAACACACCCGCAACCTGTGCACTTTGTGGCGATAACCACCCTGCTAACTATAGGGGTTGTTCAGTTCACAGGGAACTACAGAACAGAGGCTCATCCAAATCTACGTTATCAAAAGAAGAAACCCCTTCTCGCCACCCCCACCCGACTCCTGATCTATCACCCTCATCATTTCCTCAACTTCCGAAACCAAAATCACACGCCTTTCCATCAAGCTTAAACGACCAACGAGCACTTACTCCCAATGCTTTACACTCAAATGAAGAACATAACTACGCCAAACGACTTCAAACTACTATTCACAACACTTCCAATCAAACTGACATTGTAACACAATTAACGTCAATACTTACAGAATTCAAAGCCCTTTTTTCACCATTACTAACCATGATGACTCAACTTATGCAAGCTCTTATCACCAAAAATGGCAAATAACCTATCAAATATTTTTCTTACAGTCCTGCTGTGGAATGCAAATGGTTTATAACACGCACAAGAACTAGAGTTACTTTTACATGAGAAACGTATAGACGTCGCTTTAATAAGTGAAACTCATTTTACTACAAACTCAAGATTTTACATTCCAGGTTACAACATATACAGAGCTGATCGCCCTGACAACCGGGCATATGGCGGTACAGCGGTTCTTGTCCGAAACAGTCTCAAACACTTTGTTCACCCATCTATCAATCCAACAAATTTCCTTCAGTCAGCAGCATAAACCGTAGTTTTTAATAACATTGAAATAACCTTTTCGGCTGTTTACTGCCCCCCTAGATTTGCAATAAATTCGAATGAATTTACAGAACTATTTTCAAACCTAGGTTCTCATTTCATCTGTGGGGGAGACTATAACGCCAAACATGTACAATGGGGTTCAAGGTTAAATAACCCGAGAGGCCGCCAACTGCTTCATTCTGTCGTTTCTAACAACCTGAACTATCATTCACCTGGCACACCTACTTATTGGCCAACAGCTGTAAATAAAGCACCTGATCTACTTGATTTTTTCATTTCAAAGGGTGTAAGCCAATTTCATAAATCCCTCAAGTGCCTTGAAAACTCTCCTTCTGACCACTCTCAAATTCTGTTGACAATTTCATGTGCCCCTCTAGAAAAAATTGAAAAACTATCTCTAACAAATGGGATAATGAACTGGGAGCTATTTCGAAACACACTTATGTCCACAGTAAACATAAACCTCCCACTGAAAACTGGCGGGGATGTGGAAGTAGCAGTAGACCACTTAACCAAGTCCATCCAACAAGCCGCCTGGAGTTCGTCAACTCCGAAACCTCCTAAGAAACGATCTGGTCCTTGCTACCCCCAATATATATGTGAGCTGATAAGACTAAAACGAACGGCTAGGAGGAAATGGCACCAAAGTAGACTTCATCTGATAAAACCGCCCTCAACCGCTGCACAAATAAATTGAAACAAGCAATTAGGGAATTCAAAACTTCTACATTCGAAAATAAACTAGGTAGTCTTTCCCCTTCAGATGGCTCCTTATGGAAGACAACGAAGAAAATTCTACATTACACTTCTACATCTTCCCCAATCAGGCGACCGGACATGTGAGAAAAAACGTTTCTCCGTTCTATAAACCTTATATCACATAAATAAATATAGTTTCCCCCTACTAATATAATTTAGTTTCAGCAAGAGTTTCTAAGCGCAGTGGAATTGCTCTTTGGTTATGAAAACACAATTAATAAATGATCAGATTAATTACCCAGAGGCTCCAGAGTGGATCACGTATCAGTGACACTGGATATTAAACAATAATTATTCTAAATTCGGGGTTTTACCTGTACACAGGAGTTCAATTGACAACACTACGTTTGATTAACAAAGTTTAGTATATTTGCCCTACAACCTTTACATTGCTATACCTATAAACTAGTGAATGAGACCTTTTAACATCTGTTTGATAAAACCCCCACTATCCGATATTACAATTTAGTATCCTTTCGATTTAATTTATTTTTTTCAGTCTTGACCCTCTCTTGTTTATTTAATTGTTAACAACTGACCGGCTCTACTGCGATAAATAAAAATCAGAAAAAGTTCCTAAACCTTAGTGGTAATTTGCCCTAATCAAAATAGTATTAGTTGAGGCTCATGGTCGGCGCTGTACTTAGCTCTGGCCAGAACTATGTTGTGCAAAAACCCACTATGCTAATCCTCAGAGGCTATGTACCAATTGTTGTGAGTTAATTAGCACTCTGTCCTATGTATCAAATGGGGATCAGTATATTTATTTCAATTTATTTAATTGGGGACAGACGTTAACACCTGGCTCGACCAAACATTCTCATCTTTTATGAGCCTATATGAATTGCAACATAATTGAAATTATTCACTTAATTTATCACCACCAAGGCAGTTTATTTTGTTATTAAACTTTAGCTGATTTCCTATCGCAGAGCCCAAAATATGTCTATTTATGATTGCTGAATTTAATGGGAGCAAGACTGCGCTACACAAAATTCTAATTAAATTCTCCAAATATTATGCCCAGATTATGAACGTATGGCTACAAATCCTTCTAAAAATATACTGACAGTCGTACGAACTTAGTTCATCATTTCATTTCGGACATAAAGACATTTTGCAATACTAAATCTAACTAGATGTACAATTTTATATAAATTTACAAAATACTATACAAAATGCACAGATTTACTGTATCAAACAATTTGTTACTTAATATTGTATTTTTATTGCCACGTGGTATCACTCACCAGAAGCAATAGCAAAGTTCTGATTATGAAACTAATTATTTTAAATATATATTTTACTTCAGGTACATAGTCAACTTGCAATTCATTGGGATGGCACGATACAGTACAAACATATTAAATATAAGATATACAATTCCACTTACCAAGACACGATACACAACAGGTTACAACAAACATAAAACACCTAACTCTCGCAAATTTACACCGTTTATCGACGAATTTTACCTACATATCGGTCGAGGGTGCCCCGATTTTACTTTTTACAACGAAATTCAAAAGCCAAGGAAATGAATTCAAAGCGCGAGAACTTGGTTTAGACTCGGCGGACTGGATTCGTCGTGGTCGCGACACGTTTTGAACAAGTCAGGTTCGATTATTTTAATCTCACTTTAAACAAATAATTCCGTGAAGCTACACACTAATTATGTTATCTCGACGATAATATACGGATTCGCCTACACGGATTCTTCCCCACGACCCAGTCCTCCTGAATTTCTAATGCTCCAATTTGCCTTAGACACCCTCCGTGACCGGTTAACCCCAATAAGTCTGCAGTGAGAGTGGGCTGGGATTCGCCCGCGTCCCCCCACTCCTCGGCAGGACGGACGTTCCTTATCTTTCTACAATCTGTTTAAGTCTGATAACATGGTCCAGTCTTTTTACCTCATCACAGACAATTCATGGGCAAAATCAGACAAAGAAAAAGCAGATCTCTTTGCCGAACACCTTTCTGGTGTTTTTAGTCCCCACGAAGAACACAATCGAAGATTCTCCACCGAAGTAGAAACATCTATTGAAATTCCCTTGCCCATGTCCTTACCACCTTCTCAAATTACAGCAAATGATGTCAAACGGGCCATTTTTAAACTACCCCCAGGAAAATCACCTGGATATGATCTAATCACAAGTGAAATTTTACGTGAAATACCCGGTCCCTGTATCACCTTACTGACACAAATATTTAATGCAATATTACGGACAACTCATTACCCCATTCAATGGAAACTATCCCAAATAATTCTAATCCAAAAACCGGAGAAACCAGCAGACCAAGTCTCATCATACAGACCTATTAGCTTACTCCCTGTTGTTTCAAAATTGTTCGAAAGAATCCTCTTAACACGTTTACAATCTGCAATTGAGGAATGTAATGGATTGCCAAATCACCAATTCGGGTTTAGATCTCTGCATTCTACAGTGCAGCAACTTCATAGAGTGGTCGATACAATTGCGTCTGGACTTGAAAGCAAAAAGTATACGAGTGCTGTTTTTCTAGACATAAGTGCCGCCTTCGATAAGGTGTGGTATCCTGGCCTACTATCAAAATTAAGAATTCTTCCACCCACTTACTATTTGATTCTCCGTTCTTATTTAGAAGATAGATTTTTTATGGTGAAACAAGGGTCAGATTTCTCAGATTACAAGCCAATATTAGCCGGTGTTCCTCAGGGCTCCTTATTATCTCCTCTTCTTTACAGTATCTACACAGCTGATCTCCCTGAAACTGGAAATACAAAGATCGCCACATTTGCTGATGACACTGCCATTCTAAGTTCATCAGAAGACCCCATTGAAGCTAGTAACAATCTCCAAAATCACATTAACGTCCTAAGTAATTGGTTAAAAAATTGGAGAATAAAAGTTAACGCAACAAAGTCGTCACATGTCACATTCACACTAAGGAAAGGTGTATGCCCTCCTGTACACATTGACAACAACAGAATCCCTCAAAGTAACGAAACACGTTATCTTGGTCTCCATCTAGACAAGCGATTAACATGGAAGACACACGTAACAAAAAAGATAACTGCTCTCAAATCAAGAGCTAAGCAACTTTATTGACTACTCAATTTCAATTCAAAATTACCTACTAAATCAAAATTACTATTGTACAAAACTCTTCTAAAACCAATATGGGCTTATGGTATTCAAATTTTTGGTTCAGCAAAATGTTGTCACTTAAAGAAAATTCAAACCTTTCAATCTAAAATGCTTCGCTTAATTTCTGGCGTTCCCTACTATGTAAGTAACAAGACACTTCATACAGACTTTAAATTGAAATTTGTTCACGAAACAGCAAAAGAATGCTATCAACTATTCTTCAACAAACTTGATGGTCACTCAAATCCTTTGATTCAAGAACTCCACACACCGACACTTCCTGGCATCCTTCAGAGAAGATTAAAAAGAAACTGGAGCCGAGATCTTCTAAGATGACTGTAGGCACAGAAGAGCAAAACAATACGTGTCAGAAGAAACCTTTGAAAATCAGTTCAAAAAAGGAAGACTACTGAGCCTACTTTTTAATATTATTTGTTCATGTTTTTGTTAGAATAATTATTAGCACATTTGCTCGTTGTATGTAATTTTACAGTTGCAAATAAAGAATGAAAGACAAAAAAAAAAAATGTTTTCCCATTAATTGACAGTTAATATACATACTGTTAACGAGGTTTCGTCGAACTAGGCCTTCGTCATTTTGTTTACTGACGCACACAGGGAGAAAATTCCCACATCCCAGGGATTTAACTTTGATTAAATCGATATGATCGGTTGCTAGTATTTATTTAGGGAGTTTTAGTTAGTAAATTGTTATTTTATTTCATACCAAGGATAAGACCAAGCTACAAAACTCCCTAAATAAATATAATCGCAACGAATTAATTGTTTCTAACGCTTGATTATCGTGTGTTGTTACAGTACATAGTGCAATTCTCTTGATCAGCTGATTACTTGAAATCCAAAAACCAAATTTGAACCTAAAAAATAACGTCCTTGATGGCTGTCGACAAATTTTGTCGTTGTATTGTCAACATAATTGTTTTTCTATTCAGTTCTCTATTAAAGTTGTGATTAAATGAATTTTAGAAATATAACTTAAAATCTAGTATTATACTTTTCATTACGTTTTTAACTTGTTTCAATTCAACTTGCTCGTCTTTATTTTGTTTTGAAGACCGCACCCACGTTACTGCTGTCTGGTTGTAGCCTATGGCCCCGTTCATCGGTTGTTCTTTGCAGGTAAATCATAAAACAATGTGTCATTAATAACTTAAGTGAAGAATGATGGGTTTTACAAATTATGTATATATGCTTGTAAAAATACATTCACTAGGGATGTTAATCAAAATTGGTATGTTAAAGTATGTCAGACTATTATTAGGCCTAGGCCATACCTTCTTTTTTATTTTATTTTTATTTTTATTCATCCATGGCAGGTAGCCAATTAACAAAATATACAATCATGCAGGATAGCAAAAACATAAAATCATACAAAATACTTAACACGTTCGCTGCGGGGCACTGCTATAGCAGTGCTCCGCTACTGGCGCGCCTTGCTGACAGCTGCTATAGCAGTGCCGCGCTCCCCTCCCAACTATTGCTTCAGTGTGAGCCCAGCACTCGACCGGGAACGTTATTATCGTTGCCAGCGTGTAGGTTAGAATGCAAGCTTTAATTTGGTGTAGGTTGGTACTAAAATTTCCCGTAAAATCACGTCTGGCACCACATTTTGTCCCAGTTCGGGGATTTTCTCCCTCCGAGTGAAAATACAAAGGGACTGGCTACGGGTCCAGGCAGTGCTGCTACCTGTGGGTGTTTCAGTAAACTACGTCCACTCTCGAGGTAACGCAGCACCATCACCGCCGCTTTTTTGCGATTTGTCAGACCGAAATATTTGGCTGCCAATTGCGTTCGCTGATTCGCTGGCGCGCCGGGGCTGCCCCGGGGCTGCGCCGCACATTGCGAACGCCCGCCAATGGGTTGCCGCAGCGAACGTGTTAAGGCCCATTCTACACGAGCGTGAATCCTGCGCCGGGATTCCTGCGTGACTGCGCCTCAATTTTGTGCAAACTACGCATGGCGGGATCTCCGTCGCGTGAATCCCATCAGGCCATTCTACATGAAGCGGTTCAGACGCTTCAGTAACATGAAATTTATTATGATTTGAATTCCTCTGTAACTAATTGCGAGCTGCTGACATACAAACACTGTATTGCCAAAGCACTTTGCAACCCTGCCTCCGTTAATTGTTTCTTTGGAGGATGTTCAACCTGCCCTGGTACAGAGTCCATAAAAAATTTGTTGGAAGAAAGTTTTGAAGCAAAAGGCATCGAAAAAATAACTTTTCGTCAATGGGTCTTTGTTGATAGATGTAATTTGAAACAATTGAAAAATCAACTTCAGATTTTATCGACTTATTCATAAAAAAATTGTCTACATTAATAAGACATGACTTTATTGCCAAACAACAAAGTTCCTTCTTAAATCACCTCAAAGAAAGTCTCGAAAGCTCTGAATACCTAGTCATGTGTGACTTCTCCGAAAACTACAGCTTTGTTCTTCAAGATGAAGCACAAAGCTATCATTGGAACAGTGGACAAGCGACAGTACATCCATTTGTGATCTACTATAAAAGCGAGGGAAAAACAAAACACGTAAGCTTTGTTGTAATTTCCGAGGTCCTAGAACACAATACAATAGCAGTGTATTATTTTCAAAATAAACTGATAGAGTTTATGAAAGAGAGATTCGGAGACAATATAACCAAAATATATTACTTCTCTGATGGGTCCGCCGCCCAGTATAAGAACCGTAAGAACTTCACCAACCTAAGCTTTCATTCAGAGGACTTTAAAATTGATGCTGAGTGGCATTTCTCAGCCACTGCCCATGGCAAAAGTGCCTGTGATGGTGTTGGGGGAGTTGTGAAGAGATTAGCGGCTAGAACCAGCTTGCAAAGGCCCTATCAAGACCAGATTCAAACTCCATTTCAGCTGTACGAATGGGCAATGCAAAATATTTTTGTTGCAAATTTTGTTTATGTTACTCAACAGGAGTACATCGAAACTGAGAGGCACTTAGAAAAGCGGCTGAAAAAATCAGTGACCATTGAAGGCACTCAGAGACTCCATGCATTCATTCCGATCCCCTCTAGTAACAGCAAAATTAAAGTAAAAGTTTTCTCGGAATCCACTGACTTCAGAATTGAAACTGTAACAACGATACAGGATCGTTTGAGCTTAGCAGAAGTCAGTGGATACGTTACTATCGTCTACGACAACAACTGGTGGCTGGCCTATGTGCTTGACAAAGATGAAGTAAATGAAGAAGTAAAGATTTCATTTTTAAGTCCAGCTGGTCCGTCACCTAGCTTCTCTTTCCCCAGAAGGCAAGATATTCTTTGGCTTCCTGTTACTAATGTTCTGAGCAAAGTTGATCCACTAACTCCAACTGGCCGAACTTACCAATTGTCAAATGAAGAACAAAACAAAACCAACCAAGCTTTCACCGACTTTGACAAAACCTTCTGAAGAAAAATGCAGCAAGTTAATCATAAGCCTACACCGACTTTGACAAAACCTTCAGAAGAAAAATGCAGCAAGTCAATCATTACCTATGTAAGTTTGTTTTCTGCCTTTAGAAATCTTTCAAATAAATAAATTTAGCTTTAAAAATGAGGTTGTAAAAATTAAATATCATTGATCAAATTTCTCTATATGTTATTTCTTAGTCTCCCATACAAATTTCACATAATCTTTGTTTACAATAAAAAATACTCTTAGCCTTTACAATAGCAATGAGGCGTTATAAACTTTTTAACATAAACATAACATAAACTTTAGGAATGTTATGCAAAATATGAGTACGTGGAAACATTTTTGTTTTGGTAGTGTTTGCATTTTTACTTTCTCCCCCTTATAGTATATGGAGAAAGTATTGTTTTTGTCAAAATTTTCGGGTACAGTTTCATAAGCGGCCACCAACTAATCTGATGCGATATATCGATCTTAAACATTCAATATATCGAATCGCATTTTAAATCGATCTTTAACCTAAATAACATAAACTCGAGTCCTCATGGCATGTGTTGAAACAGTCTGTAAACTGGGAGTAAGAGCGATGATGTCAGTGCTTTTATATTTTATAGTATGATTTTATATTTTCGCCCCCCCCCCGATTTTATATTTTTGCTCCCCCCCTCGATTTTATATTTTGCTCTCCCTTATTTTATATTTACGCCCCCCCTCCCCGATATTTTTGATTTTTTTTTACTTGAGTGTTTTTATTTCTAAAAGCGAATCCAAAGTGTTACGTGTACTAATTTGGAGTCGCAAACCACACGCAGTTTACTACCCGACAGAGATCCTCGACTTAGCAACAGTACCCGAACTATCTGCCAGTGTATTTCATTAACCCTTTGAGTGCCACGCAACGATATATCGTTGTGCACGGAACATCCGAAAAATACTTCACAACGATATATCGTCGTCGGTGGTCTTACCGAAAAATACATTGCAACGATATATCGTTGTTATGGAAAATATTTCTTACGCCATTACTTTTTATTATTTCTTTCAGGTGATTTCCAGGATAGTTTCTAGCTCTATAAATCTAGTAGTTATTTGGTGAAAATCTTATATTTGAACAATGTTTATTTATCTGAAAAAAAATATAAAAAATTTCCCGCATGTATAATATCTACCTATTCAAATTTTTTATTTTGTATTTTTTAGATATTATATATCTGCATAATATTATAGCTAAACTTTAAACTGACAAAACAAAAAAAGTTTCATAATAATATCGTACCAAATAAAAAAGTTATTGATTTTATGTACAAAACCCTTGCAAAATGTTGATTTTGTGAATCGTTGTTATAGAAAATTTTTCTTACGTCATAACTTTTTATTATTTCTTCCAGGACATTTCCAGGATATGTTCAGGTAAACATATACTCCATAAATATACGAGGCCTAGTTAGTCTGCTTTATGAAATGAAATTGTAATAAAACTTAAACCCTTGAATAAAGTTGGGCTACTGTCTTGTGTACTAATTTGCCGTTTTTATATTTTTTTACATTTATGGAAATAACTTGTCCGCCTAAAGCCCAAATTTGATGAAACTTTCAGGAAATATTTTGGGAAACATGTCCTCTATAAATCTAGTAGTTATTTGGTGAAAATCTTATATGTGAACAATGATTATTTACCTGAAACAAATAACAAAAATTAAAAGAAATTTCCCACATACATATATATGTATTCAAATTTTTTATTTTTTAAATTTTATATATGTGCATAATATTATAGCTAAACTTTAAACTTACAAAAGAAAAAAAGTTTCATAATAATATCTTACCAAATAAAAAAGTTATTAATTTTTTTGCAAACCCTTGCAAAATGTTGATTTTGTGCCTGGCACTTTTTGGATATACTGTGTTAAAAACTCTGGCACTCTAGGGATATGACGACCGAAAAACTCTGGCACTCAAAGGGTTAACTTTAATTGTACATTAAACGTGTAAAATGTCATTTTACTATTGTAAAATCATGTGGATTGTTATATTTGCTTTAGTTAATCTACAATTTATATACAACCCGTACGAAGGACGGGTACATAGCTATTGAACATATATTATTGAAACTTGGTATGTGGCTTTATATGATTGGGTTTTATTGCTATTTGCATACAAAACTCATTTTTTGTGGTACCCATGGCAGCAAATCTGCGTACTCAGCAGCTATAATGTTATTCTTAAGTAGATTAATAAACATGTGATATCTTGCTTGTTTATAAACATAAATTGATAAAACTTGGTATGTTGCTTCATCTGGAGGTGATCCATTGGTGTTTGCAAAAAACTAGATTTTGTGGTCCTTGGTGCAGCAAACCTGCATACTCAGTCCTAATGTTTTTCTTATGGGGAATAAATAAGATGTCATATCTCGCTTATTTATTAATATGCTTTGATTCAAGTTGGTAAGTGACTTCATGACTTAGTGAAGTACCATTTGAAATTCGCTGAGTATGCTGGTTTGCTGCAATGGGGGTATTTTTGTTAAGATACGTTGGACGGGTTTTACCTACTGTTTATACTTGGTTTATGAGTAGACTACTTACTATAAAATAAATGTATACCGGTAACATAATAATGAGAACATATAAAATATATTGCCCAGATGAAAGCCTAACTAATAACCTATTCACAGTTTTCACATAGAAAAATATTGTTTAACTCTAAAGAATATCACATTTTAAAAGGTACTAGGTTATAACGTTCAGATAAGCATTTGCTTAAGAAATAAAGTATAATAACAACTAACATTTACAGCCATGCGATACAAAACATTAATATTATTTCCACATAATATACTTTACTTCCGTCGCAAGTCATTTCCAATTTACATAAAACATTAAATTATAATTACAAAACATAGGTATTCATAAACTATGCTCTTTTTAAGTTGTTGTACTATTCTCAAACAAAGTACAATATTCAAGTAAAACTGTCTTTATAACATTTCATTAATGTAGGCTGCAAGCATTTTTATAAATCCATTATTCAGTAAATACTTCAATGTAAAGTACCTGGGGGACCGAGCTTTGCTCGTGGGAAGGCCAGTCAGTTTGTTTAGATGACTCTGAGTAATATTTCACCACTTCCCCCTACTGATGATCAGATTTGTATAACTCATTTGCCTCTTTTCTACATTTTTAAGGTCCCTCCAGTTGTTATTTATAGCTCAATGTCCCTTTGATTTATTTTAAAACTCTATATATGTAATCTTCACTCAAATCTTTTAATCTCTGCTCTCAGGAAACCACATGTTAATAATCATAAACAACATAAGTATTATTTTGACAGATCCCTGGTTAATTACTGTCAACGAGAGTTAAGAAGTCCCCTGAGCCCTGGCCTATTCGAAAAATGCAGGCGCCTGCTACTCGGCGGCGCGCCGGCGCCAGGCGGGTCTCTCATGTTTCACGCGGCAGTCAGGGCTCACATCCACTGTAGTAAAACTTGAAACCCATGTCTTTAAGAGCACGTCGAAGTGCCCATTCGCTCCACCTAAAGTTTATTTTTTCTCTCAAAATAGGGAGCAATTTCTTACACGTCGGCACGATTTTTTTGTTTGCGTAAAAGTCTTTTATGTAATCTATTATTACACGTCTATCGAAACCGTCTGATTACACTTTGTGGTCAGCTATTTTGCGCTTTTTCCCTGGCGTGTTAAGTTTCTCATCGAGAGTTAGTTTGCCTGCTTTTCGAACACGAACAATTGTTTTTTTTCAAAACTTTACAATAGTTTGCGGCACGTTCTGTTGATTTCTCGATTGGGACAGATAATGCTTTGTCACTACATTCTTGGTCACAAACATTAATAACTCGTCTAATTAAGTTCCTCTCCGCACTGAATTGTCGCCCCATGTTTCCTAACATCTTCCATAACACTAACAAAGTACAAACCACCCTCACTGTCAGAATACTCGTGTTGCACTGAAGTCACTCAAGCGACTTTCACTGTATGACTCATCTGTTGTCGATAT
Organism: Allygus modestus; assembly: GCA_963675035.1. Taxonomy (NCBI): domain Eukaryota; kingdom Metazoa; phylum Arthropoda; class Insecta; order Hemiptera; family Cicadellidae; genus Allygus; species Allygus modestus. The sequence goes on along the minus strand of OY776115.1, from coordinate 76,023,632 downwards.
GACAAGTATTTGCGACACGCTGCGGAATGTCACTTCCCCCTTGCAGAGGGTGGTGCGCCTGCAAATACCGCGCGGCAACGTACATACAATGCTGCATATCGCTTTGGCTCAGGGGACTTCTTAACTCTCGTCGACAGTATGAACAGCTGTTAAAATTCTTTTGTTTTGATTTGAAACTCCATAAGCCCAATGTTAATTTTTTAACTTTTCATTTTAGTTTTTTTACATTATTTGATTTTTCCTGGGGATGAGGCCTGTCTAGAACTTATTTTTATTCTAGAAATTAGTTATTTCGAACATTTGAAGGAAATCGTTGGAGCGGTTTTTGAGATCAGTGTCGCAAGCAAGCAAGCAAACATACAAGCAAACCTTACTCATATTAGAGTATAGGATAGAAAAAGAGTAGGTACTTAAGTCTAGATGGTTCTAAACACATGATTCGTTTTTTGTTTACTCAGATGACGAATGGCAATGACAACCTCCTTTGTTTACATCAAGAAACAATCCTGGATCTGATCCTAGATCTGACCTTCGCTCACTGCTTCTATCCCGGCTACCATCCTAGTTCCTCGCCTCTGATTGGCTGATAAAAACCGTCTTGTATACCTTAATGAGAGTATACTTTTAATCCCGGCTCCGTTATACACGTACCCTAAGCTTCTCATTCTAAGCATAACTGAGGGTACTTTGGTATTATACGGATGCCACTATTTTAGGAGGTTAATTTTTACCGGATACAAAGGATAACTACATAATTCGAAAAAACGTACTTTTATTGACTTACTGTACAAATTTTACATCATTCTGATGAGCGGTCTTTGTGTTGTGCCTCCCAAAAGACAGCGATGTCCGCTAGGATCGTGTTGAAAGCGTCGCCGCCGCTAGCAGCCACACCCGATCGCCACGTACTCCGCCAAATATACAGCGCGCTGCGGCAGTTATGTTAGGATGGGTTATCATAAAAATACGTACGGTTTCCTCTTCACTTCGAGATAAATATCACACCAAAAGAACGTCACTCATTATGAAAACAAATGTAACGTAGTGGACGGCAATAAATCACTCATGACACTGGCCCAGATACAGGCGGTGACAGGTGATGCGCGCGCTCCGGTCAACGACCTGACCTTGGCCTATTTGGAGGGGGTTTGGCGGCCTGAAGTATGACTCATCAGGTATCATTCGATTCGTAACAAAACAAGGAAAGTCCTACTATCATTTTTATGATAACCCATCCTAACATAACTGCCGCAGCGCGCTGTATAAGGGTGGCATCCGTATAATACCAAAGTACCTAACTGAGGCTTGTTTTTGTTGGGCTACAGCTTCTAACTCCCCTAGGATAATTCATCTAGTTATAACTGCCCTAGTTATCCTGGTACAAATGCATTGCCTAACTTATTTGTCGGTTTTACATCAAATGGTTTATTTAGGCCTAGTTATTTTTATAATTTTGTCACATTGTACAAGGAAATCACCTCTTTATTTGTTGGAAATAATTGCTTTCATTAGAAAAACGAACATTAAAAATGTTCTACTGTATCACTTACTGTATAACTTAGGTTGGCCCCTAGATGATTCCAATCTCTGCTGGCGACTAATAGTTGGAGAGGAGAAATGGTAAACAAGTAATAAAAGAGCTACTTAAAAGTTTTAAAGTAAGTAATAATGTAACTTGCACTCATGACTAAAACAACATTAGTAGGTATAAATATACTCAACCCAGAAAAAGACATTCTTTCAGTAACAAATCCTTAGAAATACGTCGCGGAAGGACTGCTCTGCGAAGCCATGACACTCATGACTGTCACAGTTTGTGTTGAATCAACAAACATTTGAAAAATGTTCCTATTTCAACAGCACAAAGTTTAATTATGTGGGTATAAGCATTGATAGTTACTACTGATTGAAACTTACTACTGATATGCGATCCAGCGGTGCTATTAACCCTTTCACCGCCAAGGATATAATATATATACAGATATAATCAGCTTTTGAATCTGACGGTTTAAAACACTGTTAGATACAATATAGTCTCTAAGATGACATGTGGTTAACCTGGCTAACTCATATTACGTTTGCGGTGTAATACCTCGAGCATGTTAAGATATAACTGCAAGCCGGTCAGGTTGGCTAAGCAGCTCCTGAGGCGCTATTCTCCCGACCAAGGGGTAGTGCTTGGATTGAGGTTTTGAATCCCGTCTCAGTCAGTACTTTATTTGTGCAACTCATGGAGAGTTCACCTCTGTGACACCATTTCATTTAATAGCTTGGCGCTTAAAGGTTTAATCTTAATCACATCGTGTTCTAGGCCTATCAAAATTGCACCGCCAATCAAATTGCATCCCGTTTAATGGCTTATTTGAAATGGATCATTTTTATTTAGATTAAAGAAATTATGAAAATATCCAAGAAGTAACCTAACTAAGTGTAAATAATATCCCGCTCAAAGACTGTAATTAGTATCTCTTCCGTATTATAGGGGGAAATAATAAGTAGGGCCTAATTAAAAAACGTGAAGGAGAGCCTTACGCCTTACGGCTTTGCAGAGCAGTCCTTCCGCGACGGATTTCTCTTAAACTTGTGAAGCCAGCTACCAGGCCTTTCCAACAAGTTGTGTGCTCTTAAGTTGTTCTTTGGCAGACAACGCTCAATTTGCCAATTTTAAATTAGGTACATGTAAATACACTGGCAATATCATAAACATAAATCAAGGTATATAACTTCCACTTCAATTTAGTCCATCGCACAATAGCCGATGACTCAGTCATGCAAAGCTTCACTCACGGAGATTGATGGAAAAAGGCCTACATGTGTGGCACCAAACCGGCGGCCTTCTTACTCACTCTTTTATCTCTGTAGCCTACAACTTGTTGAGAGGAGCCTTGCACGATTAAGACGTAAGTCAGTTTACATATAACATTGGGTTTGCTGAGGTTGCCCAGTCATAAATAAAATTCATTTTCTTATTTTATCTTTTTACAGTAGACTCTCAGAAATCCAGATCACACTTATCTGGACTCCCAGGTATCTGGTCTGATGATCTTGATTTTCTTCTTTAATTTTGTTGCAAATCAAAACAAAAAATTGTTTGTTTTAACGCGTTGAGTTTTCACGTAACTATCCCGTAATACAAAAATGTCATGTAGTTTGCATTGTCAGGCGCTCTATATTTCCGTGCCGTTATCGGTGTTTGTTATTGTTTACGTATCCGGTGCGCTGCTCCGTTCAGGTCTTCTCCTGTTGATGACTCCGGTCCGTAGACCAGTGACAGTTTTTATTAGTAGGTACCGGTAGTCTATACTTTATGATTTACAGTGTTATATCTAATCCTTAGAAATTTACATACATTTCAATATTTTAGGTTTAAACTACAGTCTTATCACGATAACAAGTAATGGATGTGTTCCTCCGATAATCCAACGTTTTTTGTGCGCCGACCCTGATCTCGGTTCTGTTGGTCGAGGATCTACTATATTACTGATTGTTACTCATTAGTGAATTTCCTTTGGAAAGTGAACTATTAGCATGACCCGCACGGTGAAACTTAAGCCCGGGACCACCATAGAAGTTCCTAACGTGACCCCCTGAACACGTTTTGGGGGGTCGTTCAAAATTTTATATATATATATATGTATATATATATATATATATATATATATATATATATGTGTATGCACTTTAGCGGTCACATTTTTTATCCGATTCACTTCAAATTTGGTAGGGACATTCCTTTCTATAATCTGTTGGACAAGTTCGTTGGGCAAAACAATCGGAAAACTCTAAACCCATTTTTTGGGGATTAATCTTTCAAATTTCGAGTTTTTGGGCCCAAAAAGGGTCAGAAAAGCCCCATATGTAAACTTAATGCATGTAAAAAGATGGGGATTAGAGGGGCGAAAGTCTTAAGCCCTATCTCGTCATTCTAGCGTAAATATTTACCGAGTTATTAAAGAAAATGTGTATCGGCTAAACACAGTACGTTGTCTTATGGGGCTTTTACACTAGAAAAGCCTGTTATTCCTTTGTTAAAGTACTTGTATTATCCCCAGCAACCTCACGCCTACTTTTAAGCCTGTCTGGACCTTCTCCTAACCTTATAATGCGCAAATTGTATTCCCAGCTTTGCAAGTAAATGAAACCAGAAGTATCAGAACAGCCAAAAAAATCAATGTTTTCGGATTTCAATATAAATTGGACAAATGTATGTTTTTACACTGATTTTGAGTTTTAAAAGTCTTTTTGTGGAAATTCACTTCCCTCACGTCAGCGTGCTGCGTGCGAACTCGTTTTCTTTTGGAAGCTCACTCTTGTATTAGCAAAAAACATAAACGAATATTGAAATAATATTTCACTATAAAGGCGGAATTGATGATTCATGCCCACCTCCATGAAATCCGGACTAGCTATCCGCCACAATAGTCAGGATTTCTGAGTCTTTTGTTCTATTTTACCGGTACTATTTTACCATTGTTCCTGGCAAAAAAGTTATTTTCAGATTAGGCTCTGTAGAGGTAAAAATCTATAAGGTTCGTCAGTGAAAAATAAAATTTTCAACCGGCAAATGTAATGCACGTGCAATATCCAGCAAAGCAAGGAGTGAGTCGATAAAATACGAGTTGTATATTACATGATAAAATTGCATGTAAGGACTGGGATTCGAATCCATGACAGGATCGCTGCCATGGATCCGGAGTCCGTTGTCTTGACCACTCTGCCAATGACACTCCTTAAACTTGTTATTAGTGAATTTCCTATGGAAAGTGAACTATTAGCATGACTCGCACAGTGAAACTTAAGCCCGGGACCACCATAGAAGTTCCTGAACACGTTTTGGGGGGTTGTTAAAAATTATAGGCTCTATATATATATATTCTAATCCAGCTATCTATCAGGCGTCATTTTAAACTACCACCCTGCGGCGTCATGCCTTAATCGGCATGTATATTAATATTTTATTAAAGTATATTACATTTAAGCTCTCTAGTAACACATTGCTGACGTCAGATTCTTAAAATTCCAAAAAATAAGATTTTAACTACTTCCCTAACAATCTGAACTCATTTGAAACAAGTTACTTTACAGCGTCACTCGTATATTTCTATCTAGTCTAGTACCACTGAGGCGTCGTGCTGTATTTTTTCTTTCTGGAATGCATACCTTATGGCATCATGCAGTGTTGCCAGATTGAAAACTTCGACACAGAGGTTTGATTGAGATTGCAAGGCTCTGCTAATGCTTGAGTTTTGGAATTCTGTCAATCATCCGTTTTAAAAAGGCATTAGGTTTAAATTAATAAACTAAAATTGAATTACGTCATTTTAATTAGAGTCAAGAAGTATATATAGCCTACACTCAACCAAAGATGATTCAATAAACATGTATTATATAGTAACGATAACTGTGTACCCGTCCTTCGTGCAGATTGACGACTTTGTGACCGTTAGCAGAGAAATTACATCTTCTAAATATAACCTTAAAAAACAAATTACGAGAATAAATCGATTAAAAATATTTACAATCTGCTGAAATGTGGTGCAACAAGAAAATCAGTTTTATTATAATGCATATTAATTTAAAAATACCGTGACGCTAATTTAACGTGCTAGTGGTTATTTTGTGAGCAGGACTTCTTCAGTTTTAACCGATGTTAATGTTTTCGGTGTCGTTGGGAAGAGCTCAGCGTAAAATCACATCGCTGTCCACATTTTTAAAATCATCTAATTTGCAAGAAGATTATATTAGTCTGTAAGATTAAAATTGGAACAGGGCACATTTGATTTGTAATTAAAACACTGAATAGAGTAAACACAATTTATCAGCAAGATCATTTATGTTCTTACTCAAACGGTAACCCAACATTTATATTGTGTTGTAATAAGTCCCTGCGATTCAATAACTAGTAAAATACAAGTAAAAAACGGGCAGAGCCATCGTACTGTAGACTACGGTTAGTAGCCTAGACAAGTAATGTGATCTATTCACTATCGCCATCGACCCTTGGGTAGCGTAACTTCGCAGCGGCGCGGCGCGTGACTCTCCACTTGACTGTACAATATAAATATCTATTATCGTTAAATGCTTTCCACGAATTCTACTATTAAGTCTCGTGACTCTTCTAATGGGTTAAAATAAACGTGTTGTACGTGATTTAAAAGTTATATCAAATTAAGAATGTTATGTTCCAACCAAATCTGCAATTAGCTGTTTTTCTTCTTAACATGTCTTTACGGGTTGAATAAATTACTTTTAAAATACAAATAAGTTCAACAAAGATGGATAAATTATATTAAAATTGCCTCAGCCATGGCAAAAAAGTATAAGGTCAATGATTTTTTACAAACCTGCAGGATGTATTTCACTTTAAGATGTGAAATACAACGAGAAGTACGTCGTTGAATTCATATTTTGATCCTGATTAGAATGGTTTGCATAACTAATTTAATAGATTTTTATATTGGTAAGACAATATAATATAATAACCTGAAAATACTTTTAAGTTAAATTCATAAATTAATGCAATCTGGCCTCATAGAGTCAAGTGAGCTAAAGTTTATGGAAACACGTTAGATATCGTAGATCGTAGGTAGAAGTTTCAACCTCGAGCCTAATTAACAATCCCGGGATTTAGGGATTGTCCGATGTCAATCTCCGTCCGATTCCAAACAGTCTTATGGCCTGTCCTAGGATTTCGTAATTCTGGCGATGCGTAGGACCGTGCAGTTGCGTTTCTTGGCGTACACAAATACAATGTCCATAGATCTACAGGATATATAAACTAATACAGTTAGGTTATTTTTACGTTAATGCAAATATTAGTGAAGCTAATCTATAACAATGGTTGCAAACTTATAATTTATTTACTTAAATTAATATCTGTTAGATAAAATAAATTGAAAAATGTGCTATTTTATACTGTCAGTTCCGGTATTGGAGGTGAAATATCCCGTGGGGTATTTAGGAATCACCTGTTTAAAACCCTTAATTGTAGGCCCCATTATGAGTGAGTGAGTCCATTGATTATAAATTTAAAATATTACGCTTACATGGAAAACTGTAGAACACGAAAACTGCATTTTACTTAACTAAGTAAAATACATAACTATGTAAAGTACATTTTTAAACTAAATCATAAAGAACTCGTTTCATTTAATGTAAACAATTATTTGAAAATTAATAATAAAATGAATCGTGCTTAATTTTCAAGGGCATTTCTATAAATTGCCCTTAAATTAAATGGCGGTATAAGACTGCTCTTTATTCAGTTAGTAGAATGGTAGAACGCAGTTCTGAAGCAGTAACATATGCTTATAACTGCATATACTCAATCTACTGACTTGGATTCACAACTTGAGAAATAGTTATTAATGACTTAACTCGATTTCAAGCAATATGACCACTATAGTTATTAAGTGATGATCATTACACAATTAGGCAGAATTGATGCAGTAGGCTTATCTTATAAATTAAATTTAGTACTGTCACAGGCTATTGACCTGTGAGGTGAACTAAATACAGCGAGGTACCGTAACGGCATTAGTCAAATGGGCAAGCCAGAGATGACCGCTCATGATCTAACAGGAGTCGGCCGGGACCAGGATTGAACCAGCCAGTCTGACTTACTAGTCAGGCACTTTACCTCTGAGCTACCGCGTCCGGTATAGAAACTTAAAGCAATGATGGATCACTTTTGTACTATAAGGATGCTACATTAAAATTCGACTATATTAAATGAATTTACTAAGAATTAACTTAAATATGGACACTTATTATTAACTTGCCGTTTATCTTTTTATATTTTTTTACGATACGTCAAGTACTACTCTTTAGAAAAAGCCAAGGTTCAAAAGAGCTGAGTACATGCACCTATTGAGCACTTTTTTATTAAATAAAAAGTAGCTCAGGAACCACTTGAAGTTAAACTTGAAATTCGGCATGCGTATATTACCATATGCCATGTAAGGTATAATTAATACCACAGAGAAGAAAGAATCAGAGAGGTCACTTTCTTATGGGAGTAGTGTACACCTCTATGGAAGTTAAGGCTAAGTTATCGTGAGCTCAGGTTCAGAGTTTCCTGCCACTTCATCACATTAGTGAAAGGATTTAGCATAACCACTGACTATAAATACTTCAGTATTTATAGTCAATGGCATAACTCAAAACTGATATCGCACTTCTGGTAGAACTCATGACATTGAGGTTATAGGAAGTGAGTTGGTCAACAATGGTCCAACAATTACTTCAGCGTGTGTAAAATAAGGTGCAGCGTTAATAACAAAATAAGGGAATCTATGTTATGTAGACAACAATCGCTAAGCTAAAAATTAAGGCAGTTGATATACGTCAGCAAACTATATTTCGGTTAAACATTTTAAATAAAAAAATCCGATTTAGTATATTTTTTATTTTAGAATTTATTTCGATTTCACAGAGTATCGAAAATCAATATTGGGTGAAATTTAATGAAACTCTGGGAAGAACTGTGATAAAATGGAAAAGAAAACTATGGGCTATCGATTTACTGTATAGGATGGAATACACATATTTATCCATAATTTTTAGCTAACTATGTGTTTTGTTGGTCAGTCTTCAGATGGTTTTTACGATAAAATGTTGGTATATATAAAGACTATAATTATCTTTTCGTTATAAAAACAAAATAATGCATTTACGTTGATTTGTATTCAGATTTTAAGCTGGATGAACAACTTCGTAAAATTAATAAAACTTAGTGTAGTTTTTAAGAAACATAGTTTGACTTAAAGTGATTGTAAATCTGATTCAATAATCAAAACTGAACTAACAACAAAGTTTTAACCATAGAATTGACCCTCTTTTTGGGATATTTTGCATGCAGGCGAAACAAATTTGTCTTATACTCAATGGTAATATTACGAGTGAATGTCACCAAGATGGCTTAAATTATGTTAAATAGAGGAAATCAAACGTAAACATGATAAAGATTATTATGTTTACAATAAATGTTGAATTCATTGAAATATTTAAACAAATTACACTTTAGGGTATAGTTTAAAGGGTTCTACTCCTGATTCAAATTACTTTACGGAACCTTTAAATCAATATTTACTATGCCTCCAGTGGTGATGGAAAACTATCAGTGAAGTGAAATTCGGGAGCCCCGTGTTTTTAAAAACCCCGCTTGAGGAATACTATGACAGAAATGATAAAAATACAGCGTGGCTGGAAAACACTAAAATACTGTATCCTGCGTTGGTATCTGGAAGAGAAAAAGCAAACGGCAGACAGTTTCAAATCGATGGAACTATATTATTACCTCCCTAAACTATAATAATATTCTCAAAATAGTCCAGTCCAAAAAAAACACCCGTCCGTGCAAAAGGTCATGTAGTTCAAATGTTCTAGTATGCTATTAGGACCTATGCCACAAGTAAGAAACAAAGTTTGCAGCTTCGAAAGACCTGTGCTACTGGCGTAGTAGCAAAATACAGTTTTTTGCACTTTTTTAAGTTTTTGCTAAATATCTACGAAAGTATGCCTCGGACAGAATTTTTTGCCCAATCCTTTCTTAATATGGATGAAATTTTCTCAAAATTTCAAGTTTCAAAATCACCAAGTGTAAAAATCCCCAAATTCCAGAATGACCCTAATTATTTATGTTTGCTACCTGCTCAACGAGTCTCAAAATTCCAAAAGACCGCACGCGCACTCACGGGTATACCTGTGAACTAGACCCGTGCGGTACAGAACACAATACAATCCAAAATCATTAAATATATAATAAACTAGTGGCTTGATGGGACAATAGCCCCTAATCTTGATCGAATACTCTGCCTCGCGTGATATCTATTCTCTTAACATGCTGAGGAAAATACAACTATATCACGTGTCAGTTCGTAAACAAAGTAGACACATACCCACATGTTTTAATGTAAACAAAGCAGACGTTTTTAAATCCCAATGCTTTTATTATGGGGGATGTTTCACGTTATTTCTAGTTTGCTGGTAACATTTTGGAAATACTGATATTTTTCCCGATTACCTGGGATCAACAACTTTAATTTGAGCCCTCTCCCATCATCCTGCGATTTGCCAAACTCCTGCAATTTTGACTTAAAAGTTTCGCTTTCAGAATTATATATAACTAGTGGCTTGAAGGAGCCATAGTCCCTAACCTCGTTTCAATACTCTGCCTTATCTGATGTCTTACTCTTTACATGCCTGAACGAAATAGACACTTAATCACATGTTTTAATGTAAACAAAGCAGACGTTTTTAAATCCTCATGCTTTTCTTATGGGGGGTGTTTTACGTTATTTCTCGTTTGCTAGTGACTTTTTAGAAATATTGAAATTTTTCCCGAGTCCGTGGGATCGAGACCTTTAATTTGAGCCATCTTCCACTATCCTGCGATTTTCCAAACTCCCGCAATCTTGACTTAAAAATTTCGCTTACAGAATTATATATAAAGACTAGTGGCTTGAAGGGGCCAAAGCCCCTAACTTTGCTCCAATAGTCTCCAATAGCCTCATCTGATTTGAATATGTGTAATTTCGTAAACAAAGTGGACTCATAATCACATGTTTTAATGTAAACAAATCAGAAGTTTTTAAATCCCCATGCTTTTTTTATGGGGGATGTTTTACGTTTTTTCTCGTTTGCTGGTAACTTTGTGGAAATACTATTATTTTTCCCGAGTCCCTGAGCATAAATAAAAAGACTACTGATTACTGGAATGGTAATGCCCTTCTGCTATCCATTTTAACTCCTCGTTAAAAAATACCTGGTAGTGATGATGGGGGAGGGGGAGGGAGAGCGAAATAGAGAGAGAGGGACAGAGAGATGAGTGCAACAGTACCCACTTTTTTCGTATAGTCGTCGAATTTATACATTAAAAAAATACTTGGTCGAATTTCGGAAATAGGGCGGTCTCTCGTTATAGATTGATGCACAGCCAAGGCAACGCAGAGTATCATACTCAGGATGCTTAAAGCTTTTAATCTATCTGGTTTAATGCTAATTCAAAAGTAACATTTCACTTTAAACTTTAAAGTTATTTTTGCGGATACATTTTATATCATCACACTCAAAAATATTCTTACATAGGTTTAAATATTTGAAAGTTTAGTAAAAGTCAGTTATATTGTAGACATTTGAACATTATTTTCAAGTTAAGTTTACGTGATGATGACCCAATGACATACTATCTTCATCATTGGCTTTCGTCTCTTCCTACGTTTAAACTGTGTGTGTGTGTGGGAATAATCGGAGAATTCAGTATTGCCAACAGTGATATAAGCACACACCCCCCGTAACCCTCACCGAGACCAGGGCAGTGCTGATCGTATTGAGTAAATTGATTTAAAACAAACATCTTTACCTTTAAAATATTATCAAATCCATAAATATAATTTGGAAAAACTGAATAAAAAAAGAGGCCACAAGATATACTACCAGTATTATTATATTTTTTATTAATTGTATTATCTTATCTAGAATAACCTCAAATACTTAGGACTACTCAAGTGTCCGTCGTTAACTAACTTTCGTAACCAATTATAACTTTGATACTATTATTTAATGACTTTGTGTTTGGCTGATTGTTCGTAATATTTTATAAAATATTATATTGAGTTTTGTAGGAAAAGAAAGACAAACGTAAATCTGCTTTAACGAAACCGAAACTTCCAAGTACGGCAAAGCATAGCCGATATTAAAAATAATTAAGGGACTAGGGGATAGGCTTAAAAATTATAGCTCAAGATCATGATCATATATTGCCGATTTCAAATATACGATTTAGCAAAATAAGGTTCTCTACATTGCCGTCAGTAGTTATATTTCAGATCTTATCTGGCCTTTTACTGGATTAGGGCAGGTTTATGAAATACGCACACATCATTAAAAATAATGCAAATTAGTGAATGAATTTGGGTTTGAAACTTAGTTTGATCTATACCTTTTACAACTAAAAATCGAGTGTGTCAGTGAGTGAGGGCTTTGTCTTTTATAGGTATAGATAATCAATTAAAATTAAGGTATAAGCATATTATGTTTCATCCGTATATTAAATGTTAATAGCTAATCACGTGAAAAGCTAAAAACTCTGTTTAGAACTTAATAATTGTAAGCTGACACAGGAATTGATATAGGTCAGATAGATTTATTTTAACCTGAGAAGCGTATGCATAGACATGACAGAAATATATTGTACCTAAAAGTATATAAATGAAAAGCTTCTGGCTTTTGATGCCAGAAACATAAACTTGTAAATGATAACTGATGAATGTTCAACGTTGCCATATTTCACGACGCCATAACATTATAATTGTATACTGACACGTGAAGGTGGTATATTGAATATACAGTATATCTGAAACAACATGAGCGCTCCTTGCGGCGTTCTCATGAAACTGCATGTCCAAAACACCCAGATAAACTATCTATGTTATGGCGTCACAAACTTCAGGGAAACTAATTAATAACTAATTAATGGGTAAAGCAAAAAAGATAACTCTTATATCATTATGTTCCTTATAGTCAGCTCTTCAATCTTGAGGAGTTTGAGAATTGTAACTTCTTTTTTTTCGGAAATAACATGGAAAAACCATATGGCGTCAAATATACGACGCCACATTGTTTTTTGACGCCGCAAAGATAGGGAAAATCTTTCACATTGACGCCATATAAATAGGAAGATATATATATATATATATATATATATATATATATTATATTATTAAGTTCACTGCATAGGGCTACTATTATAATTATTATTTTTAAAAGAAAATTACCAGAGTACCCTTCAAAATTCATTTTTAATTCACTGACACGTGTTTCGAGGTTTACCTCATGATCACAGTGCAGCTAATAACCTTAAACTTAAAATTAAATAACCTGTAAATAAATAAAACAGTATGATAATTTTGTTAACATATGCTAAATTATCTATCTATATATGATTAATTTATATATATATACACACACACACACACACACACACACACACACAGGGCTCGATTTGAGGCGGAACGGCGTCTGGGACCTCTGTTTCTGAAAAATAAAAATACCGGCACTAAGAAAGTTTAAAAAAATTGACACTAAACATTTGTTGTCAGTGAGTTAACTATGAACGTGATTAAAGACATGGTGTATTAAACTGGCTTGACAGTTGTAATTGTTACCAAAAAATAACTATTTTTAATATAAATAACCAGCTGATTATGTAAATACGTGTTTCCAACATGTTTTGTTGCAAGTGCAACATTTTCAAGGCTTGCAGGCTTGCAAGTCGTCAAGATTTTAAAACTAAAACAAAACACAACACATATACGAACAAATTACGACACTCTACCTGCCGGGACTTGTCGGGATGCCCGTGACTGTGATAGTGCTGTCTAATGTTTATTCGTTTGTGTCGTAATTCGTTTGTATATGGGTGGTGTTTTGTTTATATTTTAACATCTTGACGATTTGCAAGCCTTGAAAATGTTGCACTTGCAATGAAACATGTTGGCATAACCGATATGTCAAACATTTTGGACTATTGACGGAGGTAAGAAACCTATTTTAGTCTTAAACATAGTCGAGGGGCTAATCAAAATGGATTCCATCCTATAAGTCTTACAAACAACCTGTAAATGGGAGTATTGGTAAAGTACTAAAATCACGAACCAATTATATAGTTTTGTTTTCTTATTTATTGTGCAATTAAGATGGTAGCGTGGAAATTGCCACTTTTAGTTGTTTGTGATTTTAAGAAATTCATAAGACTGAACCTGTGTTATTATAGGAAAAAGATATTTAAGCCTAGATTGGTTTTAGATATAGATTATTATGAGTAGTTTTTTATAATCAGATAAACCGAGACGTTGTGCTGTATATATATAAAATGGTTACGGTATATATCAATCAAATCAAATCACCTATAATCAGAAGTTAACCAAATCGCTTTCAGAAGCTTTTAAAGAGTAACAAAGGATTCATAGAGAATTATATTTAAGAATAGTAGTAAAAGTTAACCGTAAAAATAGTTTTAATTCCTAGAGGAAGAAAGTAAATTGACTGTAAAACTTTTCCAAAGTTCAAACTTTATGAATTTTAGTCATTTGTTCACGTTTAGTATCATTTTCAATCATTAAAATTTGTAATTTTGTCCGAAGCCCAAATTATTGTACGAAAAGGCAATATATCTTACAGTGACATTTCGTACATCGTATGGGGGGCTAAATTATCGTACAAAACGATAATTATCGAACGTCTGGAAAAAACACTGCCTTCATTCAACCCATCAAATGACAAACAAAATTTGTTTTGTAAAACATTTATTAAACTGGTTGTACTGTCATCCGTCATGAATACAAAATCCAACAATTGGCAAATGTTTCAGAACAGCCGACTGGATTTACTATGTCCTTAACGTTCTAAAATGATCCAATGAGCGTGATTACGTCAAATATTTTTTACAAGTCAATGCTGTGCAATCTGTTAGGATAATCGTGAACTACGCTAAGCATTTATTTGTAATCATGCATCTAAGTACCTAATAAACTGATTAAATAAAATAGCTTCATTCAATTAATTGACAAGGGAATTTAAAGCATTGTCATACGCCTTTATTGGTTAAGTAAATTATTTCTTCTATTCTGTTACTTACGGGGAGAAGTCGTATGTCATATTGTGCTAATTGAGAAATGCCCGCGTCCCAGCAAACCTGCGTCCTCAGCGAATTTCCAATTAATATATGTGTGTGTATATTAATCTATACCTATAAAAGGTAAAAAGCCCTCACTGACTCACGCATCAAGAATTCTCCACCTTCCCATGTAGGTAGAGAGCTGAAATTGTGTACACTGATTCTTTAGGTCTTAAATAGGACAACTAAGCAGTTTACACGCCGGTATCTCCATAGGGCTCCGCCCCACAGACCTTCAAAGTTACCATGTTATTCTTATGGAAGAAAGATTTGTTTTGATGATATCAGATGACTAATTTAAAATATTGTAAACAGCTGTTGCTATTCTACAAAAACAGAAAAACACGGTAGAACGTTGATTCATAATTCTTTTGAACTGGAGTAAGCCAATAATGTTAAAAATGGGCGAGTGTCTTGCAAACTCTACATTACCACCTGTTTCTTTAAAAATTCTTTACAAACAGCTGTTATTATTCATTGGTTTGTTTATGTTTATGATCTTTATTTTGTGTTGTGGTGTGACAGGTTAAAAGCTTATTTATTGAATTTTTTTATGTTTATGATCTTTATTTTTTGTTGTGGTGTGACAGGTTAATATCTAATTTATTGAATTTTATGATATTTTAGTTTTTAGCGAATTTCCCCTATAGGGAAGAAGCTATTACCGTAGGTCTCATGGTAAGACTTAAGCCCGAGACCATGATAACTTTTCATTTTGAGGTCCCCAGATGCCAAAAACACCATTCGTTCAAATTTATATATATGTATATATATATATATATATATATATATATATATATATATATGTGACCGTAAGCACGATAACTCTCGTAATAAACGGTATCAGGAAACTGACACATACTTTCTCCCTTTTAGCCAAACTTTAATGACAAAAATATTTGTTATTTACTAAATATAGAAAATGAAGTATAGATAAATGTACAGAAAATTGTCTAAAATAGTTGTTTTCAGAAATATCCACCCAAATCCCTTTTTGGGAGGCACTAAAGAGTCCGTTGCTACACACAGTGGTTTTGAGAGGGGAAATGCCCCCTTGCCCCCCCAGGGTTAAATAGCAACACATTTCGAACATCATCTGTTGGTCAATGCTAACTTGACCTGGATATCAAATTTTAATGAAATTGATCAGTAAATAAGAGAGAAATAGTTATATTTGTATTCCCCATAAGAATAACATTGGACAACGTACTGTGTTTACCGCTAAATGACAATTTCAATTTTCTCCGTAACTAGCAATCGTAGAATAGTAATTTAAAATACTAATTTATTTAGTTTTTTGAGCTCTTTTTAATGGTGAATAGTTATCTTTTTTAACATTTATGATTTTTTATAAAAAATCCAAAAAATTGAATTTTGGATGTTTTAAGTCCTGTAATTTCTGAACCCGAATTTTTCAAGAAATGCGGGTGGTGTCATTTTGTTGCAAACCTAAAGTTCTACAAACCACGAAAGTTTAATCAAAATCGTTAGAGCCGTTTTTGAGAAATTTGGATTTTTCATGTTTTTTGGCGGTTTTTGGGGGATAATTACCCTTAAAAATCAAAAATCCAAAAAAATGAAAAAAATGCCTGGAGATATCGTGGATTAGTACCTACATACCAAATTTCATAAAAATCGGCCCATAGGTTAGGGCTCTAGCTCTGTAAACATCCACACAGGCACACACACGGACACGGACACACACACATACAGACAGACATCACGTAAAAACCACTTTTTTGGGTTCAGGGAGCACCAAAACGAATATTTCCACTAACAACTCAAATTCGAAAATTTTTACGAAAACAATACTTTCTCCATATACTATGTATAGGGGGAGAAAGTAAAAAAGGTCCGATCTTAATGAAATTTGGTAAAAATGTGTAAAGCACCATTTATTTGAACGAGTTCGAAAACCAGACGAATCGCACCATCCAAAGGGGGGTTTTTGGAGGGTTTTGTACTCCGAAAATGGGTTTTTTGGGGTTTCCACATGTAATTTTTATTTAAATCCAATTTTAATTTTTACCATTTAATTCAGCATAAAAAAACAAACAATTGGTATTTTTATCATTGCTCGACGTCAATTGGTTCCTGAGATATTGAAAGTGCTAAACACAGTACGTTGTCTAATGTTATTCTTATGGAGAAAAAGAAAAATTGTATATCTCGCTTATTTATGAACATAAACTGACAAATTTGGTATATGGCTTCATCTGGTTGGGGTTTATTGTTGTTTGGACAAAATACAAAATTTTCACGTATGGTTCCCGTAGCAGCAAACCTAGGTAATCGGTCCCCATGTTATTCTTATGGAGAGTAATTAAAATGTTATATATTGCTTACTTATGAATGTATATGAATGAAACTTGGTATGTGACTTTACTTAGATGAGTTATAATGATATTTGTATAAAAACCCATTATTTTGTGTTCCTTGTTGCAGCAAACCTGCGTACTCATCCCCAATGTTATTCTTATGGAGGATAATTAATATTTTTAATATCGCTTGTTTGTGAATATATTTCTTATGAATCCTGTTAAGTGTTAATGTTTTATGTTATATATTCATTGGAAATTCTCTGAGTATGCAGGTTTGCTGCGACGGGGTATTTTGTTTTTGTCATGAATACACAATTTTAGTAATATTTTGATTTTTATTGTTTTTTTATACATTTTTTTAGAATTTTATGATATGGATACAAAATTAACACTATTTGGACAAACAGACTCACAGTTTAGAGTTATTCACATGCCTCGATGGTTCGTGCCTCTTTCATTCTATATGCTATTCAGTTAACGGAAATAATTTCTACAGCGGTCAAGTAAGAGAGGAAATTGTTAACTATGTTTAGGCTAATTGGGCAAAATTCCAAATTTTAACTCATGATGTTAAAGGGGATAATTACATCTCCCCTGAACACTACCGTCGCGAGATGTTGAAACCATCAACTTACGGATCAGCATGTGAGTTGATTGCCGCATCTGAGCTCTTCCACTGCATATTCAGAGTGTACCATGATGGTCATTTACTCCAGAGCTTTGGTGTAGAGGGAACAGCATCTGATCGTATAAATTCAAACGGGGCGAAGCCACATAAAGCCGCGTACGAAGTTCCATCAAAATATATTCACAAATAAGCTATATATACAATTTTAATTATTCTCTATAAGAATAACATTGGTGATAAGTACTAGGTTTGCTGAAACAAAGAACACCAATAATTGTTTTTTATGCAAATATCAATATAATTGAACTAGGTGAAGCCACATACCAAGTATCATCAATATTCATTCATAAACAAGCGATATATAACATTTTAATTATTCTCCATAAGAATAACATGGGGCTGAGTAAGCAGGTTTAACTATCCATGCTTTTAATTATCCATGGTTATCCAGTTTCATTTGTGTCGTCATTTACGTTTACATATAAATGTACTGTATTGTGTTTTTAATTCATTTTGACGAAACCATCAGATCAATCAACTTCGTGATGATGATGCAGTTGTATCGAATCATATTTTAAACACGTTTTATCCAATTTGAGCTGACTGACGGTACGTAAGTAATTTAGTCTTATATAAGCAGGTTTGCTGCAAAAAGGAACAAAAATATGGGTTTTTATGCAAACATCAATAGAACTCAACTTGGTTATATATAGGTCCAAGTTTTATTGATTTATGTTCATAATTAAGGGATACATAAGATTTTACTTATTCTCCATAAGAATAAAATGGGGGCTGAGTACGCAGGTTTGCCTATGATTTATCTTTTTTTAATAAAAGGCAAAGCCCGGGGATTTCATCAAACGTTCTCCTACTTCTAGTTATGCTGGAAAGTTTAAATTGGGTGCACCGATTGTTTAGGCCTAAAATAGGAAAAGAAGGCCTACAGGGTTCTGATCCCGATCTGATTTTACGGCTACGCCCATGGGGCGTCAAGTTTCCTATGTTATTCTGGTGGACAGCCAATTTATTGACCAGATAATAGCATAACCTGGTATTGTCTATTTGCTATCAGCACACACGCGCACACACACACAAACCGGATCCTAAGGCTCATTAAACGTATCCTTTTCTGCAAAAGCTTCATTCTAATCTGCTATCTCGTGTGTTGTGTATATTGTTCAGCACTATGACCCGTTGTTGTTGCCACGGGCGTGGCGGTTATTGGAACTGCACTTATCGACAGGCTTGTTATCACCGAGGCCTTGCCCTCTTATCAGCACCGGCCGTGTCGCCTCCACTTCTCCAAGCAGAAGTCAGCGTCAGAAGTCAAGCTATTTTCACATGGTGTGGTTATCTTAACAAGCAGACTAATTTGTCGACGTGTTATCGTAAAGCACCTGTTTGATTTCGTAGAATTCTAATGCACATTATTTTCCGTGTGAGGACGTAATGACAGTTTTTTAAACAACTAATATTAATTTTTTAGCCAGGCAATAAATAGAATATACTACGTAAAAAATACAAAGGGAACTTTATACTAATATAAAAAATAGAAAAGTAATTATAGCTTATAAATGTAGTAATAAACCAGGGTACTATTCTCTGATACGAGCAATGTCTGTTTGTTTGTTTGCAAAATTTATCTCGGAATCCAGAGTAACGACATTGTTAAAACTTTGGAATTAGGGGCTTTTGGACCTAAAGAATCGATTGGTAAAATCCTCATCACAGAAAAAAACTCATATTTAGCTAAATATCTCATGTTAGCATTGAGCTTTCAAAACAAACGAATCATAACAGCTATGAAAAAAATAACCAGTGTCATAGAAAAGTGTCAGCAAGTGATCTATTGAACTGTGACTAGAACCATTAAATTATGATTGCATATAGAGTGGACATGTACAAATTAATCGAATGTGTATAGACAAAAATACTACGGTGATTGAATTATAATAACAACTGGAGTAACTCTGAAACGCGGAAAAAAGGCAATTGAGCAAAGCAAATCTGTCTTAGCTTAATACAAAATTTATCTATTTAGTGTTTTAACCCACCAAAACTTATCTAATTTCATTGAGCATGGCTCGTTCCCCCGGTATAAAACTATATTCATGTAATGAAACGGGAGTGTATTGCGAAATAAATGTGGTGCAACGAAAACTAGATTGTCTTACATCAGTCTGACGTGAAAACCAAAAAAATCAAACAATGGGAAGGCGGGTTTATGGGGTTTTAAATTTTCTAAAAATCAGTTTTAT
This sequence comes from Allygus modestus, assembly GCA_963675035.1. Lineage (NCBI taxonomy): Eukaryota > Metazoa > Arthropoda > Insecta > Hemiptera > Cicadellidae > Allygus > Allygus modestus. Next base: position 76,003,748 of record OY776115.1, on the reverse strand, counting down.
GCTTTTTCACCCTATCATTTTTAAAACACTTAATTTTGGTTTTGACCATGTTGTAAAGCTTAAAATACCCCCGTCGCAGCAAACCTGCGTCCTCAGCGAATTTCTAATGATTATATTTGTCTTAATACCGCATAAAGCCGCAAACCAAGTTCCTTTAATATACATTTATAAATAAGCAACATATACATTTTACCGAATTTCCCCTATAGGGAAGAGCTATTACCATAGTCAGCATGATAAGACCAAGGCCCGGGACCATGATAACTTTTCGTTTTGAGATCCCCAGATACCAAAAACACCATTCGTTCAAAACTGTATATATATATACGTTTCTAAAAAATTCATAAATAAATAAGTGATCTATAGCATTTGATTTATTCTCCGTAAGAATAACATTGGGGCTGAGTACGCAGGTTTGCTGCAAAAAGAAAGTGAAGAAATATGTTTTTGTGCAATTATCAATATAACTCAACTAGGTGAAGCTACATACTAAATTTTATTAATTTATGTTCATAATTAAGGGAGATATAAAACTTTACTTACCCTCCATAAGAATAACACCAGGGTACGCTAAAATATTAGCGTAATGGGATGAACGAACTCAGAGAAGAATGATAAAAGTACTGCTGCTGATGTAATTGTTAGTCTAAATTTAGTAACTAAACATAAAATATATTGTATTTACCATTGTTAAATATATTTTTACTTTAATTCTTTTTCAAGCTATATAAGTAGCCTACTAATGGTTTATTTATCAAAAGAATAAAGTGTTTAAACATATCAAATTCGTTTATTTTACGAAATATGTTGGGATACAGCTATGAGGCTAGCAGATTAAAGCTAAGGATTTAAAACTATAAAATATAAATAAGTTTACATGGTTTTAAATATTCAAATATAAACATTGTTATCTTTATTTTTAGCAAATTTCCCCTATAGGGAAGAAGCTATTACCGTAGGTCTCATGGTAAGACTTCAGCCCGAGACCATGATAACTTTTTGTTTTGAGGTCCCCAGATGCCAAAAACACTATTCGTTCAATATATATATATATATATATATATATATATATATATATATATATATATATATATATATATATATATATATATATATGTGTCCATGAATGCGATAACTTGAGTAAAAAACATGCGATTTTGATGAAATTTGGCTCAAATGTGTAAAGTGACATTCATGACTTTAAGTTCGAAAACCAGAAAAATCGGACCATGGGAAAGGGGGTTTATGGGGTTTCAAAATTTTCCAAAAATTTTTTACACTTTTCACCCTGAAATTTTTAAAACACACAATTTTTGTTTGAACTATTTTATAGAGCTTAAAAAAACAAATAATATAGTATTTTGAATCATGAACCTAGGTTAAGTGGTTGCGGAGAAAATCCAAAAAACCTGCTCATAAAATCTCCCATGTTAATCTTAAGGGAAAAAGGTTTTTAGCTTCTCCTCAGTTCATTTTAATGTAAACCTCACATTTACTGTTACCAATCAGTTCAGCTCTACAAAAAAATAATTTTCGTGTTTAAATTGTGATTCTTATGTCCAACCATTGCACAGATATTCAAAGTGCTAAACACCGTACGTTGTCCAATGTTATCCTTAAGGAGAACATTTAAAATTTGATATCTCGATTATTTATGAACATATATTGATGAAACTTGGTATGTGGCTTCACCTAGTACTGGTATATAGATATTTGCACAAAAAATTAATTTTTTGTTGATTATCCTCTTAGCAGCAAACCTGCATACTCATCCCTGTTATTCTTATGGAGAATACGTAAAGCTTTATATCTCCCTTAATTATGAACATAAATCATTAATACCCCCGTCGCAGCAAACCTGCGTACTCAGCGAATTTCCAATGCAAATATGTGGGTATCACTACTACCTAGAGCCACTTACCAAGTTTCACAAAAATACATTCATTAATAAGTTAATAAGTGATATATAGCATTTTATTTATTCTCCATAAGAATAACATTATAAATGAATATGCAGGTTTGCTGCAACAAGGAAGATAAGATATCGTCGGTGTTATGTAAGAAGGGCGAATTCGACAAATCGGGCGATTTTGACATTTTTGCCTTTTTTGAATCTCCTCTTCAAGGAGAACAGTCATGTAAGAGAGGCAAATGTGTATCTCAATTAGTTGCTAGGATACAAGCCCCTGTAATATGGGCGAATACGATTTTTCAATATTTATGTCATGTAAGAAGGGCAAACTGTCTATTCGCCTTTATTGCATATCAGATAAACAATTTACTAGGATTTGTAGTGATGTAAGAGGGGCGAACTGTCATTTCGCCCTTTGTACATAGCTGAAATGGTAAATTTATATTTAGCAGTTCACTATCAAAAGGGCGAATCAGAATTAAATTCAATAATTAAACTTGGTTATTAATGCATTTCAGAAGCTCACATGAAAATAAAGCCCAAAAATACTAAACCGGTACAAAATGTTTTTAAAAATAAAACCCCTAATGTGGATAAGGTAATATTATCTGAGCGTGAAGTTATCGCAGAAAAAGGTTTCATTTGTGTCCACTGTAATTTGATTTTCAAAAACAAAAAAGATTTAAGATATCACATTGTAAAGATTCATATGGGAGAAAATGAAATAAGTTCAGAGGAGGAGGATAGCGAAAATGAAAAGCACGTCAGAAAGAAAAGAAAATTTGCAACAACTGTAGCTAAACGTGAATAAAAAACGAGATTGAGAGCATCAGGGAAAGTATACTTTAATGTAAAAGGAAAAAAGTAAAAGAAAGAAAAAGAAGAAACTTCATCTGTGTAAAATGCCCAATTAAATGTAGTACAAAGTTTTCAGATGTTCAAAAGGATAATTTTTTAAAAGATTTATGGAAAATGGGTTGTGATGATAAAAATCAAAACAAGCAACGACAATATATAGCCAACAATACACAAGAAATGATGCCTGCAAGACAGCGTTGCGGCCCGTCCCGTAAAAATCGAAGTGTTCAATACTTCCTAGAAAATGAATCAGAGCGTGTACGTGTGTGCCGATCTTTTTTTGTCCATTTTTGATATATCGGAAAAATTTGTTAGAACTTGCCTAGCAAAGAAGTTAAAGACAGGAGTTATTACTCAGCCAGATATGAGGGGTAAACAACAAAGTAAAAATAAAACAGATATAGTTATCGAACAACATTATCGTCAGCATATTTTGTCAATACCAGCTGTCGAGTCACATTATTGCCGTCAGTCATCAAACAAATTGTATCTGTCATCTCAGCTTAACCTAGAAAAACTATATAATCTATATCTATAAAAATGCGAAGAAGACAACAAAAAGATAGAATCTGGAGAAAAACCATTACCATTAATTAAACCTGTTTCGAAATCGCTCTACAAGAAGTTTTTTTACTCATACTGTAATTTATCTTTTCATAAACCAAAAAAGGACCAGTGTAAAACTTGCAATCGTTACTATAAACTAACAGATGAAGAAAAGAAAGCTGAAGAGGAAAATTATTTGAAACCCATTCAAAACAAAGATAAGGCAAGAGAAATAAAAGAGGAAGAGGTTGATAAGTGTAAAGACAGCAATGGAAAAAGAACAGTGTTGAACTTTGACTTGCAGGCCGTCTTGGAGTGTCCTAAAGGAAGTGTATCATCCATTTTCTATAAAAGGAAATTGGCAGTATATAATTTTACGATTTTCAACTTGATATCCAAGGAGGGTACTTGCAATTTATGGAATGAGACAGAGGGTAATCGGGGTTCTACTGAAATAGGAACTTGTATATTTAATTACATTAAAGAACACCCTGAAACTGAACACTTTTTTTTGATGAGTGACAGTTGTAGAGGGCAAAATTTGAATCAATTTTTCACAACTGCCCTCCTACACACAGTTCGGCTTACACATTGTAAGTCAATTGACCATGTTTTCTGTGAGCCCGGTCATTCGGAACAAGAAGGAGATTCAATGCACTCCACGATAGAAAGATCTGTGAAGAATGTTCAAATCAATATACCAGCAGAGTGGAACACAGTTTGTCGGTTGGCAACGTCTTGGAGTGTCCTAAAGGAAGTGTATCATCCATTTTCTATAAAAGGAAATTGGCAGTATATAATTTTACGATTTTCAACTTGATATCCAAGGAGGGTACTTGCAATTTATGGAATGAGACAGAGGGTAATCGGGGTTCTACTGAAATAGGAACTTGTATATTTAATTACATTAAAGAACACCCTGAAACCGAACACTTTTTTTTGATGAGTGACAGTTGTGGAGGGCAAAATTTGAATCAATTTTTCACAACTGCCCTCCTACACACAGTTCGGCTTACACATTGTAAGTCAATTGACCATGTTTTCTGTGAGCCCGGTCATTCGGAACAAGAAGGAGATTCAATGCACTCCACGATAGAAAGATCTGTGAAGAATGTTCAAATCAATATACCAGCAGAGTGGAACACAGTTTGTCGGTTGGCAAGGAAGACACCAAAACCGTACAATGTCATAACACTGACTCGATCATGAATCTTTCATCGATTGGACACTGTTAGCTGAAGAAAACAAAGATAAAATAAGATATTATACAACAGAAAAAGAACAAGTTGAATGGAGGCAAATAAAATGGTTCCACTATAGTTAGCGTGGATAAACTTCCAAAGGCTTATACAAATAGAATACCAATATTATGGGAAAAATACAAAGACCTAAAAGAATTATGTAATTCAAGAGTTATTCCAACAGACTTTCATCTGTTTTATGAAAATCTTCCTCATGTGGAGAGGGATCCTGCAAAAAAGAAGAAACGTAGGAAAACTTCCAGAGATGATACGAAGAACCAGAAAGAGAGCCTGAAGAAGAAGCAGAAGAAAAAGTGTAATGAACAAAGCAAAAATGGTAGAAAGATTGCTAAGTAAACCACAAAAGCAACATTTAGTAGTAATGAATAGTGTCAGAAGGTTTAAATTTAAGCTGATTAATTAAAGTCTACCTCACTGAAAAAGAATATTTAATGTATTCATTTTAAAAAGGGTTTTGAAAATGTCATTTTATTATTTTGTAGTTTTATTAATAAATTTAAGTAATGAAAATTTGTGCCTTTTTAATCAACCTCTTATTCCCAAGCTTATTTATCAGGGCGAATACGCCAAAGTTATATGTTATGTTATGGTGAATGAATGGGCGAATATCCTGTTTTCTGTTGAAAAAAGTGTTATAATTAATCTAAAAATTGTTTTCAGGCCTTTAAACTTGTTGTGCACATACACTAATACTTGTTAGTTCTAGTAGCATGTATAGAATTGTATTAAAGACGGACTTCTAATTATGAGATAAGTTCAAAACGTAAAATTGCTCTCCTGTAAAATTTTGTTTTTGGTGATTTCGCCCTTCTTACATAACACCGACGATATGTGTTTTTTTTTGCAATTATCAATATAACTCAACCAGGTGAAGCAACATACCAAGTTTTATTAATTTAGGTTCATAACTAAGGGAGATATACATCTTTACTTATTCTCTATATGAATAACATGGGGGCCGAGTATGCAGGTTTGCTGCTACCGGGAAAAATCAACAACAAACTTTGTTTGTGCTATTATCAATATACCACAACTATTTGAAGCCACATACCAAGTTTCATCAATATACATACATAAATAATCAAAATATAACATTTTATTTATTCTCCATAATGATAACATTGGACAACATACTGTGTTTAGCACTTTGAATATCACTGCAACGGTTGGACGTAAAACAACAATTAAAACGCCAAAATGATTGTTTTGTAGAGCTAAACTGACTGATTGGTAGAAAGAAATGTGGAGTTTTTATTGAAATTATCTTAGGAAAATCTAAAAACCGTATTTCCATAAGATTAACATGGGAAATTTTATGGACACATTTTTTTGCTTTTCGCCACAACCACTAAACCTAGCTTAATGATTCAAAATACTAAATTGTTTGTTTTTTTAAGCTCTACAAAATAGCTATAACCAAAACCTAGTGTTTTTAAAATTTTAGGGTAAAAAGTTAAAAAAATAGATTTTTGGAAAATTTTAAACCCCCATAAAACCCCCTTCCCATAAACCGATTGATCTGGTTTTCGAACTTAAAGTCATAAATATTACTCTCCACATTTGTGCCAAATTTCATCAAAATCGGGCGCTTCTTTCAAAAGTTATCGCGGTAACGGACACATATATATGAATTTGAACGAATAGTGTTTTTGGCATCTGGGGACCTCAAAACAAAAAGTTATCATGGTCTCGGGCTTAAGTCTTACCATGCCACCTACGGTAATAGCTTTTTCCCTATAGGGGAAATTCGCTAATTTTCCCTATAGGGGAAATTCGTTAAAACTTGGTATGTAGCTTCACCTGGTTGAGTTATATTGATAATTGCAAAAACAACTTTTTATATTCCTCGTTGCAGCAAACCTTGCGTTCTCAGCCCTAATGTTATTCTTATGGAGAATAAATAAAATTCTATGTATCAGTTATTTATTTAAGTATTTTTATGAAACTTGGTGGTTTTATGTGGTAGTAAGAAATATATTCATGCAGAGGAAATTCGCTGAGTACGCAGGTTTGCTGCGACGGGGGTATTATTTTTATATTATTATAATATCAGAGTGTACGCGACCAACAAGATCAGCATTTTTATCTGTTTAAACCATTCTAAAAATAAATACCCCCGTAGCAGCAAACCTGCGTACTCAGCGAATTTCCAATGCATATATATGTATCTTAATACCACATAAAGCCACATACCAAGTTTCATCAATATATATTCATAAATAAACGATTTATGACATTTTAATTATTCTCCATAAGAATAACATGGCAGCTGAGTATGCAGGTTTGCTGAAACAAGGAACACAAAAAATGGGGTTCTATATAAATATCAATATAACTCATGTAGGTAAAGCCACATACCAAATTTCATTAATTTATTTTCATAATGAAGGTAGATAACACCTTACTTATTCTCCATAAGAATAACATGGGGCTGAGTACGCAGGTTTGCTGCTACGGGAGCCATTGGTAAAAAATTGTCTTTTTGAGCAAATATCAATGGTCCACAACCATATGAAGCCGTATACCAAGTTTCGTCAGTATACGTTCATAAATAAGCGAGATATAAAATTTTTATTTTTCTCCATAAGAATAACATTAGACAACGTACTGTGTTTAGCACTTTCAATATCTCGGTAACCAATTGACGTAGAGAAATGATCAAAATACCAAATTGTGTGTTTTTTAAGCTGAATCCAATGGAAAAAAATAAAATTTGACTATTACAAAAATTATATGTAAAAAATTCGAAAAACCCATTTTTGGGGTACAAAACCCCCTCAAAATACCCCTTCGGAAAGAGCGATCTGTCTGGTTTTCGAACTTAAAGTCATAAATGTTGCTTTACACGTTTATACCAAATTTCATCAAAATCGGATAATTTTTACGAGAGTTATCGTGCTCACGGACACACACACATATATATATATATATATACAGTTTCGAACGAATGGTGTTTTTGGGGTCTGGGGACCTCAAAACGAAAAGTTATCATGGTCCCGGGCCTAAGTCTTACCATGCCGACTACGGTAATAGCTTCTTCCCTATAGGGGAAATTCGCTAAAAAAAACACAAAACACAATAAGAGTGTGATCAAAATTTATGTAAAGTGGAGTGTGTGAGGTAACATCAAACTTAACAAAAAGAAAGTTATTCAAAAGTATATTTTCTAAAAGAGTGATACAAATTTATAAAGTATTAGTTCTCGTGTAAGTGGATAATCACAGCTATCATTAGTTCATTTTGCTTATTAATAAAAATACTGTAGTGATATTTCCATAAGAAAATTATTAGATCTTTGAAGTCCAGTGGGGCGTAGCCCAAGTAATTTTTGACATTTCTGATATTTTTCCCACCGTCCTTGGCCCTCAAGCGTTAAAATGAATCATCATAACCTAACTTAACTTATTCCTAGCTCGAGATATTTCGTGGGGACCGATTCGCTTACGGGATTAAATATAAAGATTTTTCTCCATAAGAATAGTATTAAGAAAACAGATGATTTACAATTAGTTTGCCCAATTATATGGCACTAATATTTAACCATGTAAACATTATGTCCGTAAAACCTATATTTATTTATAATTGCGAATAATATACAGCCCTGCTGGATCAAAAGCAATTATCAATCGAGATATTTACCACTGTCAGGAAGTAATAAATTTAGGATGTGAATTAAAATAAATAAAGATTTGGCTTATTTCAATTGATTTAATATATTTCAAAACCATATTTTAACCTCAAATTTTCATTGCACATTGACTTGACCGCCACCGCCGGCGCTGGCCGTATCCACTGAGTTACGCCCAGACTGTGACTGCTTATGACGCTAGATTTATTTTTATTAGGGGTTTGGTATGCCTGTTTTTTAATGTTTTATTTCTTAACAATTCTAAAAGATCAACGGGACTATAAATGCGTACATGAAATTACCTCCTACATGGAAAATGTAACACAAGTTTCATTATTATCTAGCACGCTCCTGCCGCCACAGGTTCTTATCCAATGCTTTTCTTATGGGGATTAAGTTGCGATTTGAAAACGCTTTATCGTGAAAACGGCGTTACGTAGGATCTTCATTTTCAATAACAGCCTCGTTTTCAGCCTAAAGAACATACTTGTCAAGTTTTACTCTAATCAGTTGAGTATCTTTTGAGTTACGGAAACACGGGATTGTGAAAGTGAATTCAATCTAGACTATCTTTACATGTTATAGATTCACTTACTTCGTTCGTTCATCAATTAGACCTTGAATATATACAAAATCATAGGTTAAGAGGCATTTTGGAGGGTTATATGATACAAATTGGAGGGTGTTTAATTCATGAAAACTCGATAAATAGTTTAAAACATTTAAAAATACTTCTAGTGGCTTACAGAGGCTACAGCCGTATCATATGGTTTTTGTGTAAGTGGATAATCACAACTGATCATTAGTTCATTTTGCTTATGAATAAAAACACTGTAGTGATATTTCCATAAGAAAATCATTGGATCTTTGAAGTCCAGTGAAGCCCACGTGATTTTTGACATTCTGATATTTTTCCCACCGTCCTTGGCCCTCAAGCTTTAAAATGAATCTTCATAACCTAACTTAACTTATTCCTAGCTCGAGATATTTCGTGGGGACCGATTCGCTTACGGAATTAAATATAAAGATTTTTCTCCATAAGAATAGTATTGAAGAAAACAGATGATTTACAATTAGTTTGCCCAATCATATGGCACTAATTTAACCATGTAAAAATTATGTCTGTAAAACCTATATATTTATAATCGCGAATAATTAAATACAGCAAAGCAGTAATATACCGGTACTACATGAAGCCACATACCATGTTTCATAAATATACCTGTACATTCATAAATAATCGAGATATCAAATTTTATTTATTCTCCATAAGGATAACATTGGATAACTTACTGTGTCTAACACTTAGAATATCTCTGCAACGGTTGGACGTAGAATCACAATTTAAACACCAAAATGATTGTTTTGTAGACCTGAACTGATTGGTAAAAGCAAATCTGAAGTTTACATTAAAATTAGCTGAGGAAAATCCAATACCTCTTTCACATAAGATTAACATGGGAGATTTGATGAGCAGTTTTTTTGGATTTTCTCCGCAACCACTTAACCTAGGTTAATAATTTAAATCCTACATTATGTGTATTTTAAGCTCTATAAAATGGTCAAAACTAAAATTAAGTGTTTTAAAAACTTTTAGGGTTGAAAATGCAAAAAAATGATTTTTGGAAAATGTAATACCCCCATAAACAAAAAGTTATCATGTTCTCGGGCTAAAGTCTTACCATGAGACCTAGCGAAGTAGCTTCTTCCCTATAGGAGAAATTCGCTAAAAGTAAGAATTAAGAATACTTCTTCATGTTTAAAAGTCAGACAGTGAGTTAAGAGGGGGCTCCAGTCCTGTGCGTCTACCTGCTTCTCCCATAAGACCAATGTTAACTTTCAAACCCTGTCCCTCCTCAACTGGTTGTCCGAAATGGATTATTTATGCTTCGTTTTAAAGATAAAAAATATATCTAGCGATTTCAGTAAGCAGAATTTTGTTATCATTAATAGTTCGCGCATAACAAAATCTTAAATATTGAATATTTTGGAATTTTATTGATCAATTAGTATTTGCGATATCGAAATTCTGCTTACTGAAATCGCTAGGTATATTTTTGCTCTTTAAAATGAGCCATAAATCAACGATATTGAATAATCCGTTGAGGAGGAACGGGCTTTGAAAGTTAACATTGGCCTTATGGCCGAAGCCGGTAGAAACGCGAAAAGTTTCGTGACTGGAGCGCCCTCTTAAGCAGTCAGCGTGTGTGGTGTGATGAGTTGTTAGATTGTCGTACAATAAGTGTGTTCAGACGTTAGTAGTGTGGGTTTGCCGGTTCTGGGCCAAGTGATTTATGGCTTCCGGTCACGTGACCGGAAGCGCTGAGTCATTAAACACGTCATCTGAGCCTCAGCCAGTGACGTAGGCGGTTTTGTGACGTAATGAGGGAAAGTTTAAAGGTCAAGGTCACGGGGAGGTTATTTTAAAAAAGTACTACCTCGCACGCGTATAATCCGATTGTGATTCGATAGTTTTAATTCGATAAAAATATCGAATGAAAACAATCTAATGAAGCAATCGAATGATACGAGTGCGAGGTAGTACTATTTCATTTATTACTTTAATGTTTACATTTCTTTTTATTTACAATAAGTTATGTTTACAATAATTTATGTTTACAATAGTTCCCCGTTGTTTGTCGTCATCGATGTTGTTGATCCGGAGTCGCGACCATCACTTCGTTTTCTGATGAAAGGCGGTAGATACTTTGACCCCTGCGCAGAGTCTATGTTGTTTGTTGCGATCAGTTCTAAAGATAAACTGTACCCATTCGCTAGGAGAAGTCTTAACTCCTCTTTAAAAACCTCCAGGTCCGTAGAAGTTGATAGATAAATAGAGTCATAATAAATACATCGAATCTTGAGTGACATGATAATGTTATTTTGTGAAGAGCGTGGAGAGAGGATGATGTTCACCAGTCGAGAGCTGGAGGTGTACTGAGTATTCACAAGCTAGCGTTGCAATCGTACCAAATGGTGGGGGTAAAGTGTGGTGGGGCGGAGCAGATGGCGGAGTAGATGGCGGAGCAGATGGCGGACGGCAGATGGTAGGCGGCAGATGGTAGGCGGCAGGTGACAGGCGACAAGTGCGCGGCAGATGGCAGCTGACGTGGGGAGGAAGACCTTGAATAAAATACCCATTAGTTACCCATCAAAATAGTTGTGGTTTCATGTGCACCGCGCAAAAGTTGGTCTGCTCGTTGAAGTTCCTCCTCTAGTTTAGTAACCAGCTGAAAATCCGCTTCCATTTCATCCTCCTGCTCTGGACATTGCGGCTGCGCACACCACCTCTTGCAAGCATAATCATACGCGTTATTATAGTCCTCAAGGACTTGTTCATATGTCCTAGGCTGCTGGGATATAGTTTGCATCGCCGCTCCTTGCTTAACCTCGGTAGTCTCAAGAGTTGCCACCAACTCCTTCTCACTAATCGCACCTCCCCAAATAATGTTATTGCCACGGCTTATGATGTTGCTTGTTGGCTGCTGAGATGTAGTTTGCTCAACCTCGGTAGCGTCAAGAGTTGCTATCAACTCCTCCTCACAAACCGCATCTCCCCAAATATTGTCGTTGACGCTGTTCATGGTGTTGTCCGTTCCAATGATAGTATAGTAATGCAGCGTTTGAGTGTAGGTTAGGTACTTGCTCCTTCCCCCACCACATCACTTCCCCCACCACACCACTTCCCCCACCAAGTTTTTACATCGCGCACTAACTAGCGTACACGCATTAGTTAGGGTCTGACTCTTACACTGTCAAGACCGTAGCTCCTTAACTGAAAACTTCAATTAATTTGTCTCAACACTATATGTGTATAAATATTACAGTCACTATGATCTAAACTAGTGCATGTTTCCATGTGTTGCTTCTTGTGCAGCAGACAACTGGCTAAGAGTGTTTCAACCTTGGCTATTCTACGATGGAACCGCACATTGTCCGCTAAAAGCGTAGACATTCTATCTTCATCGTCGGAGAAGTAGAAGGTGGTGGCAAGCGGGCTACTGAAGGACACCTTACTCATATTCCTGTAAAACTGTGACATGTTCAGACGTTAACACAAACTATATAGGTAGATGTTCATCCGACAAGAGATGGAAGTATAATGATGTAGCGCTAGCGAGTAGGATAGACACCTATCCCCACCACAACGTTACCTTGTCCTTCAAACAGTTGTTTTTCGCTACAGTTGCTATACCTTTGGTCGGATCTGAAGTCTGTTTGCACTAACTTGTTCGTCTGATCAATCCGCGTAGTTTGAGTACCCACTTGATATATTTTAAACCGCAAATAAAGAAGTTATGTAGGTTTGACCTCTAAAATAGCTGTTTTTTAGCTATTACTGCTATGCCCTTGGTCGGATCTGAATTTTGTTTGCACCACCTTGTTTGTCTGATCAATCCGCGTAATTTGAATACCCACTTGATATATTTTAATCCGTAAATAAAGAAGTTATTTAGGTTTGACCTCCAAAATAGTTGTTTTTAGCTATTACTGCTATACCCTTGGTCGGATTTGAATTCTGTTTTCGCCAACTTGTTCGTCTGATCAATCCGCGTAATTTGAGTACCCACATGACATACTTTGCACAAACTTTGTCCCCCCCCCAAAATGGGTCATGTTCAAGGTCAAGGTCAAGGTCAAGGACCTTAGGACTTAGAAATTTTCACAAAGTGGGCTGCACACAAACATGAGACTAACAGTCTCCTGCCTATGTACAGGCCAAGTCCCTAACTTGAAATGCTTAGGGTGGTCCTGAAAAGGACCGTTTGTGTTCGAAGGAGATGGCGGATAAGGAGCGGTGGACAGATGGTGGTGTTTACTTTATTTCTTTGTAACCCACTTTACTTGACCCTTCAGCCGTACCAAAAACAAGTCGCACTCGGTCTCAGGAGGTGGCAGAGTGGACCTTGGAAGGTGGACCTTGACGTAACGGCCGCCAAAGAAGTGTTGGAGTAGGTATTCATCGCCGATCTTCCCCACAAATAAATATTCCACGTTCATCTTCAACTGGGCAAACTTAACGGTGACACACTCCAGCGGCGATACCAACTCGGTAAGTTTCACCGTAGCCGTCCTCTTCATTATTTCCTCAACAGTTGGAGGTGGCGATGAAGGTCGAGGCGCTGAAGGGCGAGGCAGTGTCGATGGCGGAGATGCAGAAGACGTCGAAGGCCGTTGTTCAAAGTAAAGTGGGTGGTTCCGAAAATTTCTTTGTATACAAGACCTAAAAGAACTAGGTCTTTTGAAGCCGCTCCTTTTCTCCGAAGACTTCTTCAAAGTCTCCTTCAAACGTTGCAGTTTCTCGGGTGTGATGGGAGAAGACATAGCGCAGAGGTGTATTCAGTTCGCAAGGCAAAGCTGGAATGAGGTACCAGACGGAGCAAAGCGGGTCGCCAAGTGTAACCGTGACATTTCCATATACGGGTAGAAAGCTAAAGACCGGTCTACATCCTGTTCCCCTTCCACCGTGACGACACAACCCCCCCCCCCTGACGTCACGGGGCGGAGCCCCCCCCCTGACGTCACGGGGCGGAGCCCCCCCCCCCGCCGTCACGGGGCGGAGCCCCCCCCCCCCCGCCGTCACGGGGCGGAGCCCCCCCCCGCCGTCACGGGGCGGAGCCCCCCCCCCGACGTCACGGGGCGGAGCCCCCCCCCCCTTCGACCTCCCCCCTTCGACCTCCCCCCTTCCGCTTCGGTGACGTCACTTTGCCTTTATAAGCGGGAGCAGTCCGCAGTCTCGTCGCAGTAGCTTGCCGCCCGTTGTTTGGATATACGTCCCAGTGGGTTGCACTCTGCTGCAGCGTAGGTCTGTTAAGTGTGCGTTGGGCCCGACGCGCAATTAAGAGATCCGCGCCCTTGCATGTTTAGTTAGTTTGTTAAGCATGTTAGATAACGCTTGTAGTTTGCTGCTAGGTAATGTAGTTAGTGTGTGGTATCGGTTTGAAGTGTTTTATTTACTAATAACATATGTACTCCCGACCCTACAGGTCCCTCAACAACCTTGGTCAAAACTTGGGTTCGCAGCAGCCTGACGCCGGGTGTTTGGGTCTACGTCCCACCGGGTTTCAGTGATACTGTTGACCTTTGCAAAACCGACCTCGGCTGTTCTTGTAAAAGTAACGTTAACTGATTAATTTTGTTTAAATAGTTGTTGGCAAAGTCTTTATTTTAAAAGTAATGTAACTTGTTTCTCATCCTTTTCCTAACCCCTTACAAAAAGGTATGGCTCCCAAACCGACCTTATGTCATTACGGCGCGCAAACCGGTTGACATTACCCATCTTAGCCTGAGAAACGTTTGTGAAATATAAAATCAGCCTCTTGTTTAAAATCAGTCTCTTGTTTAAAATCAGTCTCTTGTTTGTTGTCTTTTGTCCCCTTCCCCAATACAGAGCGGGGAATAGATCGGTTTGTGGTCCAAGTGAGAAACACTTACCGGTCTATTCCCCGTTTTGGCAACTTGTTCGGATGACCTTGGGACTTAGAAAATTCTCGTACAGAGCGGGGAATAGATTGGTTTGTGGTCCAAGTGAAAACCACTTACTGCTCTATTCCCCGTTTCGACAACATGATCAAACGACCTTGACCCACTTTGGGACTTAGAAAGTTCTCGTATTGTAAAATATACATATATATATATTTATTCGTTACAACATTAACACCCCCACCCTATAGCACTTTCACTCCCCACCACTAACATTGTGTATAAAAGAGGGTCCCCCAGCCCTAGTAAAATCACTCTTCTACCTGTGCTGTTATACCTCACACCATGGCACACATTAGGAAGCAGACACGACCTCTCAAATTGAAACCTTCTGCTTCGTCTTCAGCCGCCTCTACCACTTCGTCTTCTGCGGTTCCATCCATCCTTCGAACAGCTCTGATGTTAGCTAACATCGTCCCGGAGAACTGTTCACCACCACCTGCTGTGTCAACGTCTTCCACAAGTCCTTCACCTCTTCCGTCAACTTCTCGTGCTGTTTCTCCAAGTCCTTCTACATCTTCAAGTTGTTCTACATCTTCAAGGTCTTCTACATCTTCATCAAAATCTTCCACATCTTCTGCTTCTTCATCCTCATCATCAAGGTCGAGGCCAAGCCAACCAGCCACACAATCATCTTCTCCAACCAGACCTTCAGTAATCTGCACATACACTTCATCTCCTTCAGAGAAATTCAAACAACTGAAATCTGTACAAAGGATGTGCATACTTCCTGCACAACAATGCAGTTATATATTCAAAAAAGGTGCTAAAAAAGGTGATCGCTGTCATAAACGTTGTATTTTAAATGAAGGAGAGTGCAGTCTTCATTTAAAATTAAACCATAGCGCATCTCCTTCTTCACCTCGTCCAACAGTAGTGCCAACCAAAATTCGAATTAATAGGCTTTGTAAAAACAAACGCTACTTCTTTGTTAAAATAAAGGACTTTGCAAAGGTGTTGGTTCAATGTGAAGGCAAACTGTACTATGTAGAGTTACCTAGAGGCATGGACCTCCACGTCAAAAAGCCTTCCCAGAAAGACTATTTAATTCGAAATGATTCAGGTAACACTGTGTGGAAATCATTAAAATAAAAAATAAATAAAAACAAAAAAGACCAAAAAGTTTATTCCAAATTAAATAAAATTTTCTTCCAAATTAAAAAAAAAGTGTGGACAACCTATTTACACTTTGTAGCATCTGCTGCAGAGTGTAAATAGGTTGTCCACACTTTTTTTACAATGTTACAACGACCTTGACCTAGATAACGGACTTAGAAACATTTCGCTCTGTTTAAATCCCTTTTCAAACCAAAACATTGATCTGTTCACCAACCTTTTAGGTGGGGGTAAGCGGGTATATAAGCGTGGCGTCGTAGAACATATTCATTAGTCAGCTATGGAGACTCCAGCAGGTTCATCCAACTTATCAGCTACTGATATGAAAGTAATCTGGGAACGTAGAGCGAAACAAAATAGTGCACGTTCGCGAAGAAACGAAAATAAAGTAAGAGAAGGATTCAAAAGATTACAAGTCGCTGTACCATTTGCTAATCCTAGTGATTCTAGGATTTCAAAAATTCGACAGGCTGTACAATATATTAAGTTCCTTCAAACACAGCTTCAAGAACCTTGTATAAAAGCTGAACTGCCTGAGGAACCGCTGCCCCCCTCAATCTTACAAAAAGAATTAGGGAACGTTTTTGTCGAACCTCCGACCCTTAAAAAAGAAGATGCCTAAACAATGAGAGGGGTTAAAAAAAAAAAAAAAAAAAAAAAAAAAAAAAAAAAAAAAACAAAGCGGGGAATAGATCAGTTTGTGGTCAAAGTGAGAATCACTTACTGCTCTATTCCCCGTTTTGGCAATATGTTCAGACGACCTTGACCCACTAAAAAGACTTAGAATATTCGCGTATAGTAGTGACTTACACTCCGTGTGGTAAAATAATGGAAGATATATTTATTTCTTAACACGATATACCCCTTCCCTAACCCTTGTACTCCCACCACTAACCCCCACCATTTAAACGTAGTATAAAAGGGGTTCCCTATCACTGGTAAAATCATTCTGCTGAAAATGAGTACACCCGCTCTCCCTATCGCTGCAGCAACACTAGTAGTAAGCAGAAAGGTTGAAAATCACGATCAGTTAATTGTCTTAAGAAGATTACTGCACAAGTTTCTCGATTGTGAGGTTGGTTGTGATTTGTATATGTGGAAACCTACGGCTCCAGTGTATAACAGTGAACAGGAAGCATGGAAAACAAGCTATAAAAACAATGTAAAGTTACTTAAAATGATTGGTATAATGGAAAGGTTACTCCGGCAGAAATGGATCATCAATCCAACATTTTATATTAAACCAAACCATTGTTGAATCAATAAAAAGGAGGGAGATTAAAAACAGAGCGGGGAATAGATCAGTTTGAGGTCTAAGTGAGAACCACTTACTGCTCTATTCCCCGTTCTGGTGGTATGTTCAGACGACCTTGACCCACTTACAAGACTTGTCATTCTGCGACATCGTTGTTTGATATAAAATGTACTTCCTACAATAATATCCTTGACATTTACCCCCACCACGTAAACATGGTATTTAAGCGACCGCATCGGAATATCCCCAGTAGTTAGCTATGGAATCCCAAGCAAGCACATCCAAAGAGTATAAAGATGAACTATCAGAGTTTTTGAAGTTCAACAATTGCTTGCGGAACCGAAGAGCCGAAAACGCATTAAGAACAAAAACATATAAGCTGACAATGCAAAAAGCCTACCGGAGATTATCAAGTAAAGTCCCGGGCGTTAAATCTACTACTAAAACAAAGGACATGATATATCGGGCAATAGAATACATAAAACATCTGCAGGAAATAGTTGCAGAAGTTCCTTCTGAAGAACCGGTCTCTCTTGAACCGATAGAATGCGTGTTCCTGGTGGAAGATAGGTTGGCGAAACATCATTTTCTTGAGGAAGAACCGTCAGCCTACAAACAAATCTTCCTCATGGATGAAGACCAGGATGAATAACTGGGTTAACAAAATTAAAGACGTCTGGAATACAAAGCGGGGAATAGATCAGTTTGTGGTCCAAGTGAGAATCACTTACTGCTCTATTCCCCGTTTTGGTAACATGATCAAACGACCTTGACCCACTTCAGGACTTGGAAACAACTTTGTTTAGTACTAAATATATATTTAACAACAATATCCCCTCCACAACGCCCCCCCCCTCTAAATATTGTGGTATAAAACGCGAGTTTGTCTCAATGGTTGAATCAGTCTAGTCATGGCACCAAGA
The DNA here is from genome assembly GCA_963675035.1 of Allygus modestus. Classification (NCBI taxonomy): domain Eukaryota; kingdom Metazoa; phylum Arthropoda; class Insecta; order Hemiptera; family Cicadellidae; genus Allygus; species Allygus modestus. The sequence goes on along the minus strand of OY776115.1, from coordinate 75,985,765 downwards.
GACATCATCTTTCCTCATCCACGAGAGGTAATTCTAATGTTAAAAAACATTATGTTAGAAGATGAAGATGAAAATGAAGATGCGGTGTTGGAAGATGAAGAAGTTGATTCCGTAGAGATGGAAGCCGTGAGTTGGATGGAACAATTGGAGAGTGATGAGGATATCTCTAGTGTAGCGGATGACGTGGAGGAAAACTCGAATTCGGACGATGCGGAGTGTTACCAACAGTCACTCTGTTTGGAACACATGGAGGCAACTCCGAGTGGTAGTAGGACCCTTTTTGAGGGTACCTACGTCACTAGCTTTCTCCCCCGTCGCTTATTTCCGTTTGATGAGTCGGATGTGTCAGATGAGTCTGATTAGTTTTCTTCGTTAACCTTCCAACTACAAATACAGAGCGGGGAATAGATCAGTTTGTAGTCAAAGTGAGAACTACTTACTGCTCTATTCCCCGTTCTGGAAATATCTTCAGATGACCTTGACCTATATCTGGACTTGGAAACAACTTCTTTTGATACAATAATTATTACTAAATCAAACATATGCTCCAAGAGGGGGGTACTCTAATGGTGGGGGTAAGCAGGTATTTAACCATGCACTTTGGAATACACGTATTAGTCAGCTATGGATTCGCAAGCAAGCACATCCAACTCCAGATCTGGCTACAATCAGAGAAACGCTGAACACTCAAAGAAATGGAGAGTGAATATTAACACTGGATATGAGAGATTACAAAGTGTAATCCCATTCGCCAATCCTCGAGATGCAAAAATAACCGTTTTGTATAAGGCCATGGAGTATATCAAAAGTTTACAGTTAAAACTCCAAGAACCGCTGTCAGCTCCCTCAATCGACCAAAAACCGTTGTAATCATGTCCTCTGACTGAAGATGAAAAACTCCAAGAACCGCTGTCAGCTCCCTCAATCGATCAAAAACTGTTGGAATCATGTCCTCTGACTGAAGATGACTTGGCGGTTCAACATTTCTTTGCTGAAGAACCCTCATACAAACAACTTTTTGAAGATCAGGATAATTAAAAGAAAACTTAAAGATCTGGTAAATAATACAAAGCGGGGAATAGATCAGTTTGTGGTCCAAGTGAGAATCACTTACTGCTCTATTCCCCGTTTTGGCAACATGTTCAAACGACCTTGTGACCCACTTTGGGGACTTGAAAACATCTTGGTTTGATGCAAAATGTACTGCCTGCGTAAAATTTGGTATTTCTTCACTAACACATATACTCCGGCATGTATATCCCACACCACTGTTCTTTTTCGGGTATAAATAGAGGTGAATTTTGGCGTGTTATTAGTAGCTGGTTAGCCTTTGAGGAAGACACAGTTATAATATGTATCGGTGCGATATTTGTAAAGCCTCATTTAGAGATGATTGGCTTTTAGCCATTCATAAAGAACTAAAACATAATCCCAACACAAATACAAAAGAAGAACAAAATGAACAAGAATTAGATTCAATCGACCATCAATTACCACAACATCAATTTGCAAACCTAAATCAAAAAGAACAAAATGAAGTTTTAAGACCGAGTGTCATCCATTATGCACACTCAACGCCATCAACATCGACTTCTACGCCTGTTATGTCTACACTTCATCATCCTTCAACATCAACACCATCGACTTCTACGCCTGCTATGTCTACACTTCACCATCCTTCAACATCAACACCATCAACATCGACTTCAACGCCTGCTATGTCTACACTTCACCGTCCTTCAACATCAACAGCTGCTATGTCTACTCTTCACCGACCCTCAACATCAACAGCAGTAGATGTGGAACTACACGCTCAAGCACTACCTGGTAAGGTAGTAACACATTTTAAAATTGACAACGTAAAATTACAACTTGAAAACTTTTTACATAACGCCAAAGAATTAGTAACCAAAACACTAAAGAATGAACAAAAAAGATTAAATTTTATCAAATTTGGACTGTTGCTAGATGCCATATTCACTAACATTCAAAACGAAACATCACCAAGAGGTTTCATGACAAAAAACCGAACCATCATGGCTGCGTCAGATATTGAAAAGATCGTAACAGAATGTCTTGAGGAACTTTTGACGAAACTACAAGAGCATGAAGGAAGAGGATCTGGATGGGCTTTATTAAGTATAACAAGTCTGGATGTTAGAGTTCATAAACACGGTTATGGAATGAGAGGAAGTAGCTATATCCCTCTACCTCAAAAAATTATGAATACCAAATCCTGCATTAACGTGCAAAATGAAAATAATGAATGTTTTAAATATGTTATGTTGGCCAAATATGTAAAAAACCATCCGGAAAGACCAAGTCAAGCATATGAAGAAGTTCAACACAAGTATAATTTCCAGGGAATGACTTACCCTGTTGCAATTACTGATATATCGAAATTTGAAAAACAAAACCCTTCAGCTTCTGTCAACATTTTTGGCTTGGATTCGTCTAAAAATGTGTACCCCTTGCGCATAACACCTATTGAGCGCAGAGATCATACGGATTTGCTATTAATCACTAAAGGGGATATATCCCACTATGTCTACATTAAACATTTTGAAGCTCTTGTTTCTAAACAATTATCTAAGCATGAAAAAAAGATTACAATTTGTAAAAGATGTTTTAGTCATACAAACAAAGAATTGAGACGGGGAGGATCAGAATGGTTAGTAGAACATCAAAGGTTATGTAGTGGAAACTATGAGGTAAGAATTAAATTGCCACATCCCAGCAGAGCGCAGATAAGATTTGACAAAGTAAATCAACAATACCCTGTTCCATTTGTTGTGTACGCGGACTTCGAAGCATCTTTACTTCCTATTGAACAACAAGAAGAGGATATCACAAAAAGAAGCAAATATCAAAAACATGCACCAAACAGTTATTGTATACTAACAAAATCCACGCTGTCTGAAGAACATCTTCAAGAATTTGGACTATCATCTGCTCCGAAGATTTATCGTGGTGAACAAGCAGCGAAACACTTTGTAGATGAGTTGTATTACATTGCCTCTAAGGTGGAAGAAATCTACAAAATTAAAATACCGATGCAACCTATGGATGAACACCAACTTCAACATCACAATTTGGCAACAACATGTTATCTGTGTAATAACCTATTTACACCAGATAACGTTAAAGTGCGTGATCACGACCATCTTACAGGAGCCTACAGAGGTGCAGCCTGTAACGCTTGAAACTTAAATTACAAAGTACCATCTTTTATACCCGTTGTTCTACATAACCTTAGCGGATATGACTCTCATTTCATAATCCCGGAGTTAGGAAGAGATGATGGAGCAATAGATGTTTTGGCAACAACAATGGAAAAATTTATAAGTTTCTCTAAAAAGGTTGGCAAAATAAAACTTAGATTTATTGATTCGTTTCGATTTATGCCTTCTAGCCTAATGAAATTAACTGATAATTTAAAAAGAGAAGATCTGATAGAAACAAGCAAAATTGTAGCCAGTAGTAAAATGGATCTGGTTCTTCGAAAAGGAGTCTTCCCCTACGATTACATCGATGGACTTCATAGATTTAATGAAACATCACTTCCTCCACCAGAACAATTTAACAACAAACTTAATGATTCGGAGATTTCACTTGAAGACTATCAACACGCATGTCGAGTATGGAACGAGTTGGATATGAAGACTTTAGGAGAATACTCAGACTTTTATGTAAAACTTGACGTGACTCTTCTCTGCGATGTTATGGAAGAATTCCGAAGAACCTGTTTTGCAGCATACGGTTTAGACCCTCTACATTCATATACATCTCCAGGACTAGCTTGGCAAGCAATGCTGAAAGAAACAAAATGCAAACTCCAGCTGTTAACAGATATAGATATGGTTTTAATGGTTGAGTCGGGTGTTAGAGGTGGATTAACTCAAAGCGTGACGAGACATGTTAAAGCCAACAACAAATATCTACCTGACCATGATCAAGAGAAACCTTCAACGTACTTGGGATATTTCGACGCGAATAATCTGTATGGATGGGCCATGTCGAACCCACTTCCATTTGACAACTTTAAATGGGTTGATCCCGACTGTATTGGCGATATTTCACAAATTCCAAAACAAGGAGATACCGGATATATTTTGGATTGCGACTTTGAATATCCAGAACATTTACACGATCTTCATTATGACCTTCCACTCCTTGCAAGAACAGAAATTTCACCAACTGGAAAACACCCCAAATTAATGATGACCCTTAACAATAAACAACGATACGTAGCTCACTATTGGGTTGTTCAACAAGCTATCGCATTAGGTTTACGTCTTACTAAAATTAATAGAGCTGTAGAATTTTCCCAATCGTGCTGGTTGAAACCGTACATAGACTCGAATACTACCAGAAGAGCAGCGGCTACATCAGCCTTTCAAAAAGACTTTTTTAAATTGATGAACAATGCGATATTCGGTAAAACATTGGAAAACAAAAGAAGACATAAAAATGTTAAACTTGTTACAGATCCAAACAAACTACAAAAACTCGCACAACAGCCAAACTTTGGAACATCTATAATTATTAACGAAAATCTTGTAGCTGTATCTATGAAGAAAACAAGTGTGAAGATGGATCGTCCTTTGTATATAGGTATGACAATCCTGGATATCTCCAAGACTCATATGTACGATTTTCATTACAAGAAGATGGTCACCTTTTATGGACGAGAAAACATCGGCATCTCCTACATGGATACAGACGCATTTATATATTGGATAATTACTAACGATATGTATGAAGACCTTCGGACATTTGATTACAAAAACGACTTTGACTTTTCCGACTATCCAAAAGATCATCCAAACTACGACAATGACAGAAACAAAAAAGTGCTTGGCAAATTTAAAGACGAAGCCAATGGTGTTATACTTCAAGAAATTGTTGCACTAATGTCAAAATTATATTCTTTACAACTAAATGAAAACCAAGTCACTAAGAAAGCTAAAGGAGTAAAAAGTTTGTATTTAAAGAAGAATGTGCATTTTAATCACTATAAGAAATGTTTATTTGAAGATCAAGATATAACAGCAAAATTCAACACAATCAGAAGTTTCAACCATCAGCTGTACAGCGTGACGGAAGTAAAAAAAGCTCTCTCTTCAAATGATGATAACGACACATCCTTGCAGACAACATCCACACTCTACCATTCGGCCACTATTCCCTCAACCCTATTGACGAGTAACCCTTTCATCGTCCTACATCCCTTTTCCTTTTCCTTTCCGTATAAAAGGGGGAACACAGCAGTATTTTGCTGTGTTCCCCCTTTTATACATTAGTTTAGAATGACCTTGACCTATATAAGCGGATTTATACAAAATAATATTTAATATCATATCAGCTGTCTTCGTGAAACCAACATGTCAGACCTGAAGGAGAAGATTATTAATGAACTACACAAACCTGCAAGAATAAAGTTTCCAAGAAGAAATACTGTTATAAAAGGGATAAATGATCTATATCAAGCGGATTTAATTGAAATGCGACCGCATAGCAGAATAAACAAAGGATTTAAATATATACTCACAATTATTAATTGTTTTACAAAAGTTGCAGACGCTTTGCCTCTAAAGGACAAGACTGGTAAAAGCGTAACAGAAGCCATGGAAATAGCCATAAAAAGAGATAAAAACAAAATTAAACATTTACAAACTGATGATGGAACAGAATACTTTAATACAAACTTTGCACAGTTAATGAATAAATATAAAATAAATCATTATTCTACAAATTCAGAGAAAAAAGCAGCTATTGTAGAAAGATTCAATAGAACCTTAAAAGGAGCACTGTATAAACAATTTTCAAAAAGAGGTTCTTACGTATGGTATGATGTTTTACCACAATTAATAAATGATTATAACAACAGGTTTCATAGAACTATTGGTATGAAACCTAACAAAGTAAATAGAAGAAATGCAAAAGATGTATTAAAACGCATTAAGAAAAATACAAAGCCTAAAGTAGAAAAAATGCAGCCAAGAAAATTTAATGTAAGTGATAAAGTACGGATTAGTAAATATAAGGGAGTGTTTACCAAGAAATACCTTCCCAATTGGACGAATGAAGTTTTTACAGTGTATAAAGTGCAACCGACTGTACCTGAAACGTATATCTTAAAAGATAACAAAGGAGATTTGTTGCAAGGTGCATTTTATGGACATGAAATGTTAAAGTCAACAGTAGGTGATGTATATCTTGTTGAAAAAGTGTTACAAAGAAAAAAGGACGCAGTTAAAGTGCGGTGGTTAGGGTTTAACAAAACTGAGGATTCATGGATACCTATAAAGGACTTGGTTTAATGCAAGCAACTCATTTCATCGTTAACCTTTGAGCAGGATGGAGATTATTAACCATAAAGATCGATTCAATATTAATAACATAGATGATTTAACTGTGGATAACGTTAAAATCAACAATGGTAAACACGGTAGTTTACTTCCAAACACTGTTCGATGTATAGTAAGTGGCCCCTCAAACTGCGGAAAGACCAATGTTGTCTTTAATTTGATCACTAATCCGCAGGGATTAAGGTTTAATAACCTATATATTTTTTCAAAGTCTCTACATCAACCAAAGTATCAATTGCTGGATAAAATCCTATCTGATGTGTCTAATGTTAATTTTTACAAATTTAACGCTAGTGATAGCATTATGCAACCAAACGAAGCGAAACCGTATTCTGTATTTATATTTGACGATGTATCTTGTGAAAATCAGGATACTATTAGAAACTACTTTGCCATGGGAAGACATAATAACATCGACAGCATATATATAGGACAAACCTATAGCAAAATCCCAAAACAACTTATCAGAGATAATGCAAATATTCTGATTGTATTCAAACAAGATGATACTAACCTAAAACATATATATAACGATCATGTGAATGCAGATATGCCATTTGAAAGGTTTAAAGAACTTTGCGGAAAAGCATGGGCGGAAAAGTATGGATTTTTGGTTATTATGAAAGATCATGCTATAAAAGATGGTCGTTATAGAATAGGTTTTGATAAATTCGTTTTAATACACTGATTAGCGGTATTACTGTACAAGTCGTCAAGGTGTGAAGATGGTTAACCAGGAAAAGCTACTAAAAGAAATAAAATCACTTAGTGATTCTATTAGACAAAAAAACCGAGCTTTAATATCAGGTATAAATGAAAGAGAGCAATTTTTAGAAACAACATTCAAACCTGTTACTGAACCTTTAAAGCGATTAGCACAAAATATGGAAAAACCTTCAATTCGCTTCGAAGTAGACAAAATGCTACCAATTTCCAAATATGAAGAAGAATTTCAGAATGATGAAAGTTTTGGCCAGTTACATACATCTGATGAAAGCGACGAGTATGAAGAAAGCGGAGATATAGAGGATTTAAAGGAAAAGGATATTGCAGAAGATACAAGTACAGAATATACAAGTGTAGAAGATACAAGAGCAGAAGAAGAGGATATTAACCCATCCAACTTAAGCAAATTAGGCACGGATATTATGTTTAAAGGAACACTTCGAAGAACATATACGTTAAAAATGTTACACGCCGCACATGCTAATCGAAGTTATCATACCTATGGAGCTAGAATAGAGGATAAAGGATTAATGATTGGAGATAGCAAGTTAGATATAAACGAAAATGATGATATAGTTATTGGAGATAAGAAATATAAAGGTACAAAAGGTTTGTTTGAACTTATCTTTAAAAATAATCCTGGTAAATATACTAAAAGGGATTTACAATTGTTTAAAAATATATTAGAGTATACAAATGCACATAGAAAAAAGTATTCCAAAGACCTACCTATTCATAGAAATCGGTCAATAAAATATACAAGTATTATATCTAGTCTTTTCCTCTCAAAATCAAAAAAAGCTCAAATTAAAAGAAGAGCTTTATCTTCTGCTGAATTAAATGTTTTGCATAAAAAGAGAAAAACAACTGATCCTACCACATCTGGAAGGGGATTATTGAAAAATTTGTACAAAACTAATATAATATATTACAACGATATAAATAAGTTAGTTGATCGAATGAGATTATTACATGAAGCCATGGAAGCCGGGCACACTGGTTTAGAAAACGAATGGGTAGCTTTGGTTGATGAACTGCGAAAACAAGGAATAATTGTTCAGTAGACGTACATATATAATAAGAACCTAAACGATAGCGATTCAGTTACATCATGAGTGTGGACAAGTTTGGACGGTACTCCGAGTTTGGAGTAAAATCTGGATATAGTGAAAAAAGAGCTGGGTTTCCGTTAACACCTGACGGCAACTATAATTTTGAAGGAAAAGTAATTCAAAATGTTGGTGATCCGCTTATGTCGTCTGATGCGGTTACGGTACAGTACATGGAAAAAAGAACCCCAACTGTACACGAAGATCATTGGGGGTTTTCCGGTAAAAGGTTAAGCAATATACAATATCCCGTTTATGATGGTGAAGCAGTAAATTTAGCTACTCTAAAATTGTTAACGATTTACAAAAGGAATGAAACTGACACAAGCTATGATGTAAAAAAATTAAAATTATCAAATGTAGGTGATTGTGAGCAGGATGGAGACGCTGTAAATAAGAAAATGTTTGATATTGTACACAAGAAATGGACTACGGAATATGAAAAACATTTGGAAAGGTTTGGTGCAGCTCTATTCCACTATATCCATCGGGCTTCAGGAAGAGATGCAGCTTCAGATGTTGACAGTCACAATTATTTAGACTGGAAAAATATACACAATCCAGAGAAACCTAATCAACGAGATAAACCGTCTGAGCCTTCTAAAGTCAAGACATTAGGAAAGGGAGATAAAGTGAATGTGATTAATGAACCAACAGAAAACAATGAAGATTACATAAGAGAAAAAAGAATTTAAAATACCCCCATGATAAGGGATAAAGCTTCAGTCATATTCGAGAGACGATACAGAGAGGATGATGGAATCCAATATTACTGCGTGGAGTTTAATATCTCAAGAGCCGAGATTTCCCCAAGGAGTGTTGACAGATGGTTTTGTTCAACGGTTTGATAGATATATGGATTGGGAACAACTTTCCATACATTATCTCTTCACAATGACTATGTTAAGAATTTATTTTCACAGAGTTAACTGGATCCATATTTTACAAAGGCAACAGTTTTCAGAAGACTTCCTCGTAGAGATGACATCAAATTTTAATAACTGTTGGGAAGTAATAAGTAAATATCAAAATCTCTCTGAGAATTACATTGACAATTTTAAAGATAAACTAGACTGGGATGTGTTATTCAATTACCAACGATTAAGTGGCAAGTTTCTAAGGAAACATGACAACTATTTAAAGTTTATTCATTTTACCGAAGACAACGATACCATTACCAGCGGAGAAACATCTGGAACATCTTCAATTACAACTTATTTCAATTTTTACTACTTCTATTTAATATGTCTTCATTTAATTAATAAATCCATTTTTATATAATAAATGGATTTTAAACAGTATATAATACAAGAAACCAAAACTGATATTACATTCATTGTAAAACATTTATAGAGTGCACCTACTGATTGTAGGTTTTGCTATAAATAGTCATGTCGAGGGTTAAACGCATCAGTCATAATCGAGAGAGATTACAGAGAGGAAGGGGAATAGCATCAACAGCATTTTCTCTATTGAGTAAACCGGTTGGAGCTATAGTTAACAAGGCGATTGATTTATTACCTGTGGAATTACATTTACCTGGAGGATATCAATATTGTGGTCCTGGAACCAAATTAGAGAAACGTCTTGCTAGAGGAGATCCTGGAATAAATAAGCTCGATCAGGCTTGTAAACTGCACGATATAGCGTATTCCAAATTTGGTGATACTAAATATAGATCAATAGCAGATAGAGCACTTGCTGAGAAAGCTTGGCAAAGAGTAAAATCTAGTGACGCGAGTATTGGTGAAAAAGCAGAAGACGTGGGAAAAAACCCGCTAAAAAACAAGGAGGTAATATCAGAAGAAAACGTCGATCTACCAGTGGTAAAGCTAAAAAGAAACCAACAATATGGTCAATGATAAAAAAGGGAGGAGGATTATACCTAAGACCGTATCGTGTGTATTAAATAAGAAAGAGCAATTAATAATTAAAAACAAAGAATTGACCAATGAAGAACTGATTACATATGCTTCTTGTTTGAAAATCCCATTTTTTAGAGGAGTATTTATGAAAGATGAGTTACCGGTTAAAATGTGGAAAAATGAGACTGGTATTGTAAATTTGGATAATAGTGAAGGATTAGGCACTCATTGGGTGTGTTACAAGAAACTTGGTAAAACCATTTATTATTTCGACAGTTTTGGAGACCTTCCACCACCGAAAGAACTTCAACAATACTTTCGTGCGGCAGAAAATGTTTTTTACAATCATACAAGAAAACAACCTGATGATACATCCATTTGCGGTCATTTATGTTTAGACTTTTTAGCTAAAAGTGTTAGTCAACTTTAAGATGTCCTCGTATACAGTGTCATTAACCGGTAACTCATGTACTTTGCGCAGTATTCTGTTTCCAGCGCTACGTTTGCAAAAAGGAAGACTATGGGAAGCCGCATTATTGGATTTAACAACATATAACTCTATTCCAAACGTTAGTGAAGGAATTAATAACAAAATACATTATTACAAGACAAAAGATGATAAAGGAAAGTATTCAGCTTTGGAAGAATTCAGTTTACCAACAGGAGCTTATGAAATTGATAATATAAATGAAGTTATACAAAAACATATGGGAAAAGAAAATATAACGATAAAAGGCAATAACAATACAATGAAAGCCGAAATTACGTCTAAGTATTATATTGATTTTAGTCAAGAACATTCAATTGGTAGTTTATTGGGGTTTTCTAAGGAAACAAAAGTATTAGAACCTAATAAAACTCATTCTGGGAATAAAACTGTGACGATCATCAAAGTTAATAGCATAGACATTACATGTAACATTATACAAGGATCCTACAGAGATGGAGAGAATCGTCATATATTACACACATTCTACCCATCAGTTGCACCGGGTTTCAAGATAGTAGAAAAGCCTCAAAACCTTGTGTACCTACCGTTAAACACCAGTTTCATTTCAGACATCGTGCTGAACATAGTGGATCAAGACGGAAACCTTATTGACTTTAGAGGAGAAGCTATTACTGTAAGAATACATATAAAATCATCCGCTTAGACAATGGGGTTATCATTTAAAAAGAGAGAGCCAACAAGCAAAGAGGTCAGTAGCTTATCAGCTGTAGAAGGGTTAACAAGTGACAACATTCGTTTTCTAGAAGAAATTGGATTAAAAGTCATTAACAATGGATATACTGGATATAGCGCAGGGTCCAACATTCGACGAGACCTTATGGGAAAAGGAATATCACACGCACAACCCTTACGCTTCGTCCAAATTAAACAATAACGATGAAATTAGGATTCCTATACAACAACAAGACATTTATACTCTTCCATGCGAAAGTTATTTATATATTGAAGGAAAAGTAACAAAAAATGATGGTACTGCTGGAACCACTGTTCCGTTCATAAATAATCCTATGGCATTTTTGTTTGACGAGATTAGATATGAAATTTCAGGAGTTACAGTCGATTCAACAAAAAAGGTTGGAATTTCCAGTACATTGAAAGGATTAGCGTCTTTAACACCAAATGAGAAGAATCTGTTAGCTGTTGCAGGATGGGTTGCACCAGACAAAAGTACAATCGCTCCTGACTCTTCGGGAAACTTTGATTTCTACGTACCTTTAAGATTACTCCTAGGATTTGCTGAAGACTACAGAAGAATAATAATAAATGTAAAACAAGAACTAGTTTTATTAAGATCATCAAACGATAATGATATTATTAAAGCAGCTGTTGGAACAACTGATGCCAATTTAGACTGGAAATTAACATTAGACAAGATTTTTTGGAGAGTACCACATGTGCGACTAAATGATGAACACAGGATTACATTATTAAGAAAGTTAAAATCAGATCGAGACATTGTAATGCCATTCAGAAGCTGGGAGTTTCATGAATACCCCGTTTTACCTACAACACAACGACATACATGGACTGTAAAAACTTCTACTCATTTGGAAAAAGCGAGATATGTAATATTTGGATTACAAACGAAGAAGAAAAGTATAATAACTGAAAATGCTGGTGAATTTGACCATTGTAAATTAACAAACTGTAAAGTGTTCCTGAATTCACAATTCTTTCCCTACGACAACTTTAATATTTCTTTTGATAAGAAAAGATACAGTGTTTTATACGACATGTACGCTAGGTTCCAAAATTCATATTACGGCAAAACAAATACACCTCTACTATCTCCCGTTCAGTTTGAATCGAAAGCTCCGATTGTTGTAATTGATTGTTCCAAACAAAATGAATCTGTAAAATCGTCTAGTGTTGATATAAAAATAGAAATGGAATTTCAAGAAAACGTACCTGCAAATACATCTGCGTATTGTTTAATTTTGCACGATAAAATTGTTACATACACGCCGTTGACCGGTATTGTAAAGACAGTATTGTAAAACGTTGTACCACCACCGGCACCGCCACTGTCGCTAACCTATAAATAGCGGAGCAGCAATGCAGGTCTTCAGTTGATCGTCTATCGGCGCATGGGTAACATCTTCTACAAAATGAGTTCTCCATCTGTTGTACAAGGTGATGCAGAGGTAGCACCGTTATTGGAACGTGATAATACTAGTGAAGCAGAAATCATCAAGGAAATAACTGCATTTTTAAAGTTTGGTAAAAGAGATAGAGAGGAGGAAATTAATGCAGACCCATCAAAGGTAGTACCAAAGAGGAAGAAGAAAGTTGAAGAAAATATTCCTCCTCGCATTTTAACTGAAGTTTTTCTGCGAATCTTTTACCCCATCTCAGCATGCATCAGTAAAAGTGTATCAGTTGGATTGATGAAATCATTGGATTATTCCCCTACAGTAATACTACACCATGGAACAAAAAAGGTTTTATTTTCGCAAAATGCTTGGGAGTCATTTTTGAAACATGTACATTTAATAGAATGTTATTTAACTAACAGTTTGTGTGGAAGGAAAACACATATTCGACTTTTGGATTGTGACAATGAAATCGATATTGTTAAACATCGCGGACAACTACAAGTGCGAATTAGAGACTTGACTCAACATGAAAATAAGATTCTACTGTCACGTGAAGAATTCTACGTTTTAAACTACGCAACAGAACCTATTACAAGGTACATGAGACAGTTGGTATTTGCAAGCGCTATTATTAAAGAATATTTGGTCGATACTTTGGAAAAACAACCTGATAGCACCATCGTGTACGGACCTGTGGATACATCTATTTTTAATAGAATACCTCATGAAGTTTGCATGTGGAGAAAGTTAAAGGATTTTGAACCACTTGTAGAAATCGCTACAGAAGCTACAGAAGAAACAACACAAGAAGAAGAAGAAACGGAGAAACAAGAAGAAGAAGAAAACGAAACACAAGAAGAAGAAGTTAAAAAAGACTAAAGTTTGACTTAGTAAAGAAGAACACACGTGGGGTAGGCCTATTGGGGACGGTGCCCACGTTAAATATACACCAACGCGCCTGCAACTGTACGGCCTGGTATTTAACCTACCGTGGTGTGGAAAACAGTTTAGTTGATCGCTAGGTGCCATGATGAGCGGAGGGGATGAAGAAGTGAGTGTAAAGCCTTGTGTAATAGAATTTCAAGCATTTCGAAATAATGACGATAGGTTTATTATCAAGGAATTAGTAATTTTAGACTTGCTTACATTTGTAGCCTACCCATTCACGTTTGAAGCTCCTTTTTCTTTTAACAAACTTAACACCAAAGCAAAAAGTACAAACAAATGGATAACAAACTACTTTCATCACATACATTGGTATGAAGGATTTATAAGCTACAGTAATCTGCACAGTATTATGTTTAACTTTTGCAAACAATATTCACATATATACACAAGAGGATTAGAAAAAAAGAACTGGATACAAAAGTATACGCACGGTCATGTTTTCGATATAACTATCAGTAAGGACTTTAACATTAATCTCGGTAATATTTGTGTCGCTGCAAAAGATCTTAAACACGGTCAAACAAACTGTGCATTGTACAACGCATATCGTTTGGCTGCTTACTTGAAACAAACGCAGGAATGTGGTGGGGGTAGCGGAGAACAGAAATGTGGTGGGGGTAGCGGGGCCTATAAATACGAGGAGACAACACCGCTTCAGCATGAGTATTATTCGAGACTCCGAAGAGGCAACATCACAGAAGACACCACCACTGACGAAGATGGCATCACAACAATATCTACAAACATTGGTTGATCAATTCAACACTCACTCAAAATCGAACCTTCTGCTAACTAAAAAATGTTCAGAACTAAAAGAACAAAGACATTACATTATTCATAGCATCAAGAAAGTGGAAACCACACATGGAGAAGCAATTCTAGTATCATTGTGCGAAGGACCTATGACTCCAGGAGATGAGCCGAAGTTTCAAGTATTTCTTCCAAAACGATTTGTTCAACTGCTACAAAATGAAGACTTGCGAGATATTCAACCGGGGACGTTGTATTTGGTATCACACGGTGTAAGCGGCAACAACTCGACGGAACTCACTCTGCACATCATGCATCATTGTACATAATGTCTCTATTTGTTTTTCTCTGTTTGTATTTCTAGTCATCAATGTTAGACTTAAGCTTATTGTATTGTAGAATGTTTGTTTAATAAAGAAATAAAAATAAAAAAAAGAATAACATTAAAAGAAAAAACAAAAGACAAAAAAAAAAAAACAGCAACATAGCAGTATATTATTTTATATACTGCTGTGTTGCTTTTTTTTAAAATTCAAATGGATGACCTTGAACTTTCATTCAGGGTTAACTTATGAAGGGGTATAAAAGAGAGGGAGCAGTGAAGTTAGTCTCAGTCTTGTCTAACACACGCTGCAGCTAACATGTCGGTGCCACCGATGAACAATTTATTTTTCGATAACAATTTGAAAACATATTGTTGCGAGTTGCAATGTTTTAAAATACCAGGCGATCAAGTTGACGGGAAAGCTTGTCGTAAGTGCAGGTGTTTCAGCTATTGCATATGTAGATGTAAAACATATCAAATGAACCGTCAAGATAAAATACAAGAATTACGGCGACGGCTTGCATTACTTTGGCGGCGAATGGAGTAGCAACCATCTGCCGCGCACTTGCCACCTGCCGCCTACCATCTGCCGCCTGCCATCTGCCGCCTGCCATCTGCCGTCCGCCATCTGCTCCGCCCCACCACAATTTTACCCCCACCATTTAGTACGATTACAACGCTAGCTTGTGAATAGCCAGTACACCTCCGGCTCTCGACCGGTGAACATCGAGCTGCTCGTCCCGACTGTGTGTTCCCTGCCGTCACATAAATAGGCAAGGAACACACAGTCGGGATGGGCCGATTGGACAAACAAGCGCAACACTTGAAAACTACGTCTGACGGTCGCGACTCCGGATCAACAACATCGATGACGACAAACAACGGGGAACTATTGTAAACATAAATTATTGTAAACATAACTTATTGTAAATAAAAAGAAATGTAAACATTAAAGTAATAAATGAAATAGTACTACCTCGCACTCGTATCATTCGATTGCTTCATTCGATTGTTTTCATTCGATATTTTTATCGAATTAAAACTATCGAATCACAATCGGATTTTACGCGTGCGAGGTAGTACTTTTTTAAAATAACCTCCCCGTGACCTTGACCTTTAAACTTTCCCTCATTACGTCACAAAACCGCCTACGTCACTGGCTGAGGCTCAGATGACGTGTTTAATGACTCAGCGCTTCCGGTCACGTGACCGGAAGCCATAAATCACTTGGCCCAGAACCGGCAAACCCACACTACTGACGTTCAGACGGTCAGTAATAAACATAAGTTATTTAATGCTGTATATCGATGCACGGACATCATCGGTCGGAGATCTAATAATTTTAGGTTTTTTATATTTTATGAACCGTGTTTTCTGACAGACTCCAAATAATGTCAGACAGATGAAAGTAAATTTAGTTTTATTTGATATCTCAATGTTATAATTAGGGTTATAATAATTGAAGTTCAAACAAACCAGTGAAGTGAGAATCACCATGAACAAAGTTGCAGTCGCTTGTACCATGCTGTCCCCTTGAACTGCAGCGTATCACCCCCCCCCCCCCCGATAAACATTTATTAAAGTATACTCTGGCGCCCTGCTCATGACATATTCCACCGCCCTTTTCGTATTGTCAGTCCATCCCTTGTCTTCTGGAGAATAAATAAAATGCTATTGATCACTTATTTATTTATGTATTTTTATGAAACTTGGAAATTCGCTGAGTACGCAGGTTGCTGCGACGGGGGTGTTTGCTGTTCTGATCTACCTGACCAATAACAGTTCAATAGCAGTGTTCTGACTGTTGTTAAACAGACCAATCACAGAATAAGGTAGGATGTGGTGACGTTATGCGGTAGGCTTAGTTGGGTGTCAAAATAGGTAAAGTTGATTTAACTTTCTCCAAGGTTTAAATTTAATTAATGCTCTTTCCAATGTATAATATGTAAACAATGCTTGAATAATATGTTTATGTAAGTAATGCTTTTAAAACTTCCTTATTATAAAATGTACGACACAATTTAACGTCACTATGATGGGAACCCGTACAGGGCGGCAAAAGCAATATTGTGCCCAGGGTCAGCAAAATTATAAGTTTTAGTCCAGGTAATAAGTACTCATTTCCTCCGGTATAAATGTAAATAAGTTTGTCGGTATGGATTTTATCATTCATGCAGTGTTGCTGTTTTTGGTGTTAATAAGATGGATTTGACTGGGTAGCGATCTCGCCGTATCGTTTGTACAGAGACAAAGATAAAATAAGACACGGTCCAAGAACCGAATCATTTGTTGCACTGGGTTCTAAGAATAGGCGGTGTATAATGAACAAACCAGCTGACAAAGTTTTAGTCACATTGTACAGAAGGTGCCAAAATACCCCGCAGACTGCCCGCGCACGATGAGACTTGGGATTTTCATAGACCGGGAAATCCCCGCCCACACAAAACGTCTATCTGTAATGTGTTTTCGCGGCAGTGGCCAACTGCCAACAAGGAAACTTAGAACCGTTACTCTTTAGTAGCAGATTTTGCCTTGAGTTTGTTATATTTTACATGGAGAAGTTTGTCTTTATAACTTACTGTGCTAACTTTAAAAACAAAATTGTTCAGCTACAAAACTGTGGGGGTCGGGGGCGCAGGCGCCCAGCGAGACCCGGGAGGAGGAACAAAATTATGGATCGTTATTAGATATTGTTTTAAATTCCATATTTACCAAGGCCAGATATTGTGGGGGCCATGGGAGGCTGGGAGATATTCACACGCTGCATCTCCGGATGCAATAGTGACCTCCGTGTTTGCTTACTGCCTTAACAAAAACACGGAGTATTAAAATAAATAATTAGAACCCATAATAACATTTTACATCCAATTTTAGTCTTAGCCAGCAACTTATTAAAGACAGACAGGCCAATCATGTTTTTTAAGGGTCACATAACAATACGCCTATTCTTGCTGTAAGAGACAACACCCGCGTTTACACTATGTAACAAAACACTGTTATATAACAATGTTTTAAACTTTTCACTAAGAAATGCAGCTTCTCAAAATTGGAATGTTATTTAACAATGTTATATAACACTCTTTAAGGAATGCACTTTCTCGATTTGAAAAAGTTATATAACTTTGTTACAAAACGTCGAAAAAGTGCTTTATAACATTGTTGCGTACAAGCAGAGAGTGGAGTAATCACATTTTAAATCCATCCTGTCTAATAATATATTCCTTTGTTTTGCACAACTTGTACTATCTGTCTTTTCTTATTTTGATTTTATCATCTGTTTTTATTTTATTGTTTCATAATTATTTTTTTTTCAAACAACGTCAACATGAGTTTATTAATCTAATGTTGGATCCCTGAATACAAATCTTTCACCTTATATCAAACCTTGATCAAAACAGAACGGAATTATGTGAATTGGACAATCTACAACGCGAGTGAAATATGAACTTGGACTTGGACAGTGTTGGTGAGTGGTTGCAACCTTTAGATTAATTTTGTGTGCACACCAAGTTTTGTATAATATTTTTATCCGTTTTGTTTTGAATATACTTGTCTCTTGTTCCTATATTAACCGCATCTAATTTAATAAATAAAATCACCTTTCCTGTCAACGCAATATGTGTTTAGTTTTTTTTTCTCTTGGGAATTTCAATAAATTCCCTGGTCCTCCATCTATGTGAATTCACTTTAATTTTAATTCTTTGTTTTTCCTTAAGCTACCCATATCCCCCATTTTTTGGTCCTGACGGGCCTAGATAGTATCAAAGCGATTTGGAAATACAATAGTTCACTTTATAGATTCCTTTATTTCAATTTTCCTATGTGTCTATACCGTTCTCTGTTACGCATCCAAAACATACTAAAGAACTTGTGGAAACTGATATTTGATTATCCATCATAAGTTTTATTCAACTATATTTATTTGTACTATTATTCATTATGGCGCCTCCAAGAAATACTGATTTCAAAGCCGGGACATACAAACGGCTTACTGCCTTAACAAAAACACGGTTGTCTAATGTTAAGGTTTCAATTGACAATCTGTTTGCGCAAACTGAACCACTATCCGTTGTCCAGCTTAAAACCCTAAATGCTTACATGAGCGAACTTCAAAAGAAAAAAAAATGATTTTGAATTGAATCTACAACGAGTTATAACGGTTTCGGGTGAAGATGCTTTATCTCATGAATCTTTATCTATAGATCAAGATGAAATTAACGATCTATACATTCACATCTTGAGCCATATTGAAGCTTTGATTCCAGTTAATGAATCGCAAACTAACGGTGATAGCAATAACGGATCATTATCCACTGCGCATTCACAAGTACAGTTACCTAAGTTTGAACTTCCTAAGTTTGTCGGTGAATTGACGTCTTGGACTTCATTTATCAACTTATTCGATGCGACAATACATCACAACGACTCACTATCCGACGTGATGAAATTTCAATATCTTTTAAGCGCATTGGGTGAAGAACCACTTAACTTGATACGTAGCCTTAATCTCACCGCACCTAATTACACAGTTGCGTACAATTTACTCAGGGATCGGTATCATAATGATCGTCGTTTACAACTGATCCATCTTAACAATTTTTTGGATTTACCTCGAATTACTAGCTCACACATATCTGGCATTCGTCAGTTTGTCAATACCTTTCATGAAAATACTCAAGCTTTGTTTGCTCTCAAATGCGAAGTATTTAATTCGGACCCTTTGATGGTAGCGACATTATTACGGAAAATGGATGTGGAACTTCGCACTAAATTAGAATCTTTTCGTGCAACTTTATCGTTACCTACCTAAGCACACGTTGCCTACTACTAAAGAAATAATTGATTTCTTGACTACCGAATGCACCCACCTGGAAGATGTGACGTTGTCACAAGGTATTCAGACAATGGAAAACACCTCAAGAACGTTTTCAATTGGTCAAACAGCACCGTAAATGTGTTTAATGTCTAGGAACTCATGACGTTAAATCATGTAAATCACAATCATCATGCAAAATTTGTAACAAACGCCATCACACTTTGTTACATTTCAATGTGGATACGACTCATAGTAGAGAAAATTATTCCAATGTCGGAAACAGTTTGTTTTCTAAGAAATCATCAAATGGTTCCGTACGAGATTCTACCTCTAAATCAGAATCTATCATACCGGTACTTACCTCACAAAATAGTCCCCCTTCATCAAGTATTAATACTACAGTGTTACTAGGTACCTTATTAGTACAACTCAGCTCATCTGACGGAAACTCACACTTGTTTCGTGCGCTTCTTGATTCTGGAAGCATGTGCAATCTTATCACTGAACACGCTGCCTCAACCCTCAATACTAGACGAAACAAATCTGATATTCAACTCTCTGGCATTGATAATCATGTAACTAGTAACAGAGGAAAATTCTTTGTCGATCTGAAAACGTTGTCTGGGCAAATCATAGCCACTAATTAACCCACATTAGTCTTTGACAAACTAACGGTTGATCTTCCTCGCGTACCTCTTTCAAACGACTTATTGAAACAATCTAGATCATTCACTCTCGCTGATCCTACATTTCACATACC
This sequence comes from Allygus modestus, assembly GCA_963675035.1. Lineage (NCBI taxonomy): Eukaryota > Metazoa > Arthropoda > Insecta > Hemiptera > Cicadellidae > Allygus > Allygus modestus. Next base: position 75,965,488 of record OY776115.1, on the reverse strand, counting down.
CAGCCGCATCGATGTTGTCATTGGTGGCTCACTCTTTCCTCAATTGTTCACTCAAGAGCAATTCTCTCTTGGTCACAATATGCCATATGTTATGGGCACTCATTTCGGATATGTTCTCATGGGCACTGCTCCATGCATGCCGACTCAATCCAAGCCTTCCACTTCGTTACCGCCTACTACACTCAACGTGTGTCTCCATTCGATTAGTGAGGCTGATCTTCATACGTCGATACAACGGTTTTGGATCCAAGAAGAGCCTCCCACACGTTCAATTAAAACACATGAGGAAGAATTATGTGATCTACACTTTATTGAGACACATACTCGCGATGCCAACGGACGTTACATAGTGCGTCTTCCATTTAAGGACTCCTGTACTGTTCTAGGTGAATCGAAAACTAACGCGGAATTGCGCCTATATGCGATGGAACGCAAGTTCAAGTCCAATAACCGCTTTGCTCAACTATATTATGATTTTATGGATGAATATTTGTCTCTAGGCCATATGTCAGAATGTAATGACATAAACCTCTCACACCCGCATAAACTTTCTTCCCCATCATGGAGTACTTAAGGAAAGTAGTAGCACTACTAAATTGAGGACTGTGTTAGATGCTAGTTGCAAAACTAGTTCCGGAAATTCTCTTAACGGAATCTTGTTAACTGGGCCCAAACTACAAACGGAATCTTGTTAACTGGGCCCAAACTACAAAACAACATTTGCGACTTGCTCATGCATTTTCGTAGACACAAGGTTGTATTTTGTTGCGACATCCGAGAAATGTACCGCCAAATTTCGGTCCACTCAGACGATCGAAATTTCCAATTAATATTGTGGCGAACACAATCTGACCAACCTGCATCTATCTTTAAGCTGAACACCGTTACGTATGATATGAATAGTTCCCCCTACCTTGCCATTCGAACGTTACATCAATTAGCTAATGACGAAGGACAAGAATTTCCGGATGCTGCCCGTGTTTTGCTTAACCATACTTACGTAGACGATATCATCACTGGTACTGATACTGAAACAGAAGCTATAATGCTACAACAGCAACTTATTTCACACTTGAATCGTGGATGTTTTGAATTACGAAAATGGTTTTCAAACTCGCCTAATTTATTAGGTCATTTGCCTGAAAATCATTTGGAATCCCCCAAGTTTCTTCAGAGCTCTGATGATACACCTCATTTCAATGTATTAGGTCTTCAATGGTCTCCTACTACTGACGACTTTTCATACAATGTTCAAATTCCTAATACTTGTAAATTTCCCACTAAACGAATTAATTGTCTTAAGCACAATCGCACAAATTTATGATCCATGTGGATTTCTCGTACCCTTTATCATGCTTGCAAAATGCTTCATGCAGCTAGTCTGGACTAAAGGATTATCGTGGGACACGCATTTGCCTCTTTATCTCCGTTCACAATGGTACTCCTTTACCGATAACATCAAATGGTTGACGAACATTTCGATACCTCGGTCATTAATTTTTCATTGTCATGCAACATTCAATTGCATGGGTTTTGCGATGCTTCAAAAGCTGGATACGCTGCAGTAGTTTATTTAAGATGTGAATCTCCTAATCATGATGTATCTATTAAGCTTATAACAGCAAAAGGTCGAGTATCTCCACTAAAACGTGTCACAATACCGCGCTTGGAATTATGCGCAGCACACTTATTAGCCCAACTTGTAGCTCATTGTAAATCCATATTTTCGGATAAATTATCGACAACAAACATCCATTTATGGTGCGACTCAACCATAGCATTAACTTGGCTTCAAACCCCGCCATACTGGTTAAAGACCTATGTTGCCAATCGTGTGTCGCAAACTCAAGAACTCGTTCCAACCGAGTCGTGGAAACATATTTCTTCAGAAGACAACCCTGCTGATCGTGCCTCACGTGGACTACTCGTGTCACAATTGACCAACCATCACCTATGGTGGAACGGTCCTGCTTGGCTTACTTACCCTTCATGTAATTGGCCGACACCTAAGTTCATTCCTATCTCACTTGACCATTCACATGAGCTTAAAGAAACCCCACTCACTGTAACAGCCACTCCAAAAGAGGAATGGTCATTGTTAACAAAATTGTCATCATGGACTAAACTGCAACGCGTTATGGCTTTGTATTGCGATTTGTTCATAACTGTCGTACTTCATCTCGTCGCCAAGGATATCTTGTAACCAACGAACTTCAGGAAGCTGGATTGAAAATATTTGCTTTGGTTCAGCGCACAACGTTTGCAGAAGAATTAAAATTGTTGTCAAAACAACAAAATTGTTCAAAACGTGTTCAACGACTAAATCCTTTCCTCGATTCAAACAATCTAATCCGTGTTGGAGGACGAATTAGTCATTCTTCACTTCCTTATGACACACGATACCCCATTTTATTGCCTAAGTGTCATCATGTTGTTGATATAATTATCGACCATCACCATATAAAATATCTTCATGCCGGTCCACAATTGGTCCAATCATTGCTTGCAAAACATGTATGGATTCTTTGCGCTCGGAACGTAATTCGTTCTCGAATCTACAAATGCATAACATGTTTTAAGCATCGTCCAAGAAACAGCACACCTTTAATGGGTGAACTACCTTCACGCCGCATAAACCCTGCCAGACCCTTCTTGTCTACAGGAATCGACTTCGGTGGGCCGTATAACGTTAAAATGGTAAACCTGCGCTTTGTAAAACAAATCAAGGTGTACATATGCATTTTCGTATGCATGGTAACTAAAGCCGTACACATTAAGTAGTCACGGACTTAACAACAGACGCCTTCATTGCAGCTCTGACAAGATTTATATCTCGAAGAGGGCTATGTACTGAGATATACTCAGATTCCGGTACAAACTTTATTGGAGCAAATACGTTACTTCGCAATATAGTAAGATCAACTATATACAATGCCCAATCACATCATCAAATTCATCATTTTGTCACTAATCACGGAATTAAATTCCACTTCAATCCGCCCGCTGCTCCACATCAAGGTGGATTGTGGGAAAGTGCTATCAAAGGTGCCAAACACCATTTAAACCGAGTAATGGGTAACACAGTGTTATCCCTCCCAGAATTTATCACTCTAACTGTGCGTATAGAAGCTATGTTAAATTCAAGACCTCTGACACCGTTGTCTCATGATCCCAACGATGTCTCTGCATTAACACCGGGCCATTTTTTAATTGGCGCTCCTCTTATCTCTATTCCAGAACAAGATTTTACTGAAATTCCTTCTAATCGCTTGAAACATTGGCAATTGGCTCGACAATTCTTCCAACAAATCTGGCGCAGATGGAGCCTCGAATACTTGCATACACTCCAAAAACGATCCAAATGGACAACCAATAATGTAAGTTTGAAGATTGGTGACCTTGTTCTGGTACATTCACCATCTAGCCCATTAAACTGGCCACTCGCACGCATCATTCAAGTTTATCCAGGAACCGATGGAGTCGTTCGAGTTGCAAAAATCCAGACTGCAACAGGAACACTTGTACGACCAGTTGTAAAATTATTTGCTTTACCAACCATGTGAATTTGTTGAAGTGATGACACTTCAAGGGGGCCGGTTATGTTGCGTACAAACAGAGAGTGGAGTAATCACGTTTTAAATCCATCCTGTCTAATAATTTATTCCTTTGTTTTGCACAACTTGTACTATCTGTCTTTTCTTATTTTGATTTATCATCTGTTTTTATTTTATTGTTTCATAATTATTTTTTTCAAACAACGTCAACATGAGTTTATTAATCTAATTTTGGATCCCTGAATACAAATCTTTCACCTTATATCAAACCTTGATCAAAACAGAACGGAATTTTGTGAATTGGACAATCTACAACGCGAGTGAAATATGAACTTGGACGTGGACAGTGTTGGTGAGTGGTTGCAACCTTTAGATTAATTTTGTGTGCACACCAAGTTTTATATAATATTTATATCCGTTTTGTTTTGAATATACTTGTCTCTTGTTCCTATATTAACCGCATCTAATTTAATAAATAAAATCACCTTTCCTGTCAACGCAATATGTGTTTAGTTTTTTTTTCTTTCTCTTGGGAATTTCAATAAATTCCCTGGTCCTCCATCTATGTGAATTCACTTTAATTTTAATTCTTTGTTTTTCCTTAAGCTACCCATACCCCCCAAACATTGTTACACGTTTCCCATCCAATGTCGGTAAAGATCAAAGGAAGTTATATAGCAACGTGTCTTTTTTAGCACTGTTGTGTCCAATCGTTGATATTATGAACTTATAATCTACACTGCGCATTCTACACAAGTTTATTAAGCTTCCATCTCAACGGAGCTCATAATCTAAACGGGACCCTTTTGAGCGCGCGGCGCAGCCATCGAGGTAAAACTACTGGAGAGATCGCTAAGTGAGCTAAAAACGGTCCGCGTAGGTCTGTGCGGAACAGAAATGGTGGGCCACTGTGTGCTCAGAGCTGTTTCTGGCGTTGAACGCGCTGCCGTTTACACGCTCCTGGACTTCACTGCCATGTTTGAATTGTAATGAAATTTATATATCCTTCGTGTGCGTGAACTACGGAATCCGAAAGTATAAATATTGTTTTATTTTACCGTTTTTTAATATTTTTAATAATTAAAAACTCTTACGTGTTATTAAAGAGGGACATGAAAAAGTTACTCAGCGAGGAAGTTTTTTATTTTTAGGTTAGAAACAAACTTCCAGCGGGAAAGTTGTAGATAATTAGTTTCTCTAGAACTTTTATTTCAAACATTTTTCGGTAAAGTTGTTGGTTTGCCTACAATTCGTTTGGAAAGATGCTGAAACTTTTCGCCGCGCTCTATCCAAGACGTGCCACGCGCCGCGCCGCGCCGTGCCGCGCTGTTAAATTCAACTCAGTGATGCTGTGTTACATGACCTAGTTTTTTGATAAAATACATAGTTATACGACTTTTGTTTTAGTCGTATTTTGCTAAGTAATCTTACAACATTTTACAATTCAACTGTAATGTGCAATGTAACAGTTAATCAGTAAATAAAAATTAATTTTGAGAAAAATCATTTCATTTAATCCTATGCCTTCCAAAATACTCTTAACCCCATTATTATTATACTGTACTTGTATCGTCTCTTAAATAAATCATAATCAATTGTTATCATACACTGAAGATAATTTTTTGTTATTCAATAGCGAAATGTTGTATTAATGCAACATTATGTAATCGTTCCTAATACTATACGTGGACGGGTGAACGAACCATGTTGGTAATTAACGTTTATTAAGAATACATTTGCTATTAAAAAGTATTTGTCTTGGTATTCATTCATCAACAAAATTTTATGATATAGGCCAATTAACTTTCATACAATCTACAACTTTTGGCGAACGTCGAAGTTTATATGCTAAAATTCAAAGTTTCACTAGTCCAAAGAACGATATTACTGCTCATAAAAAATTCATTCCAGTACCAAAAACTTCAAAACATCATTATTGAACAACACCTAAAGCCTAGTGGATCGTACATCAATTTATATGACTGGAAATATGAAAGAATCAGCCATCAAGGAGATTATTTTACAAAACTCCCTACTTTCTGTTATTTTTACGCAACTAACCCTGGTCGAATATATTTACTTTTGGTATTAAAAATTCGAGGAACTATTCAGGAATACGGATCAGAAGTCCATTCAACCATAAAAAAATTTCCCTGGCTACAAATTTAATTCAAGTGAGCGCGCGTCATGTTTTTCCCTATATCCCCCATGCTAAGCGCTGCCGCGGTAGCCCACCATTTGCGGCGCGACCTCGAACGCGGCCGGACCGAAATTTGGTTCGCTTCACCACGGGCGCGAGCGGTCCAGTAGTTTTAAGTCTTTGGGCGCAGCTAGTGAGGGTGATTAGGAATTTTCTGACCTAGCGGCGTAGTTGGTATATCCCCAAACCCGGACATCTGGTAACCCAATTGTAAAATTGTATAACACTTTGTTTTATAACATTTCTATGAATTTAAAAAGTGCACTGTTATATAACAGTGTTGTATAACATCGTTAATATAACATAGTTGTCCAACAATGTTGTAAACAATATAATTTATATAGCAGTGTTATATACCATTTTTTTTAAACTTTGTTATTTAACATTGTTACATAGTGTAAACGCGGTTTTCGGCGGACGGCATTTTGGTGAAAATACTCACGTTGCGATATGGGTAAACATTCCCTAAAACCCCGGGGAACGGGTTTAATTCATATGAACGGGCAATTGAGTTCACATGTTGAATGCTCACGTCGCGTCGCGACGAAGTAGTTTTTCACGAGATGATACAAATGTCCGACTATTGACCGAAATTTAGGGTTACCATATTCTTTAGGTTAAAAAAGAGGACACCCGTACCCGTTGAGAGGCGGAATTATAAATCGCGAAAACATGACACCCTTTCCCCTCCCCCCCCAGCAAAGTTAAATATGACAGTCAGGTATTTAAAATAGTTATATCTTTTAATTATAAAATTATGTGTTTTGATTTTTTTCAAATAATACAATTACTCTTTGGCGGAATAAAGATTCAAGTTTCATGAAAACCAACAGTCGGGTCTTGCTCGGCATTTCCGCCGCTTCGTCTCCCCTCAATTAATTCTAAACTGGTCTATCACTTTAGTTTAGGCATTGCAAATAACGTAATTTTGCGAATGGTCAAACTATCTGCCGAATGCAGAACGTCTCAGGTACAACCGCATAACCCCACTCAGGACTCAGCTAAGTGGCATGCAGCCAACAGCGCCGGCGAGGATAAGCACAGCGCAATGGCAAAACGTAACCATAATGGATTTGGATACAAACAGATTTAATTGAGTAAGGACTAATAATTATATTTTCTAAAGCAAAGTAATGAGTGTTGAGCGACAAAATTGACGATTTTATTACTACTTTGACGAAATATCGGCTTAATCTTGATTATAAAGTCGATAGAATCGTAATTCCTAATATTCAGTTTGCTGCTTGTAAAAACCCGGACATATAACGGGTTTCTCAAAACTCCGCCCGGACGTTTTCGAATGATCCAAAAAGAGGACATGTCCGGGGAAAAGAGGACGTATGGTAACCCTACCGAAATCGGCATTTAAGCGTAATATATAAGATACTAGTTGAATTTACCCGTTCTTCGCACAGGTTAGAGAGGTAAGTTAGCTTGAAACAGCTGTTCTTGCTTCTGCTCTTTAAGCTGTCAAATGAAAGTGTCCTCAGCTGTTCGCATTACAGTTTCTTAATATTTACTTTCTTCTGAAATGTAAACATTGAGACTTAGGACTTCACGGGGCGTAGCCCGAGGGAATTTTAAGGAAGTGAATAGGCCTATGTGTTGCATGGGTTCAAGATCTACCTTTGTGTCAAGTTCCAGCCCAGTCGGTTCAGTAGTTTTTGCGTTCACCCGGAACATCAGACAGACAGACAGACAGACAGACGGACAGAAACCACCTCTTCTTTATAATATTACAGATGGGGGAATGTAATTGCACAGACAAGGGAATCCATATAGATTCGTTTCTCTGTGGTAATTGTTAACAGCCAACGTCGTGGTACTAAACTCAATCAAGGAAGTGTGGTGATATGATTTCTAAAAAACAGCTGATCATATGTTAATATTTATTATGTTTACTTACAAATGTCACCATGTGCAACCTTTGTTTATGTAAAAAGAATAGTTTTAATATTCCTACCAACAACTTTTCTATGAATTGTTTTATTAATAAATTGTGAAATAATACATCTCAATCCATCCGATTCTGATTTTGTTACACGCTCCGGAAGGATTGTCAAATACCTCCGGTCTTCGTGGGGGGCTAATGTGGTGATATGATTTTTTAAAATCAGCGGTTCATATGTTTATATTTATTATGTTTATTTAGAAATGTCACCATGGGCAACCTTTGTTTATGTAAAAAGTCTAGTTCTAATATTCCTACCAACAACCTTTCTATGAATTGTTTTATTAATAAATTGTGAAATAATATATGTGTGGATAGTTATTTGAATTAGATTAACCTTCCCACAGAAGTTTAAACACCTATTGCTCATGCATCGTATGTAATTGACAGAACTGAAACAAATAATTGAATATATTTTTTTGCAGTTCTGTCCTGTTAAGTAAATCAAACTTAAAAAGGAGAAAAATCGCCACGCGACAAAGAGCAGCCTTCAGAATTGTTTTCTGTATCTTTGTTTGCATGCAGTAGATTGTTATCCGCGGCGTGGAATGTAAATTAACTTACTTCTCGTTGTTATTCGGCTCGATGTAGTTTACCTCATAGGTTGGTTATTTGGCAAAACATAAGTGCCAATAGTAGTAATGGTAATGGAACGTCACCATACTAAATATTAAGATGGTGAGTTGATTTTCACTATAATAAATAATTCACTTATACATATTTTCAGATCAAATAATTTGTGATATACTTACATAAATGTTCTAAGTTGGTTTAGAGTTATCAAATTACATAATTTTCATAACTGAAGTGGTACATTGGAAGTGACTTGCAACTTTTCGAATTGGTTTGCGTTTCGCGAGAAGTTACTGTTTTTCGTCCAGATGTACGTAGTGCGGAATGATGCCGCGACACGTGCCGCGAGCGGTGTGCTTCCCAAAACCGCGGGTAGGTGGCAGTGCTGTCCACATGATCGGTGTTCGCTCTTCGCTATCGATACCGCTTGTTGCACGACTTGGAAGCAAACTTTTAATCACCCTTATCCATTATGACAACTTTGTTTTCTGTATTCAATATTTTATATCACACGGGCATATCGTGGGTAAGTCGCGGATAGGAATTGTTTTAAGGTTTTGGTAGTGATGTACGGACTACATTTGTGAATTTCCTATGGAAAGTGAACTATTAGCATGACCCGCACGGCGAAACTTAAGACCGGGACCACCGTAGAAGTTTCGTAAGGTAACCTCCTGAACACGTTTCGGGGGGTCTATCGACCTAACACAGTACGTTGTCTTATGGGGGTTTGCATTGGAAAAGCCTGTTATTATTTGTTTGGTGGACTTTTATCATCCCCAGTAACTTCACGCCTACTTTCAAGCCTGACTGGACCTTCTCCTAACCTTATACAGTACTGTATTGCGCAAAATTGTATTCTCAGCATTGCAGGTAAATGAAACCCCGAGCATCAGAACATAAAAAAATCAATGTTTTCAGATTTCAATAAAAATGGGAATAAATGAATGGTTTTACACTGATTTTGAGTTTTAAAAGTTTGTTATGTGGAAATTCACTTCCCTTACGTCAGTGTGCTGCGTGCGAACTGGTTTAGAATTGCCGTATGTTGTGTATCATGTATAATTACGTTTTTGGAGGTCAGAAAACTCTTTATTTTTAAGTGGTCCCTAATTTCCAAAAAGGGAGTAAGGTGCTCTATCTAAACCTCAGTAAGCGTTTCTTAATCCCTTGAAATTAAAATTAACCCAACAATTACAAACCTGAATGAGTTGAAAAAGTGTAAATGCATTTACCAATCAAACTGACAACCTATGACCAATTTTGAGAAATCGAAACTCCTAATTCAATAATCCTCAATTCATAAAATAACCCCGAGCTCTCAAAGAATAACTTTCATATGTTGCAAACTATATACAGTACCAGCATTCAAGTTTTTCAAAGCTTTTTCGAATTGCTCAAACAAAAAATGTAATACAAATTGGCTAAATCAAGCGCTAACGATAATGTTTATGTATCAGTAACATTAGCAGGTTATGGATTTCCAGCGATTTTTATTCAGCTTTTATCAACACCAATACATACAGTTTTTATTAAAAAATCACTTATTTCAACATTATTAGCGAATTTCCCCTATAGGGAAGAAGCTATTACCGTAGGTGCCATGGAAAGACCTAGGCCCGGGACCATGATAACTTTTCGTTTTGTGTGTGTGTGTGTGTGTCCGTAGGCACGATAACTTTCGTAAATATGGTCCGATCTATGGTGTAAACGTGTAATGCAGCATCTATTGTCATGAGTTTGAAAACCAGCAGATCGCACTATTATAAGGGTGGTTTTGTACTAAAAAATGTTTTTTTTTTAACTTTTTACATGTTTCGTTTTTAAAACCCAAATTTTGGTTCACACCATTAAATTCAGCTTAAAAACAGACAATTTGGTATTTTGATCATCGCTCTACCGAGATATTGAAAGTGCTAAACACAGTACGTTGTCCAATGTTAATCTTATGGAGAATAAGTACAATTTTATATCTCGCTTATTAATGAACATCCTTATATATAAAAATACGTGAAGCCGTTTTTTGTAAACGAAACTCCTCCCTCATTTCTTGACCAATTTTAATGTTTAAAGTGACAAAAAATCCTCTTAGTTCGTAGTTTTGCAGTAAGGTTTTTAATTTTAGATATTTCTACTCTCAAGGGCACGAGTTGCCCTCAAAGTTTTTTTTTGCCCATAAGATTAACATAGGGAATAATTTTATTTGAATTGCAGCTGATAACACATTGCGGACAGGTTATTAGCAATACCAGACTTTACAAGTGAGGAAAGTATTTATCTATATAAATCAAATAAGTTTTGTTGCTACGCAGCTTTAATCAGTGAAATGTTGTATGCAGCGGATATATTTAAATTGTGTTTTTATGTCTGTTTGTTTATGAACCAGGTTTGTTCCGCGTTTCACAAAAAAAGACCGAACCGAACGAAATAAAACAATTTGATAATTTTCGTGTGGGGCAGGAAACCTTTAGGCTTCTGCAAATCATTACGTACATCATTAGGGTTATGCCCGTTGCTCCGTCACTGCTCCAAAGAAGATCTTATGGGTATCTACAGGTTACTCAACCTTTCACCGTAGAATTCTCCACATTTTTTCTAATTTATCTTTTACTATAGAATGGAGGAAACACGTGCTTTACTAACTACTCCACAACAGTATACTAAACAATCTATCTATAATATTATAAAGAAGAGGTGGTTTCTGTCTGTCTGTCTGTCTGATGTTCCGGGTGAACGCAAAAACTACTTAACCGACTGGGCTGAAACTTTACACAAAGGTAGATCTTGAACCCATGCAACACATAGGCCTATTCTCTTCCTTAAAATCCCCTCGGGCTACGCCCTGTGCAGTTCTAAGTTTCAATGTTTACATTTCATAAGAAAATAAACATTCAGAAACTGTAATGCGAACAGCTGAGGGCACTTACATTTGACAGCTTGAAGAGCAGAAGCAAGAACTACAGCTGTTTCAAGCTAACTAAAATGCAATTTTCATTGACTTAGAACGGGTAAGGAAAACCCCTGTGCGAAGAACGTGTACATCAAGTAGGGTGAAGTGGGGTAAGTGCAACCACGGGGCAAGTATGGCCACGGCTGCTTATGTAGCTAAAAAATTATTATTTTTGAGAAATAACCACTTGGTTTGTAATTTTAGAATGTTTTCTTTATATATTCAGCAAAATGTTTGAAAAAAATCAGCTTACATGCATTTGTTTTTTATTTTTAGAAAATGCTTACATTTTCTAAAAGAGAGCTGAAATTTGATGCCTTAAAGGAAATAAGAAACAACATTATGGGGAGTCACGGTGTTGTTCTCTGGAGATTTCACATAGACATGCTCGCATTTGAGAGGAACCGTTAAGATGGGCATTTTGAACAAACTGACTGGCTTTTCAAGCAAAGCTCGGGCCCCCAGGTGATGAAGTGCTAACAAGTGTATCTTAATTATCAAATATAATATTGCACTATGATCGCGAGTGAAGCCGCGACGGGCAACTAGTATATTAATGAAACTTGCTATGTGGCTTCACATGGTTCGGGTTTACTGATACTTGTACTGTATAAAAAAAAACAATTTTGTGCGGTCCCCATTTTAGCAAACCTGCGTACTCAACAGCTATAATATTATTCTTATGGAGGATAAGGAACATATGATATCTTGCTTGTTTATGAACATAAATTGTTAAAACTTGGTGTGTTACTTCATCTATTGGTGATCCATTGGTATTTGCATGAAAACCAGATTGTTTTGGTCTTTGATGAAGCAAACCTGTATACTCACTCTTAATATTTTTCTCATGGAGAATAAATAAAATGTCATATCTCGCTTATTTATGAATATGCTTTGATTAAAGTTGGTAAGTGGCTTCATGACTTAGTGAAGTACCATTTGAAATTCGCTGAGTATGCAGGTTTGCTGCAACGGGGGTATTCTAATCCTCGCACCGGCGGCGTTCGATCGTGGCGCGGTCTTGGTTGGATATCTAGCGGTATGTCGTCACAACTGTCGGGTCTTGCCCGGCATTTCCGCCGCGTCGTCTCCCCTCAATTAATTCTAAACTGGTCTATCACTTTATTTTAGGCAGGAAAACCCGTACCGGGTCGATGTCTTGTCTTGTAAAGGTAAAAATAATGTAGTCTGTCACCGAAGGGGCTGAAAAAGTAGAATGGGCCTATTTTGGTCGGTTCTTTCATTCCTGCGCGTCTTTAACTGGCTGTGGCTTCTTAACGGATTCATTTTGTAGACATGAATCCAAAAAATTGCTAAATTTATTATTATTGAATTATTCGTCATATAGTATTTAAGTTAATTTGTTTTATGGACGTCGGATGAGCAGTTTAAAAGTGTATACAATATTACGAGTATTAAGGGTAACGTGTTTTTTATTTGTGCATTGGGTTCTCATTCATACTATGCTGAGAATTATTAAATGTACTGAGAACGTAGAACTGCATTGTTATTGATCAACAGCTTTGTTTACTATGCATTTTTGCATTTTTATTTAAAGTAACGTTATTTTTATTCGGTTCTAGAGAGAAATGTGTGTGCTCGGTTGTTTAATTTATGTTATCGGAAGAACATAATATAATCAATTACCTATTATTACATACGAATACGATAGCATATATATATTGTGGCATGACCACATGCATGCATATATATATATATATTGTAAAATTATTTTTATATTGGTTAGTTCCCAGACACAATTCCACTTCAATATTTCTATTCTTCGAAGCACCAAACCAACAGAGCGAGAAGGGGTCAGTAGTCTAGTCGGTATAAATTTGAAATCTTTTTCCGTGTTTTTGGCGCAGAAAAGTAAATAAAGAAAAATAATGGGGATTCGCTGGCACTCCGACTCCGGACAAGACGAATGGCCACTTCATCAAACCTAAACCGGCGTCCATTTCTGAAATTGATTGCAGCCCCACATTAAATATGCAATTGTCTTTAAGCCAGTTTATCATAGGAAACAATAATGAATGTGAACGTTTTCAAAAATCCCCGCCGCTTGGAGGGAGCCCAAGCCCCGAGTTGCCAAAATGTCGGTGGTTTTACTTTTACCGCTTATCCGTCGGCGGCCGCGGGCAGCTGGTGCGGCGGCTACTGTTTGTCACTGGTTCTACTGCGTCCTGGAGGTTGTTAACCCTTATAGTGGTGAAATGCCACGCAATGTTTGGGCCTACTAGAATCTTTCGCGCACTCGATAAACTGAATATTATTTCACAGTTTATTATTTCTTATTATAGTGTATCGATTTACGTAAAACTGTATATAATACCCTTGAGAAGCTTTTACCTCGAGGTGTTTTTCCCCGACGAGCTTAAATATTTTAGAGTGAACAGGTGAAAACGTAAAGTCGTAATGTAGGTAATTGCTAATAACAAATCACAGAAACTAAGGTTTCCAAAACATATTTAATCGAAAATATGCTTTAAATAAATACTATATTGTACTATATTAATAATTTGTTTGTGACTTATATCCTATACTCTAATATGAGTAAGGTTTGCTCGCTTGCTTGCGACACAGATCTCAAAAACGGCTCCAACGATTTCCTTCAAATGTTCGAAATAACTAATTTCTGGGATAAAAATAAGTTCTAGACAGGCCTCATCCCCAGGAAAAATCAAATAACGTAAAAAAACTACAATGAAAAGTTAAAAAAATTAACATTGGGCTTATGGAGATTCAAATCAAAACACAAGAATTGTAACAGCTGTTCATAATCAACCAGGGAACTGTCAAAGTAATACTCATGATGTTTATGATTATTAACATGTGGTTTCCTGAGAGCAGAGATTAAAAGATTTGAGTTAAGATTACATATATAGAGTAGTAAAATAAATCAACGGGACATTGAGCTGTAAATAATAACTGGAGGGACCTTAAAAATTTAGAAAAGAGGTAAATGAATAATACAAATCTGATTTTCAGTAGGGGGAAGTGGTGAAATATTACTCCGATTCATCTAAACAAACTGACTGGTCTTCCCCCGAGCAAAGCTCGGCCCCCCAGGTACTATAACATAAATAGAGTAGTAAAATAAATCAAAGAGACATTGAGCTATAAATAACAACTGGAAGGACCTTAAAAATGTAGGAAAAAGGCAAATGAGTTATACAAATCTGATTATCTGTAGGGGGAAGTGGTGAAAAATTAGTCCGAGTCATCTAAACAAACTGCCTGACCTACCCCCGAGCAAAGCTCGGCCCCCCAGGCACTTTTCATTAACGATTTAAATTATGTATATTTTAACACTTTCGATGTAACATATAGGCCGACTGTTGTTTACGACAACTTTTCATTGTTTTCCGTATAAAAAACAGTCGTACACATAAATTGCAACCAGGCCTACATAATTTTATAGTCTGTGACCAAAAATGGGTTGCTATGGAAATCCCAACTATCAAAACCAAAAGTTCTTAAACGAAATCCATTACATGTTCATGCCGAAACTCTTACTTTCATGAGAATACTCTTAAGTACATTGTATTTGCTCTTTTAAAATCGAATTATATCGTGTCTTTGTCTCTTAATTGCAAATTAAATAACAAAGCTGTGGACGTACAAAAGAATCATGGAATAGGATGTTCTACTGAAAATATCCTTTTCTGGGAAAATGTACTAAATTCGCAATAACGTCGTTTTAGCATACGTATGATGTTTTCGTATTCTTTGAATACTGTAGCAAATGACTATAGTATTGTATTGTATAAATTGTATTTCAGACAATATTGTTTTATGATTGGTTTATAGAAGACTTTTTACTATGTTTTGTCAATAATTATTCACTTTATGGAAACTATATGAGCTAGGCGTAAATGTATTTAAAACATTCTATTTTTTTTATCTTATACTAGATTGATATGATTTGTTTGCATCTTTAAGTTATATTTGTTATTGTTATATATAATTTAAATCGCTGAAGTAATTTAACAATTAATCATTAAAGTTGCTAAAAATCAATGTCGTTTTCATATTGGTTCTGTTGGTAACAGGATGAATTTCGTTACCTTCCACTACTTAGTAGTCTGGACGCTAGGCAAACAAAATTTAGTGTAGGTATTAGCAAAGTTTATTACAAAATCAAATGAGCGAGTCTTCTGCAAACGCCCGATTTTGACGAGTATGCAATAACCGCACGACATCCAAGCTATGCGTCGCACTGTGTGCGGCGTTCTGTTATAATACCTCTGTAATCTTTGATTATAGCAAATAGAAACAATTTTTTATTTAAAAAATTTAAAAATGTTGCATGCACTTTCTTCCAAACTAACTAATAATTTCACTCAAAAACACACTTAAATATTTTAAAAGTAGTTTAAGAGATTATACATTTCCCCGAAACTCTAAAAACGTCCCTAAATTATTACATTTAAAATTAATAATATTTTAAAAGAGCTTGTAGTTTTTGAGAACAAATAATCTTCCATGGTATCAAATGCAAGTGTTACCAATTACAAAATAAATTATGAGATAATATAAAAATAATTTGTAGTTTAAAAATTAAGAGATCTAATTGAAAAACCTATCTTTAAATATAACTCCTTTTCGGCAATAGGTCCTTTTTGGTTGGTAATTTGAGATTAATTCACAATTTCATGTGAAGCTTCAAAACAACGACGCTTAAGTAAGCTAGATATAAAATTATATTCTCCCGTAAGAATAGCAAATACAAATGTACCGCATTTACACAACCAGTAACAATATAGAGGTAGAGCTATAACTCAGAATAGGCCCTACTATTTTGCCCTTTTACCAGCTGAATCCAGCGGTGTTTTACATTTGATTAATTCAATCGAATTTATGGTATGAAAATCCTCCAGCCCGCCTTTAGGATGATGCAGTAGCCCTCCCTTAGGATTTTAGCTACGTGATGTTTATTCCTATATAACAGCAATAATTATTCAAGGTTTTGTTTCATCCTAAGATGAAAGCGGCGTTTAAACACGTTAACTATGGCGGGTACAGCGTTGATCGCCTTTCATAGCGGAGACGTGAGTCACCGAGTGTTTTTGGCGCTGTTTGTAATTATTGCCAGTGTTGCTGTTCTCGCCCGGTTAGTTCGGGAGGGATACCAAACATGACAGTCATTTTATAACCACATTAAGTGTTTGCAAGTCCCATAAAATCTTTACGATTTTGCACTTTTTCTGTGCATTTTAAAAATGCTACCCTACACTATTTATCTATTGCTTATTTTGGTTCTATTAGTGTATAATAGAGCTGGCTCATTTATTGTCGAATCTCCATAACTAAGAATGTACTACAATGTATGTACTTCGAACTATCATAGGATAAACATAGAATTTCGAATTTTCATCACCGGCCTCAGCTTACCTGTCCATTTTGTTAGGTAGACTATGTAGTGAGTTATAGCACAGATGAACATTCATCTGTGGTTATAGTGATATGCAGTGTTAGCTGTTTCATAATTAATTATTGGTTCACACGACACAGCTGTTGATATTTAATAAGCTGTTAGTGATTTTGTACTGTGCATTGTTAAGAGGGCTCTAAACCTTCGCCAAACGGCTGAAAAACACACCTCCGTATTACTAAAATTCTAAGGTTATTAAAGCACCTAGCGACCTCCAGTGAACGATAAAATGTTTCTCATGAAATTAACTAGGTTAACAAAGTTCTTTTAAGGTTTTAAGTTATTGTTATACATATTTTATTCGGGGTTAAACTCATTGAAAATTGACCATTTTCTACTACGTAAATGTCAAACAGTTAAGATCAAATTAAAAAGTTTTTCTGTTTTAAAACCCTTATTAGTTATTCAAGATAATTTCCCGCTAGGCAGGATTTCATAAAAACCAATATTTATCTCATAAATCGAGTAATTTGTGACGGTTGTTTCTGAAAAGCGCTTCAAAACACCCCCGTACAGAGGACGCTCTGGCGAGCGGCGATGGAACTACCACCGCCAATGAGACATTCGTCAGTGTCGCCAACCTGTTTCTCTGTTTCTCTACCTATTGGGATATCGGACGGACGTAATTCCTCAGAAAGGTCCTCGTGTCCTTGCTTCAAACTGCTCTAAAGACATAATATTTGCCCGTCGTACCATACCGTCATTCTTGATGATATAGCTAAATCAAATTTCAAATGACATTATCTGGGCTTTTTACCGTTCAAGAATGTGATCAATATCATTCAATATGATTAAATGATTAAACCTAATATACTGTATTTTAATAAAATTAATCCTTCCTTAAACAATGTTTTTTTACAAAAATTAAGATTTTTTATAGTTATCAATGTTTACAGTTGATACAAATAGTAACAGTTATATTTAATGTTACCAAGTGCAATCCGTTTTATATTGGTTTTCCTTAACCGTATAGTAAGAAGTTTCTCATTAACCATCATAACTGTAACTCGGCGTAGGTACTACGCGGCTTTAGACAACTTCATCACAATCTGTTTCATGTCATTTTCAAAGTGTGTGTGGTTTTAAAATACTTGTAACGCGGCGCAGCGGCCGAGCCGATTTCCAAGAGCACTGAGCCGAGAGGTGACGAGGCCGTGTCCACCGAGATCGTCATGTCCGAGTTCGTCACATCTACGAAAATCAATGAGCCGTACTAATTATGGTCGGCCGTCTACCTGCCCCGCCGGGTATGTCATGCCTCCTCCGCCCGAACGGGAACAACTTATCCTAGTCACAGATCACAAGAGAACGGTCAAATACCGTTCTGAATCTTTACGCTCAGAGTTTACTGATGTTGGTTCTTCATGTAGCTGAAAATTACAACTAGCCTGTACATTTCGCCGAGCAATATTAAAAGTGTTAAATATAAATCAATTAAACTTTTATCCACGATAGGATTTGGTTGTTATATTTATTAAATTCTTAAATTGTAAGAATGTATTTAACATATTTTTAAGTAAGTATTTGCGAAAATATCATATCAAAACTACTACAACTTTGGTAAATTTAAACTGACAGCTGTACTATTGTATTTATTTTATCCGCATGAATACCAAAAAAAAAATCCCCCTTTAATCCTTTTTTTTCCCCTTGGCTTAAAAATACGAATAAGTTTCTTAAAATAATCTTGTTATCCTAGTATAATATAATGAATGCACCCCTTTCAGTGCGATATCCTTTTGTATGACACTTTTCAATTTTGTAACACGAATCCTTTTGTACTAAGGCTGTTTTTCGGACTCACGAACAAACATCAATCGGCCTAATTCATTCTTTCAGTGCGATATGTAGTCGTATGACTTCAATTTTGTCATCAATTTTGTCACGAGTTAGTTTGTATAATTTTTAGCTACATGAAGAACCAACATCAGTAAACTTTCAGCGTAAAGATTCAGAACTGTATTTGACCGTTCTCTTGTGATCTGTGACTAGGATAAGTTGTTCCTGTTCGGGCGGAGGAGGCATGACATACCCGGCGGGGCAGGTAGACAGCCGACCCTAATTAGTACGGCTCATTGATTTTCATAGATGTAACGAACTCGGACATGACGATCTCGGTGGTGACCGACGAGGCGCCCCTCGACCAAGGGTAGGAGTGCATCACCTTACTTCCTGGAAGATCATCCCCTACAGCATTTTCCTTGTCCGCAAACCTTCAGTTCATCAGTTGCTCTTTGTGACAGTGAAAATACCCCCAGTGTGTAAAAGGCAGAAATATTGCCATTTCGTTATGTGGACACCTCAAGGAATGAGGATGGAAGCGTTTGGATCATGATTATTATAACAGATGATAATAATAAACCATAGTCTGTTATCATACTCAAGATGTTTCATTTCTGTTTACTAGTGATAATAATGCGGAAGCGGATTGCAGACGATGATATGAATCATTTTATCATACTTTATCCCTTTTATCATATTATCTATGTTTTACTTTCTCCCCTCGCATGTATAGACATAGTGTAATACGAAAATACCCCCGTAGCAGCAAACCTGCGTACTCAGCGAATTTCCAATCCATGTATGTTTATCTTAATACCATATAAAGCCACATACCAAGTTTCATCAATATACATTCATAAATAAACGATTTATGACATTTTAATTATTCTCCCTAAGAATAACATGGCGGTTGAGTATGCAGGTTTGCTGAAGCAAGGAACACAAAAAATGGGGTTTTATGCTAATATCAATAGAACTCAACTAAGTGAAGTCATATACCAAATTGCATTAATTTATTTTCATAATTAAGGGAGATAACACGTTACTTATTCTCCATAAGAATAACATGGGGCTGAGTACGCAGGTTTGCTGCTACGGGAGCCTTTGGCAAAAAATTGTTCTTTTGAGCAAATATCAATATTCCACAACCAGATGAAGCCGTATACCAAGTTTCGTCAGTATATGTTCATAAATAAGCGAGATATAAAATTTTATTTTCCTCCATAAGAATAACATTAGACAACGTACTGTGTTTAGCACTTTCAATATCTCGGTAACCAATTGACGTAGAGAAATGATCAAAATACCAAATTGTGTGTTTTTTGAAGCTGAATTCAATGGGAAAAACTAAAGTTTGACTTTTTCCAAAATTATATATATAAAATAAAAAAAAAACATTTTTTGGGTACAAAACCCCCCCAAAATACCCCTTCGGATGGAGCGATATGGCTGGTTTTCGAGCTTTAAGTCATAAAAGTTGCTTTACACGTTTATACCAAATTTCATCAAAATCGGATAATTTTTACGAGAGTTATCGTGCTCACGGACACACACACACACACACACACACACACACACACACACACACACACACACACACACACACACACACACATATATATATATATATATATACAGTTTCGAACGAATGGTGTTTTTGGGGTCTGGGGACCTCAAAACGAAAAGTTATCATGGTCCCGGGCCTAGGTCTTACCATGCCGACTACGGTAATAGCTTCTTCCCTATAGGGGAAATTCGCTAAAAGAGTCCCTGGACCAAAAATACTAAATAATTTTGTCTGGTCAAAAGAATGTTTTTTCATTCACGCAAAACCGTAGACCTTACAAGTAACGATCGAAGGGGCGCCAAAATCGGGTGGGGGCGCATCATATTTTCTCCCTTATTACATATAATAGCAATATTAAACTCGAATCATTACAACTTCAATTAAAGATGAAACCCCAGTTGAATACTTTCCAATCCCCAAACCATATTTTTCCTCAACTAGGAAGTACGTTCAAATAATCGAAGAGAGCCGGTTAAAACAATTAGTTGCATCATGTAACTTGATATTTTAACATTGTAATTTTCTTTCAAAGTATTGCAAGTTTTATCCAGCACACTCTCAATACGGTACCAATCAGAATACCCTGAAGTATTCACAAATCGATTAAGGTCAAAACAACTTCTCAATTTGGAATTGAGGGGAGCGGAAGATTTGTTATCTGATATGTAAATTTAATGTTTAAGTATAATGAAGGTGCAACATGGTGAATACACAACTTTCTTCCCAATAATGCCTTTCAACAACTTAAAAATACTAATATACAAAAAATTAACAAAATTAGCCGGGTTAATATTACCATGATATTACATATTTACAATTTATTTATTTTACAACTGCGGATTACGCACTCCACCCGCACCCCGCGACCCGTCATGAGCGCCTAGCGTTTCCCTTTACCCCCCCAAAAAAAAGGTGCCGCGCCGTGCTGGAGCACGGCTCGCACTGCCCTAAAGCCAGTACTGATTATTACCATTTTATTTTAATTGATATAATTTTCCTTTTTATTACTGAAATGGCTTTAATTCCAAACGAAGTATTTTGTATCTTAGTGCCGATTTTAATCTTTAATACCATAAACTATAACCAATTCAATGTTTATTAGTGATTGTTACATCGGGCTACTTTTCATGTTTTTTATTAACAGTTAAAATGTTGCAGTCTAGTCTAATCCCAGAAATTCTGTAGCATATTACAGTACACTGTATACAAAACCTATGTGCAATACAGTCGGGTTTTTACTTTACAACTTGTTTTTCTTCATCCCTTATACAACATGATTGATAACTATTTATCTGAGTAATGATTCCATAATATTACACAATTACAACGTTTAAATGTTATGTAATATTCCGAAATTAAGTTATATAATATCTTAAGTTTTTACAACTATTATTTATATAATCCAATTTCACAATTATAATTTGTTCTTGGATCTATTCTTAATCTTTAAATAATCTCACATGTTTTATCATAGAAGGTACATTTTATATCCTACGGACATTTTTATTGACAACTACGTAAGAACTACATGAATTTTCTATGCATTCATACATTTTAATAATATATATATTCATTGTTTATACATTTGTTATCCATGCAAGATGGTCGTGACAAACATTTTGAGTTCGGGGCTAAATCCAAAGTGAGATTCTCCAAGAGAATTTTAAAGGAATATAGAAGCAGTGAGGTGACAGCCAAAACATCAGCCTGCCTCCTGCCACTGGCGGCATCGGGAGTTACCGTTGTTCGTTCAACTTCCCCACGAATCCATGGATTCCCTTTCGGTTGGCAGTAATGCGAAAAACCGGTTTAGAGGGGTGGCTCGCCTAGCGCGGCCACTTGTGAAAATTGAAACTACGTGGAGCTTTGTGGGACACAGATCGTTGTACTCCACTGTGGCCACGGACCTTTAGAGCCACCTTAAGCAGTTACTACAAAAATTCAGAGAACAATTTGTTAGATCTCTCTTAAAAAAATGGTCACAAACCAAAATATCCTTTATTGCTCCGCCCCGCTGGCCTTTAATATTCCCATGATAACCACCACACACCAACTTCCGAACCGATGGAGTTGAAATTTGGTAGGAACATCGACCTACGACCGTTCTGAATATCCTTTGGGTGGGACTCCGCCCCATTTGCATTTAAAATTGCAATGACCAACAGCCCTATTTGCTTCTTAAGGGTGCGCCCTACCCAGATTGAATTCATTGTTGTTTAGCGCCGCGCCGGCGCCGGCGCCGCCAACAAGCAGGGCCATGCATATTTACGCTTGAAGACTATTTTGTTCTCCTCGATCGCACTGTTATTTTACAGATTTCTACCAAACTATTTGCAATTTCACACTTTTCAGATTCAAATCTAGGGATCATACGGTTCCTTTTCTCCAAAATAATTTTTCTCCATACGTTAGGAATCTTTAGAAAAACGCTTAATTTGAGAACATTACTAATGGCCTACCACTTATTTTGAATTAAAATCACGATTTTTAAATCGTATGATCTCTAGATGAACATTTATTGAATTAAATAACATCAAATTATTTTTAATTTGTTAACAATTTAGCCTACAATGAGGGAGATGCAAACCCCTTACTTGAGCGTGCGGAAGGGAGGTACGGCGCACCCTTAAGCTAGAGAGCTGAACTCCGTTAGGTAGTTAACACACCAGAATCAAAAATTAGTGCAGACCTACGTACTATTATCATTATTATTATTTGTTATTATTTTTGGTCTGAGAGTAATCTCGTACCAAGTATATTTTGGGGTTTCGCTCCACTGGTATTTCAAGTGATTTTGTTTACCATGGTGCACCAACTATCAGTCTGGTTTAGTTGATATTTGGTGGGAAAATAGCATATAACGTACTCAAGGCGTGCGTACCTGATCCAAAACTCCTCTTGGGGTGGAGCCGTTAATGTTTTATAGTATACGCTGTGGTTCAGTTTTCCTAGTTCTTAATAATAGGTAATACCATTATAGACAACACAGCCAAACAGTTATTGCTTTGTCTACATTTTAGACATGGTATCGACTCGTATTTAAGAACATGAAAAACAACAAATTAATTTTAGTATTTGCAAAAACGTAAATTTGCCATTCGACGAACATAGGGGGTTTCCCGGAGGTATAAACCACTAGGCTTAAACCGTACTGTTCTGGGAGTCGTGGTGCTTGTTTAGTCAGGTGTTTCGTATAGGCCTAGCGGTTATTTCCTCCTGACCCGCGCAATCTGTTTGTTTTACACACCTGCCCAGTGCCCATCCTCTCCAGGAGAAACCTGTGAAGCTTACGAGTCAGGCGATGAATGAAACGATATAGGAGTAAAAGAGTGTGATGGAGTTGATGTTTCCTTCAAATATATTTTTTGGCGCTTGTATTTTTTCTAATACACAATTTTTAACCTTTATGTATTTTATCGAAGCCTTATTGAAAAAAAAAAAAAATACCCCCGTAGCAGCAAACCTGCATACTCAGCGAATTTCCAATGCTTATAAATTTATCTTAATACCACATAAAGCCACATATCAAGTTTCATCCATATACATTCATAAATAAACGATTTATGACATTTTAATTATTCTCCATAAGAATAACATGGCGGCTGAGTATGCAGGTTTGCTGAAATAAGAAACACTAAAAATGGGCTTTTATACAAATATCAATATAACTCAACTAGGTAAAGCCACATACCAAGTTCTATTAATTTATGTTCATAATTAAATGAGATAACTTGTTAATTATTCTCCATAAGAATAACATGGGGCTGAGTATGCAGGTTTGCTGCTACAGGAACTATCGGCCAAAAAAATGGGTTTTTGTGCAAATATCAATAGACCACAATGAAATGAAGCAATATACCAAGTTTCGTCAGGATAAGTTGATAAATAAGCGAGATATACAATTTTTCTTATCCTCCATAAGAATAACATTGGACAACGTACTGTGTTTAGCACTTTCAATATCTCAGTAACCAATTGACGTAGAGCAATGATTAAAACATCAAATTGTGCGTCTTTTTAAGCTGATTCGAATGGAAAAAAATAAAATTTGACTTTTTCAAAAATTGTATGTAAAAAACTCAAAAAAACCTTTTTTGGGGTACAAAACCCCCCCAAAATACCCCTTCGGATAGCTCGATCCGTCTGGTTTTCGAACTTAAAGTCATAAATGCTGCTTTACACGTTTGTACCAAATTTAATCAAAATCGGACCTTTTTTACGAGAGTTATCGCACCCACGGACACATATATATATATATATATATATATATATATACAGTTTCGAACGATTGGTGTTTTTGGGGTCTGGGGACCTCAAAACGAAAAGTTATCATGGTCCAGGGCCTAGGTCTTACCATGCCGACTACGGTAATAGCTTCTTCCCTATAGGGGAAATTCGCTAAAAATTGACTCGTGCTGTAAACAATTATTTAAATGTTAACCCTGTGGATGCATTCAAACCATAGTCATCATTACCGGTAATAAGGGGATTATTGAGAGCTAGGGTCGTAGAAAATAGTGTAAGGCTTCACACCCCTCCTTATAATAGCTGCCAAATAAATTGACAGTTGGGCTGCAGCCAATAGCACGGTTGTACGCTGTCACTGTTGCCATTTTGCCATAGACAAATATCACTCGAATGTTATTCCGATCAGCTGGTGTGGATTGCTTTTAACAATCAACTCAGCTCCACAAAACAATCATTTTGGTGTTAAAATTGTGATTCTACGTCCAACCGTTGCAGAGATATTCAAAGTGCTAAACACAGTACATTGTCCAATGTTATCCTTTTGGAGAATAAATAAAATTTGATATCTGCATTATTTATGAATGTATATTGATGAAACCTAGTATGTGGCTTCACGTAGTATTGATACATCGATACTCGCACAGCAAATTTATTTTTGTTTGATTATCCCCGTAGCAGCAAACCTGCATACTCAGCCCTACTGTTATTCTTATGGAGAATAAAGTTTGATACCTCCCTTAATTATGAACATAAATGAATAAAAAATAGTATGTAGCTTCACCTGGTTGAGTTATATTTATAATTGCCCAAACAAATATTTTTTCTCTTTTTGTTTGGAGCAAACCTGCGTACTCAGTCCTAATGTTATTCCTATGGAGAATAAATAAAATGCTATAGATCACTTATTTATTGATGTACTGCATTTTTATGAAACTTGGTAAGTGGCTTTATGTAGTAGTGAGAAACATATGCATGCATTGGAAATTTGCTGAGTACGCAGGTTTGCTGCGACGGGGGTATTATGTAACTCCACAGGATTGTGAGCCGACATTAGTATAGTTTTCTTTCTACATTTTCGTACCGCAATCATAAAATGTTGTCCTTCTTTCACGTGGTAACCAATACGAAAGTCGGCTCACAGTTTAACACTAAACACACAAATATACTGCAATAAAAATAAATCATAACATATATGTTACCCTTTCGTAACAGAAAAAACAAGTCGGTACTACTAAAATATTAATACAAATACTATGACAGTTTATTTTCTATTTAAAGTTACTTGTGTTTTTTTTAGACCTTTCGGCCGACTTTGATTTTATTACAAAGCCATTCAGTATTATTTTAGAGGTGCCAACATTTTTTAACGTAGTGCAACAATAGTACAAACATAATTAACAGTTCTACGAATTTACTTCTGCCCTTATTCGGACTTGGATCATTTTGATGTCATGCTTTAACTTGTTTGCAAACTGCAAGATTTGTCTTCCTAATAACGATATTACATCTGATTTGTCAATCTGTCTATTTCCTCATTGGTAAGTTAATGATTTACCCTGAAATAAGAAAATAAAAATATGGTTAAGATTAACACGGGAACCGGTAAAGGGTGCGAATAGTGTGTTGGAAAGGAGCCCTAATACATTTACCTGAAAGCATTTTTTATGTTTTATCATTGACTATATCATAGTCAACGGTTTTATCCTAGCGTATGCCTTATCTCTAATCCAAATTTCAACTCAATCGGTCCAGTAATACTAATGTCCATAAGATGATCATGAGAATTGCAAATATCATTGGGGTTTAAGAATTTAAAAACGGGAATGTTGATGTTTCTTGAGGACATAAGCTATCTTCTTGGAAACTATCAGCTCAATTGGTCATGTGTTTGTGTAAATAAAAATGTAGGGAACAAAGGTATAGTTAGGTGTAATTGTTTTATGTAGGGTTCACTTGGTAATGGGAGGCGATTCTTTACCTCCCGAAACGGAGTGTAGTTTTAAACACAATAAGCAATAGGTAAAGTCCAAATAAATCAATAAAAATGGTACCACTAAAATAGCCCTTCGCTATTATGTGTTTTAAAAATAAGTACTATTATTTATTGTTCACGCACGACAAATCTAAATGACTCGGAGAGCCAACATAATCCTTCAAATAGTTACAACATGAGTTTCAAAAATACAGTTAAGACATCTGTTTAAAATACGTTCGTCATAGATTTTAATGGTTTTGTCATATATTAGTATCGACCCGAAATATACAAATTGCAGAAGGACTAAATATATATCCCCTTCCGAAACAAAAGTTGGATCGCATTCGGTAAAGTTGGGAAGTTGATTTAGAAAATGTCAGAATAAGATCCAAGTCTATTCCTCCGCCACTGTCGACTTGCTACCATGGCGGGTGCAGTGGTCGTCTCATAAATATCTCACTTAATTGACCCGCATTTCGGACGGTACAGCCGCACGTTCAGCTGTTACTCACTTATCTCCCGAATGCACATGTCGACCGATCTAGTTCTGCCCCCACTTCATCGAGAAAACATCGCTGAAAATGTTAGTCATTATTTAATATATATTTAATATATTAATTTTAGTCCGGAAATGAGTTATAATACGAGTACATATTACAGTTACACATGATTCTGGTTTTTAGAAGGAAAGGGGGGGGTGCAGTCTAGTTGCCCAGTTCGTGTGGTTATCATGTCATATTTCCCTTTAGTTAATTATAGCACCTATATGCATCAGGTTTTTCTGAAATAACAGATAAACAAACCTCGATTCCAAGTGTGACTCGCAAATCAGCCACAGCATGTTGGCCGCTTCCGTTTCCCCACTTTCACACGCGAAATACTCGCGTGTCGTCATTTATCTACGTCGTTTGCACTTTTCATTTATTTATCTCGGCAGTTTTTCACCCTAACGGTAGGAAGTCCCCGTCACCGACGCTGCTCCCCGATGAAAACACCGCTTTGATATTTTTATTCCACTCCCCTCGAGTGTTGACACGGCGATGTAAACTTTCTTTGCTTAAATTATATTTACAAAGTGGCTCGGTTTTGGTAAAATTTAAGAAAGTTTATTTCCGAAATATCTAATTTGCAAACGTTACTGCTAGTTGATCGATGTAAACCGGAGTTGTATTTTCAATCGTAATTTTTATTGTTGCTCGTTTGTAATTGCTTCTTTTTACTTTCTCCCCCTGAGAAAATAGTATATAGAGAGAAACTATTTAATTTGGAATTAGACCTAGTTTCCTCGAAGTTTCCAGTTTATATTTATGACCTTTCTAGTTCTACCGCATGCTTATTTTAAGGATATTATTTTACATTTGGTTTTACCTATTAAGGGGGAATTCTAGCCCAGAGAGAAAACTCTGCTTATTAGTTAGAGCTGTCATACCTAACGAGATTATTATGATGATGGTGAATATATAAAGTAGCGCCCGGGGGACCAAGCTCTACTTCGGGGAAGGCCAGAGTTAGTGATGTGGGCCGGGTAAATAAAAATGGGTATTTACCCAGGTACTTACCCCAAGTCCCGGGTAAATACCCAAAACGTGGGTATTTATGATTGTTATAACATTTAGAGGATTTTTACTAGGTTCACTGAAATTCCCATGCTGTAATGATTATAAAATGATCATAAAAACTGTTTTGAAGAGTATTACATGGTTACCACACACACTTAACTTCTGAACAAGATCGAGATAAATAACCTGGACTGGGTATTTACTATTTTTATGGTCTTTTGGAGTGTTAAATAAATTTAATATTTTGGAAGAAAAGAATTGAAATTTAAATACATTGTGATTTTTTTCTGTATGTGTCCAATTATAAAATTGCATATTTTTAAATTGTCTAGAATGTCTCGTATTTAACATTTCCTTCATAGTTTGGCTGTGGTTTGGTTTGTAAGCTTGACAGGTCTTTTTTAAAAAAGGCCATGTTATTTTATTTATTGGTAAAATGATTAATAAATGTAATCAATAAATTTTCTCAAATGTTATACATTGATAATAACAAGGGCAGTAAGGGTAGATATAAATTACATTGGCGTTTTTTCGTAAACGATCATAAATACCCAAAATACCCGAGTATTTATGAATTTTGGGTATTTACCGGGGTAAATACCTAAGGTAATTACCCCGAGTTTTAAATACCCGGGTATTTTACATCACTAGCCAGAGTTCTCTTTTAGTCAGCCGATTGTCGTCTCAAGTGGGTCCCATGGTGTAGAGAAAATGCAATGGTCTATAGTGCCTAGTCGGTGGTTGTAGTCCTGGAGCATCTGTGCGCGTCATTAGACTTACAAACAAAAACTGATAAATAGAGGTGAATAATAGCTTCCCTTAAGGAGTATGCTTAGTCTATGATTTAATGTATTGTTTTTTTTAAAATCAAACACTCCAACGCATTTATATATATTAATAATGTTTATTTTCTACAGTATAAATATTAGAAAATCCCTCACATAGACATAAGTCTATACGCGAGAAAAAAGCTGTTTCTAGTCCGCATGAAAGGGTTGTATGCCGTTTGCAACACTCACGATAAAATACACTCACCAAATATTATTATGTAATTCACAAATGAAGAGAAGATAAATAAATACATATTTACTCATATTCATAAGCAAACAAATTAGTAGAAAACGCTACAAATAACAATAATAATTATAAACAAATTAAAACCCTAAATTTAAATTCAGGGTTCGACATTCCCTGCTACCGGTACTCAAAATTATTTTGCTTTTAGAATCCGTCAAGTGGTTGTGTCAGAATTTTTTGGAAAAAACGCCTGTTTCTTTTAATTACATATAGGATTTGTACATATATTTAAAAATGTATTAACAAATTAGGTGATTTCATATTGATTGTGCACATAGATAACCTGTACATTTTAGAGATGTTTTAAAGATTAATTAAATGTGCTCCGACACACCTACTGTATGCGGACTTCCCTCCCCTAAACCTTTTTTGCTTACAATCTTTATTGATTCTGTGCAACACTTTAATTTTGAATTGAAAATTGGGGTTTATGTTTACTATTACGAATAACCCAATCCCATATGGCGAAGCCGATTAAAGCCGAAGTGGAGCGCGGCCGAATAGCCCCGCGTATAAATCAGATCTTACTGGAATAGCGGAAAAAAGCGCTAAGTTGAAAAACTGCAGGCGCGTAACTCGCGGCCAAATGTGACTGCAGTTAAAATATTAGCGGGTATATTTAAGAACGTATTTCTGGCGGAAGCCCCGCCGGTCGGCAGCTAGGGCTTACTTACTTGCGGCAAGTCTTATTTATGCGCGGTTCACGCTGGAGTTCGTTAGCGTGTTGGCGAGAGAGGGCGTCACTCTGGTGCGCGTTTTACTACTGCGAGGTTTACTATCCGCTGGGGTCGGCTAATTTTGGGAGTCGTTGCGTTAAACATGCGTTGTCATGCAGTTGACTCAAGTACATCTGATTGGCCGCTTTGGGTTAGTTAGTTAAGGGTGGCGTAATCTAGACTTTTTGCGAGGAAATGTTTAATCTAATAGCTTTAGTTTATCGTCTGATAGATTAGTAAGGATATTTGCAGGTGACTTCGGTAGTGGCTTCGTTTCAAGAGTTGATTATTGTTTTTCATTTAAATGGTCTTGCTGCCGAATTGAATTGCAGAAATATTTGATTATCATATGGAAAAGTTATACTTGTTATATTAGAAAATATAAACACAGCTAGACACTTTTTTTGAAACATTAATATGCCATCAGTGGTTTGGAACGTAAAGGTCATTTTAAAGCCAAACTCAACCTAACACATATTTCATTATCTATTCTTTTTTAATTGTTTAATGTTTGGTTGAAAATGTATTTTAGAAAGCTCTTAGTGATACTTGTTATTACTTGTTGTTACTTGTTTATTACTTCCACGATCTAAAATGTGACTAAGATTTATGTGCCAGTACTGAAAAACGATAAACTTGTCAGGGTTACTTATTTTGCTTAATCCGGGAAGGATAGTAACACTTTACTATAAGCACAGACCTATCATTGTTCTAACTAGGAGCACGGTACCGATTTGTTCATTGTTCTAACTAGAATCACGTTAATGATTGGTTATATCCTTTGAAGAGTTACGAGCGTCGAAAGCGGCTAGAGCCCTTATTATGTTTGATATTTTTTGTTAGGGCGGTAACCACTTTATGCTGAGCTCTATCCAACGCCACCAATCCGTCAATAATAGTAAACAACTCGGCGTTTTTTTACAAAATTCCTGTAACATTTAATCAGTAAAAACAAAGAATCGCAAAGTAATTGTAACCCGAAAACCTTTCACTGTAAAGTCATTGACCCTCGGATGTTAAGGCCCAGTAGACATTGGGAAACAACGCGTTGCGACGCCGGGCACCTCTGTGACGAGTGGACGCCAGCTGATGTGATATAACTCCAGAAATAAAGAGTCAATTAGATGAGTGGTTTATGTGACGGAGCGGCGCGTGCTTTGGCCGTCCACTGGCGATAAACTTCTAGCTTGGGCATCTTTCGGTGGTGGTGGTGGCTCTTAGCACCAGGGATGCTGGACGGCCGAAGAAAGCGTCTGACGTCGCGACGGTTTGTGTTCCCATCAGTTTCTGTTAAGCGTTAAACAATATACTATTTTTCTGCTCATGACATAAGAACAAATTAGACAGTTTGTATTGTAAAAACGTAGGCATCAATGTGCTGGAAGGATGGCATATTACATCTACATTAATTTGGCCTACGATTAATTTAAAAATTATTATTATGGATGTTTCTGAGCATTCAAGAAGATATGTACACGTTTTGCCTATTTGTAATAAGTCCTCCCAAAACGGCAACGGACTTTAAGGAGATAATGCACTTTTCTTGCTACAACAGTTGGATGAAAACTGTACCCAACGAGAGAGTTTGGGGGCCTTTCGAGATTCAAATTGCTCATGAGGAAGCGCATTATATAAGACGGCTGCTACATTATTGGCATGGCATACACAATTTAGAGTAAAACATCGCGATGTTAACTGGACAAATTTTGCTAATTACCACTGATAAAATCAAGAGTTTAATTTGTGAGAACATTCTAAATATAGTTTGGATAAAGAACACACTATTTGGAGTTTACAGAAGAATTAAAGAATGCGGCAATTTCTGCGCGACAATTAAGGGAAACAGTGCTGTGGTTGTGGTCTAATCTCGCAACGTTTAATTGAAGCTCCACGTGGACCGATGTTATAACATGGAGATATATCATACAATTGGCCCGCTTCCACGGGCGGTGTGAGCCGAAACAGTGTGAAACAGCCGCATAAAGTGCAACAGAGTGCAGAGTCGCGCAGGTATACACGCTGGGGATTACACGGGTGACCGGTGTGTGGCGGATAACTTGGTCATTGCCAACTAACTAACCTACAGCTATATTATGAAACATACTGAATATATAGGGCTTTTAGTAGTACTATTACTTGTACCGTTCACTTTCATATATTCTGCTAAAGTGAAATTTTAATTCAAGTTTGTTTATGCTGTAGAAATTTGATTTCATGTAAAATTTGTGTTTTCTGTTGTTTTCTGATGGCGGAATAATTTTTCCGCCAAGTTTCTTGAGTGGCTAGACATCGGTTCATAGAAAATCCGACTGTTTACATTATAATGGTTCATATCTTTCATACCTACGCCAAATGAATGAAAGAGCTGTTTTGTTAAAGGAAAGGAATATTTTAACAATAGTCTCCCCGTGAATTTTAACTCGTGACTCCTTAAACCAACGTCCAAACTCCCTTAAAGATAAATCTGCAAAAGGTGTTTTCGTTTAGAGTTCAAAGTTATGCCCGTGAATCCGGATACACTTAATAAACCAAGGGCATATAAATAAAATAATGGATATCATTTCCAATAATATTGCTTTGGTTCCCTCGTTCAGATCTTGTAAAGATTAAACGCCTTCTGTGTGCAAATCTCCAATCCAATATTTTCTTGATGCGTTGTTACATACAAGGCCCGCATTATTTCGGCCAGATATTTCTTTTGAAGCAGGATCAAAAACGCATTACATTTTCCCTTAATAACTAAAAAAATCCTCTATGTGGTATGAGGATATAAGTCATAAAGGGAAATGTTTACGGTGACCTGTCTACGTTGGTATTCTTTTACATATATAGTCGACAGTTTAATACCTTTTACTGCTCATTAATACCTGTAGCCTATACCTGAACTAAAAATCGAGCAGTATTTGCCCAATGTCGTAGCAGACTATCTGTCTAGAAGCTTGTGAAAACTGCTTAGTCTAAACAATAGTTTGAACCATCAGTCTGATGTTTTAAATCTAAAACGAAAATCATTGTTATAATTAATCTACCAAAAAATTGGTATTAGGGCTGGTCCCCCGGATCGTGCTTTTTTTCGGGTACCGAGTGGGGATTGAACCGAAAGAAACCGGATTCCAATGGCGTCCGGCGAGTTTGTCGCAAACGAGGCGCGTTGCTGAACGTTATTTCAAAGCTAATTCTTCAAGAGCCATTGCCGGCGTGGACAAAGAGGCGCGGACGAGCTAAAAACGAACAAATAACTGCAAAGAGCCAAGAGTTGCGACAGAGGTGTAAGTGTGCGTACGTGTGAGAGGGTATGTGCCTGTGTGCGAGAGACGCTATGTTACGTTGTGTCTGTGTGTGTAGTACCCGCCTCTTAAACACGATTACTGTACTTCACTTGTGCACGAGACGAAGCAATGCTATTACAAAAGTTGTTTGCTTGGAACGTTTTTAAAAACTGTTTCACCTCTAAGTACAGTGCACATTTGAGGTTATTAAAGTATGGAATATTTAAATTTTGTTGTAAATGTTATTATCGGCTGCAAATGAATGTTGAAAGGTTTAAAGTTATTAAATATTAATTGTATTGCCGTTATTTTAACTATAACTTGTGTTTAACGGTAGGGACAGTGTTTTTCCTATCCAATAGTTTTATGTAGTTTAGAAAGTCCTAAAATTGAAACTTGGGCCGCACGTGGACAGAATCTTGGAAGTAGATATTGTCTCCACGGATTGTCTCTTCAGATTATACAATGGTTGAAAAATGTGTTGGGTCGACCAGGAGGTGAAAATCGAACAAGCTTTATATTTGCCGATTTAAAAGGTTCCCTAATGAAATGTTTTTATAAATTTCAGTACAAAAACATTATCGCTGTTTTACGGATTCTATTTCTTTAAAATGCGCAATGACTGCTGGTGTATTCGTTCGTTCGTGTGCACCTACTTAGTCGCACTACGGACTCAAAATCGGTTTAATCAATTTCAAGACGATTGCATTTAAAAGTCAATGTATTAAAAACGCCAAATAAAATATAATTTTATGAGTACTGTTCTCTGTTGATATAGGGGAAATTCGCTTAAAGACATCAATGTCGGTTTTAGCGGCCATAGTTTAAGTGTGACGTCATACACCGGCTCGGCCACACGTTGGGACAAAACACCCGGTATTACACAATTCTGTAGCTCATTACCTATCCATTGACACCAGTCATATAACTTAACTTCTTCATTCAAAATCCCACGGAATTACTTATGCCCTAGAACTATTAGGGGTGTATCACAATTTCCTTATGGCCTTATATTAGCAAGGAAATAATTAGTGGTGATCAAATCCAAGTTTGTTGGTTTAAGATGTAGGAGTCGGATCAGGTAAATATTGTGCGCCAGGTCGGGAGGAAATAACCTCAACGAGCATCTGAGTAAACAGATAGCTGAACTCCCGGAAATCAGCGGGCGTGTTGGCACGTTGCTTGTGACTCACCAGACGAACGAGGTGTTCATTATTAATCATTAACCGAACAAGACAGGGTGATGTTTTTCACTTTACCGTTTGGCCATGGAACATACGGTGTAGGTGTAGGTCTGTCCGGCCGTTTTGGTGAAAATTAGTTCTAGTTGATGAATATAGAGTGATGGTGTATATATTCCGTCAATATCAGTATTAGTAGGAAATTTCATCCCACAACTAAACTCCGTTATGAGATAATGTGTGTATTCAGGAGTAGACTGATAGTATGAAAAGGGCGGTGGAAATAGGTCCTGAGGGTGCTAGTTTATTGGAAGAAGATTTCGTTGGGGAGGGGGTGTGATACCCTGCAGTTCAAGGGGACAGCATGATACAAGCTACTGCAACTTTGTTCATGGTGATTCTCACTTCACTGGTTTCTTTGAACTTGAATTTTAACCCTAATTATAACATTGAGAGATCATACAATAAATGTATTTACATCTGTCTGACATTAGAAGGAGGCAAGGAGTTCTATTGGTAATACTGGAGGCAAAACTGATGAACACAATTTTTAGTCGTTCTTTGCAAATTTTGGGGAGGTAAAGAACTACTCGCTGAAATAGAACGAGTCGAGAAAGTGACTCAAACGAATACCTACTCATGCATGATTTGAACTTTAATATGTGCATTAACATAAACATGTATTTGTTTACTTGCTCATAATTTATCATATTTCACGACAAGAGTGGTTGCATAGATCAAACGAAAAAATTAATTTGTTCCAACTTGTATTACTTTTATTCCAGTGATTGACATGAGTAGATTCACTTATAGGAGTAAAAAAAATACATTAGGATAGTTCAAAGAACGAGAAATTTGACTCATCAGTGTACCAACCTGACAAAATCACCGGCTCGCCTAATCGAAAAAAGTAGTGAAGAAGTACCTCCAGTTATACAGTAAACCTCCTTAGAAGGAGACTGTCAGAACTCATAAAAAAACTTAAAGTGAAGAGGAGATCTCCGATCAATGATATCCGTTCCTCGATATAGAGATCACAAAATAGCTTGTTACTGACCATGTGAACACACTCTTGTTGGGTGACACCCTAGCAATAACCCCTGCGGACTCAGCGAATTTCCAATGCATACATATGTGTATCACTACTTCATAAAGCCACTTACCAAGTTTCACAAAACTACAGTCATGAATAAGTGGTACAAGTAGCATTTTATTTATTCTCCGTAAGAATAACATTAGGGCTGAGTACAATGTGGAAGAAAAGTGTTTTTTGCAATTATCAATATAACTTAACCAGGTGAAGCTATACCAAGTTGGTTGATTATAATAATTTCAATACATTTCATAATAATTAAATAAACTGTTTTAGATTGTGTGTACCAATATTTGTTTATTTTCCCCGTCGTGGAGGGCGCACCCGGTGTCCCGGCGGGTCAGTCCACCTCTGTGTGTAGTCACGATGTAGCCAACGACCGTAAATACTATTGAAGTCATACGGGCAAGTATCAAGCCGAAACAATGAGTATTTTATTGGACATTTCATTTATATCTTACTTTTGGAGGTAGAGTGTATTATTTTGCAATACTTGAGGTTTATGCAGCCAATTCGGCTTATATTATCTGAAGAAGGTTTGTCCAGGATCCCTAAAAACAGAATTGTTACGTGTACGATTGAAGTGTGTTGATAATCTGTAATTTCTATCATTCACCTACACCCTCTCCTTCCGCTAAACTTTGATCTTGTAGGACCCGTCAATGTAATTTGGGTATACTGTTATTTTAGTTAAATATATAAAATTGATTCATTATTTAGTTGTTATAGTACGATTACCGAAAGAAAATGACTGGCGGAGCGGCCGCGCGGCGACAGAACATTCTATTTCATAACCTGGTGTGAAAACGTAAAACACATGGTTCGAAATGTCCAATTAACGTTATTTAAATAGTCAGCTGAACACGTTTATAGACATTTTTTCAAATATTTTGTATCGTATTCAGATGAGTTTATTTTAATGCTATAGTTATGTAAAAAAAAACACGAATTGAGACATTTTTATTTGTAATCTATGTTTAAAAAAATGTAACCATCAATATAAACTCATTGGAATAAGATACAAAATATTTGAAAAATGTGCTATAAATGTCTTTAACTGACTAAATAAATTTTATTGGACATTTCTAACCATGTGTTGTACGTTTTCACAAGGTTATGAAATGAAATGTTTGGTCGCCGCGCGGCTGCTACACCGGTCCCTTTCTTTCGATAATCAGACTGTAGTAAGGGAAGCCACACACAGCCCAATCTCTACACTTTCTAATTGTTTATGGTAGGTCGTACTGCATCGCTTGCTGCTAATTGCCGAATTTAGTAACCCATCAAGCAGTAATTTAATGTCTCCCCTAACACCACAGTTAAGCGCCGCGAACCTCCAAATAAAAGAGTGCCCTCTTTAAAAGCGGGGCGTTAAGTATTTTAAAACAATCGCACATCGAGAATAATTTATCACCGAGCACTACATGGAATAAATGAAGTCGAGAATAAAAGAACGTTGTACAGTAATTTGTTGTCAGCCGGTGGCCAAAAATGCGTGGTAGCCTAGATTGCGCTTGTTATTAGCGATACAAATAAAACGAGCGCTATTTAAAACCGGTGCAAGTGTGTATTGAGCCAAGCGGACGGTCCGGGTCCGACAATAGACAGTCGCTTTCGGCGGCGTTATGACTTCTCGAGTGGGAGATTCATAACTGGGAAAATGGCAATGGAGACTCTCGATTGTCAAGGGGAAATATTGGGACACGGCGCTACTGGCGGCCAACTTGCCAACTAATGGGGTACAACTGACTTTGCACGCCGCGGTGGCCGCGACCGCTGGGCGAAATGTTGCCTGCGAGGCCACAGGGGCTGTGTCAACAGTAATTAATATCGGTGGTTTGTTTCATAGACAGATCTTCACACGTTTACAAATTGTTTTATTTTTTATTGGAGAATTTTTACTATTCCTGGGTTTGTTTTATAAGTTTTACAGGACTAAAATTTTTGAAATTTCGTTTACTCACTAAAAATGTATTAAGCTTAAAACATCGTTCTGAACTAATGTCGAAGTCAGGTGTCGCTCAAGGATTCTTCTTCGGACCGTACTTTTCTTATTTTGTATTAATGGAACTTTATCTTACACTGACGATTCTAACCTATTTGTGACAGTAAACAAGGCCTACATCTTGATTCGGCTAATCTTACTACATGTAGAAATAAATAGCATCTTGAAATTAATGCACTGATTCTAAGATATCAACTGAATAATTTCATTAAAATGTGTTATCAATAAACTTGCCAAAAACAACCTTTTTGAAACTCTCCCAAAGAATAAATATAGTCTTGACATTTGTAGCTATTGTTATTTATGCAAATTTACATTTTAAAGCAATGTTGGTATGATATGTTAAAAGCTTCCCAATATAACATTTCTTTAAGAGTACTGTACTTTGTGAAACAAAATCTTCATTAATTTATAACACGGTCAACTTCAACAAATATCACCAAAACCTTAACCTCAATATTCCTAGTTATAATTTAATTCCTTTTCAATATACTGTACATTCACTTAACAATGGATAATTGTATTAAATAAACTTCCCCGCCACTGCAAAGAAGAACATGTTAATATTTAATATAAGTTTATTTTTTGCAAGATGGGGGTCACTACATAATTCTTAGACGAAGGATATCAATTAGTTGGTTGAGATCCTTAACATAAAATATTATTTTCGAAAGACCCTGAAGGTCTTTTAAATCAGCGAAATTGTAATGATAATAATTTAAAACCTGAAACCTTTGATTGAGAGTGCGAAGGGCAAGATTGTGGGCATTGATAAGTAGATTTAAAAACAACTGAACATCTTATCTATGTGAAGTTGTAATGATAATCTGGTCCTGGTTTTGTGTCACTAGACCAAACGTTTCTACTGGAAAGGGCGTCATTCTTTAGATAAGTTATTTACTTGATTAAATACAAGATTTCAACCTTACTATTGGTTAACACCCATAGTTTAGCAATCTAAATTTGTCTGTTTTGGTTTGCTTCAGACGCCTAATTTTATTATACGCTAATATTATCATATTATATCATAATTTATAATTTCAGCTTGATTAGACAATCATTCTTCATTATTTTTCACACATTACATCCTTAAGTAATGCCAGAAAATTATATGTCAGTGTGATTACAAATTAAACTTATGGTTTTTCATGTTCCAGACCGTTGACGTGGCTGGGCAGCCCCCCAGCCTTTTGGGTGCTCCAAACTGATCGGTAAGTCATTTTTGTGTATTTACTTACAAGTATTTGCTTCATTATATGTTACGCTTAGATTGAACAACAATATTGCTCAGCACAGTACTGCAGCATTTCAACGCCTACCCACACGAGTGGGAGGCAATTCTTAAATACTTGTCCTAGGAACTAATCCGCTGGAAATTAAAGCTCGGTTAAAAAGCTAATTCGAGGCCTCTGCACTCGGGGAACGAGTATCTCGCCAACCACACAACCACATTCAGAAAAAAACCACACCGAGTGGTGTACTCAGCGTGGAAGGAAGAGGTGTCTGTGGATGTAGTATGCAAGGATGGGTGTTAAGGTTTGTGAGTGGATAGGTCCTTTTAGGCATAAGTACTGTGCTTTTGCCATACAATTATATAATAAAGATCTATTTAATATAAAAATAAAAATAACGTGCCTAGTCGGTTTGATAACTCTATTTTGCGTAAAACAAACCATAATACTCTACTTTTAGCACAATTCATCGTGCGAAACTTGATAAATAATCCCCACAATATTGAGATAATGTTTTCTGCGACCCTATAATGTCTGAAGTAACACCGTCGCCCCACCCTAAGCTCACGAGAACTTATTACTTACAGTCACTTCCTCCCGCGGATCGTGGAATGAGCTTACGATAGAAAACAAAACAATAAACATGGTTAACCGACTAGGGTGTGTTGATCATATAACGTACCCCTTGGTCTTGTCCGGTCTAGACCAGTATATTTATAATACTCCCTCCTGACATAAACCATCTATATTTTAAACAATGAAAAATAAAGACTTATACACAAAACTCCTCATATTTCATTAGAATGTTATTACTATCGAATGGTATACAAGTCCGAAATATTGCAATCTATCTATAAAAGGCAAATAAACATGAAACAAGCCCTGGCTGACTGATTCACTGACTGACACTCATCACTAATTCTCCACCTTCCCATGTAGGTATAGAGCTAAAATTTTGTGCACTGATTCTTTAGGCATAACATAGGAAACTAAATGGTTTTCATCCTGATCTGAGCTTAGGGCTCCGCCAGAGATCCCGACAAAGTTCCCATGTATTTCTTATTGAAATTCATTTTTGTTTGAGCTAATGAAAATACAAACAGCAGATCTTGATTCATAGTAGTTCCACGGGCTAACCACAGAATGCAGCACACACAACTGTCATAGTTTTTATAAATTATTTGCGGGGCGAAGCCTGCGGGAACAGCTAGTAATAACATAAAAGTCCGTAATGAGTGAAGGCAGACTGAAAAAGAAACGGTCTAGTTTGAGGGCCAAGCAGTATCTAGAGCGGGACCGAAGCTAGTTGGCTCCAAAACAAGCTCGCGAATGCCACTGGTCTGCTTCATTCACACTAGAGTATTCAACACTATTGATGTGATTGGTCGGATGTCGGGTATCAGAAACGATCAGAACAACCCTCAACCCAAAGTTCAACTTAAATCGTACACATTGGTTTTGTTAACTGTTCACTTTTTGTACAAGTACAAGATTAAAAGACCAACCCTGCTGTTTTGGAAGACTAAATAGAAATTTGTTTAGGCTACAATCGGTGTAAACAAATATTATTTAATTCAGATTGTTTGTTAGAGGACCTAACTAAGTCTATTCACTTATAATTACCAAAAAATGGAAAATGTAATATACTTGAAACTTACCCGATATTCTGCTGAGATAGGTTGCTTGTTTGATCAGTTAAAAATTGTATGGCAAATTAGTAGAAGGCTAGTATTAATAGATTTTTTCATTTACATTTACAATTTTTGAGATCCGACTCATGCCAAAGTAGGTTTTAAGGTATAAAAGCAGCGTTGACGACGTGTAGTTTAAAAACTGACGGGAGAGTCGTTTATTTGTTACCCATATTGCCATAAAACCTTTGGAAGTCAGTTCGGTGTGACAAAATGCGCAGTAGGATAATTTAGACGTATGCAGTCGTCAGCGGCTCTCAGTCAAAACAATATTTTGGATTTGGGTCGCGGGGTAAACGTCCGGCGAAGAGACAGTGAAAAAACTGCTCGCTGATGTAAACAAACCATCAACGCTCGGAAATAGTTGATTAGGCCGGGCGCTCGCGTTGATTGGTGGGCGGCCACGATAAATATACGGGAACAAGGGAAATCAATTCCTGTAGCACTGTCGACGCTTCCACCCGCCTTATGCACCGCGTCTCGAGGTATATTGGGCATATGTCTCATCCGTCATAGGAACGGGAGAGATGCTTCTAAGTGGAGTTTCAGGTCTGTGCCGCGTGGCTACTGTTGGATTCTTGCGACAGCGGCAAATGTTATTTATGGAGTTATAACACTGCCTTGTACACGATTTGTCATATTAGAGTGTGCATCACAAACCCCCATCAAGGGGCGATTTGTTGGCGGGATTTATGAGTCATTTGTCTCTGGTATAACACTTATGCACCGCGTAAGTTGGATACCGCAGTTAGGAACATTTCTAAATTCATGGTTAGTACAACAGTTGTTTGTTGTTGGGTATCACCCCTTAATAGTTTTTAATGAAACATATTTTGTTTAATTTCAATAGTGAATTGATGTAATTTTTTTGTATAAAAGTAACTCGTCCAAAATATACTATCAAATATTTATAACTGTCTATCATGATTTTACACAAACTCAGATTTAATTTGATTTGTCATGCAAAGAAACTAACTTACGTTTATATAGAAGAGCAGCTACTTGCAAGTCCCCAGTCTCGACGTAAAACGCCTTATTCTTTTTGATTGCAAACGAATTGTGTCTAAAATTCAAAAACAAATTAACCTATCAGGTTTCTCCGGTGGAAGGTCCAGTTAGTATGTTGATGAATTTAGCCTAAGCTTTTCTTACGTAGTCAGTTCAAATTACCTTACTAATATGTTTTAGCGAATTTCCCCTCTATGGAAGAAGCTATTACCGTAGGTGGCATGGTAAGACCTAAGCCCGGGACCATGATAATTTTTGGGACCATGATAACGTTTTGAGGCCCCCAGATGCAAAAAACACCATTCTTTCAAATTCATATATATATTAGAGAATCAAATTCACAGAATCGGGCTACTATAAGATAAGTATAAATACCCCCGTCGCAGCAAACCTGCGTACTCAGCGAATTTCCAGTGCAAAATATATGTCTCAATACCACATAAAGCCGCATACCAAGATTCTTAAAAATATATTCACAAATAAGCGATACATCAAATTTTAATTATTCTCCATAAGAATAACATTGGGAATGAGTACGCAGTTTTGCTGCAACAAGGAACACAAAAAATAGGGTTTTATGCTAATATCAATATAACTCAACTAGGTGAAGTCGTATACCAGTTTTTATTCATTAATGTTCATAATTAAGGGAGACAGAGCATTGAATTATTCTCCATAAGAATAACATGGGGCTGAGTACGCAGGTTTGCTGCTACGGGAGCCTTTGACAAAAAATTTTGTTTGAGCAAATATTAATAGACCACAACGAGATGAAGCTGTATACCAAGTTTCGTCAGTATACGTTCACAATTAAGCGAGATATCAAAATTTTCTTTTCCTCCATAAGAATAACATTAGACAACGTACTGTGTTTAGCACTTTCAATATCTCGGTAACCAATTGACGTAGAGAAAT
This sequence comes from Allygus modestus, assembly GCA_963675035.1. Lineage (NCBI taxonomy): Eukaryota > Metazoa > Arthropoda > Insecta > Hemiptera > Cicadellidae > Allygus > Allygus modestus. The sequence goes on along the minus strand of OY776115.1, from coordinate 75,923,505 downwards.
GATCAAAATACCAAATTATGTGTTTTTCTAAGCTGAATCCAATGGTGAAAACTAAAATTTGACTATTTTAAAAATTATATGTAAAAAAGTCAACAAATCCATTTTTGGGGTACAAAACCCCCGAAAAATACCCCTTAAGGTAAAGCTATATGGCTGGTTTTCGAACTTAAAGTCATAAATGTTCCTTTACACGTTTATACCAAATTTCATCAAAATCGGACCTTTTTTACGAGAGTTATCGCACCCACGGACACACATATATATATCTATATATATATATATCTATATATATATATATATATATATATATATATATCTATATATATATATATATATATATATATATATATATAGAGAGAGAGAGAGAGAGATATATAGATATATATATATACAGTTTCGAACGAATGGTGTTTTTGGGGTCTATGGTCCCGGGCCTAGATCTTACCATGCCGACTACGGTAATAGCTTCTTCCCTATAGGGGAAATTCGCTAAAACATGAAAATAACCATGAGTACCCCGTTAAAAACATATTTTAATTATATTTTCACTAACATGTTTCGACTTAAAGTCATGATCACAGTGCTAATATTTATTTGGTTTACCTAACTCTGGTGTTATCAACAAATCGTAAATATACAAGCTTATGATAATAAACAGCTGATCTATTTTTCTTTTTGGTGCAAGCGTTTTGAGTTTGTTCTTATATTTATAATTTTATTGAAGATTGGGTTGCTAGATTGAATGAATTTGCATTGTATTTAATATATTATCTCTGTCATTCTTTTGGCTTTGGTATGAAATTCTTCTTTTATGTTCATTTTATGCCCCTTGTTAATAATCTCTAGAATTGACATGTTTTCATTGCAGTTCTTCTAAGTATTGTCTGTTTTAAGATGTGGTCAGCGCAGGCAGATTTTTGAGTTGTCTTATTATTTTACTAATAAAGTAATAAGCAAAAGTAAAATAATAAAGTAAAAGCTAATAAAGTACTTACTTACTAATAAAGTAAAAGCAATAAGCCTGTATGTGTTCACTGAACAGACGTTTGAAGTTTCTCCCATTTTGGCCAATATAGTATTTTGGGCAGTCACTGCAGCTCATTTTATATATGCCTTATTTTTCATACTGATTTGATATATTTTGATTATTTGTATTAGAGAGCTTATTAATAAGGTAAAATGAATTATTTATGGTTCTGCAAGCAAATTTGTAGTTTGATTTTTCAAACGTTTTTCTAATGGCCTTGTTCATAGTAACACTGTATGGTAAGCATAAATATTCGTCTTTGGACCTTTTTACTTGTTTCTTTTATTTTATTTATTTGCTTCCTTACCATGTTTTCTATTAACTTGGCATTGTATCCGTTTATCTTGGCTATTGATTTGATTCTTTCTTTTTCTTCCTTGTAGTCTTGTTCTTTCATAGGTATTCTTAACAGTCTATTAATCACCGTATGGAATTTTGCCATCTTGTGTTGCCTCGGATGATTAGAACTTGCTGGAATAATGAGATTTGTTTGGGTGGGTTTTCTGAAAATGTTAAAAGCATGATTATTGTTTTATTTCCTAATGGAAATGTCTAGAAAGTTTATTTCAGACTTCTGACTTTCCATTGTGAAAGATGCAGAGATAGTGTTCAGATATGTTAACAATTCATCATTCTTGAACAAGCAAATAGTGTCATCTACGTATCTGTGGCAGTAAATTATTTTACTTTTGAGTGGGTTAGAGTTATTCATTATTTTTGTTGTTTCCAGATATTGCAGGTACAAACAAATTAGCTAAGAAACCCGATAAAGGTGAGCCCATGGCTAATCCCTCTTTCCGTTGAAAAAATTTTGATTCATATTGAAAGTAATTTTGATCTATTTCTGCTTTAGTAAGGGATATAATATCTTTTACATCAACTTGAGATAATTTTATATTCTTTGATATATTTTCTTTGAGGATATCAAGTGTTCCTTTTACTGGAATATTGGAATACATATTTGAAACATCAAATCAAACAAATATTGCATTCTCAGGTATCTCTATATCTTTGATGTCGTCAATGAACTCATATGTGTTAGTGAGGCTATAATTTTGTTCTACGTATACATTAGCTTTTTAATTTATCGTTCAAGTATTTTGTTAAATTATAACATGGTGCATTACGGTAGTCAACCAAATGTCTTGTAGGTATATTTATTTTGTGAGTCTTTGGTTGTCCCTTTAGTTTGGGAGCTTGTGGTTTGACGACTTTTAATTTAATTTTCTCTTTGTTTTATATAAATTTACTCTTTGAGATGGCACTGTTTGTCTGTTTACTAAATTCTTAACTAGGATCATGGTTGAGGTGATGAAAAAGGTTGTTATTTAAGAAGTCCTCTACTTTTTTTGTAGCATTCTCTTTTTAATATCACTGAACTATTGCTTTTATTGGCTTTTGCAATAATAGCTTTGTTGTATTCAAGTTTATTTGCTATATTTCTTATTATATTCATGTCAGTTTTTACTTTCTTAATACTTTTGTTTTATTTAGTACAGATGCCAGCTTTGTCTAGTTCATTGGATGAAGTTATGCCGTTTGGGTTCTTGATCATCTTTACTTTTATTCCTGATAGCTGCCTCGAAGTCAATTAGTTGATCTTGTAAGGTGTTAAGTTGAAAATCTAAATTAATGTTATATTTGATGGATTTTCCCAGCATTTCAGTTTCTTCTTGAGTAAATTCAATATCTGTTAGGTTCTCAATATTGGACCGGAAGCTATTTATGTTTTCTGTGTTATCGATAGGTTTTTACTTTAAAATAAGTTTCTGAATTTTCTTGAGGTGAACTAATTTGTTCTTATTTAATATTGGTTGGCACCAACGATCAATATATTCTGGAAATTCATCTATAGAGTCAGGGTGGAAAGTATTGTTTATTTCAGCTTGAGTTGATATTACATTTTCATTGAAAGAGTTTAGTTTAGCGTATAGGAAATTAATTAATTTTTTTATCCATATTTTCTTTCCTGTATCTATAGCTTTGATTGCTGCTGGTGTTCTACACTTCGTGTTTAATTGTTCGTAATTTGGTACAATTTTTTCTTGTAGACATTTTTTGTTGATCTTAATATTTTCTTTTACTGTTTCTTGTTTTAGAGTTAGGTATTTCAACTTGTGAATGATACTTGGGTGGTTAGCTATTGGTACTAGAGAATCAAATTCACATAATAGGGCTACCATAAGGTAAGTATAAAAACATGAAAATAACCATGAGTACCCTGTTAAAAATATGTTTTAATTATATTTTCACTATGATCAGATTTTGTGGTCCTTGATGCAGCGAACCTGTATACTCAGTCCTAATGTTTTTTTTCTTATGGGGAATAAATAAAATGTCATATCTCGCATATTTATTAATACTAGTTGTCCTGTTGCTCGAATCCGAGCAATAAATATTGTGTTACCGTTCCAAAGCCAAAATGGCCTGCTGATTAACTGTGCTTACTCTATCCAGCTGATTGCTTAAAACTTATAGTTATTTCCCAATGTTAAGCTTATGGGAAAAAACTCAACTTTAAGGGGCCCCAGGGCCTCTCTCACAAATTATTTCTCTATAAAAAAGTTCCCTGCACAACTTCACGTTAGACTCTTTCCAATGACACCAAAAATATGAAAATCGGTTCAGTAGTTCAGGAGGAGCGATTGTCACAAAAAACCCTCTCTCCTATTAAATAAGAATAGATGCTTTGATTAAAGTTGCTAAGTGGCTTCATGACTTAGTGAAGTACCATTTGAAATTCGTTGAGTATGCAGGTTTGCTGCAACAGGGGTATTTCCACTCACCCCCAACAAATCAGTTGCCAAATGGAGACGTCCTGATTTAGTGTCTAGGTACATTACACCACTACCGCCACGCACTAAGAAGCGCTTTGCGACAACGGCCACGGGCTGTAAATCTCACGGCAGTAAACTCATCTCGACTGCGAGCTTTATTGTCACACGTGCACCATACACACGGAAGGAACCGATAAATCACACCTGGTTTGGTCTAAACGCAAGTTATGTGTTTGTTTAAAGTGGCGGGGAAGACTTAACATAAACACAGAATTATCATAGAAGTACAGTAGTACGTAACACATACGTAGCATAGATTTTAACTAGTTTTAGTAGTGATTTTAGTTGTTATTTAATTAATCATTGCGTACATTTACCATCACCATTGACTATAGATCCATCAATAAATGAGAAAAACAAGTTTCACGACGTTTCGTGTGGGAAAAATATTAGTACAGGTTTTAACCTGGTGATTCTGAAAGGCCTGGTCGATTAACAGATACCGGTATTTGTTTATTGGAATGTTGACGTCTTTATTACTTAGTTCAACATTTAAATGATTTCCAATAATAATCTCTAAGTGCAATTTAGTAGTTGTAGTATATATATGTTTGCTGTAATATTTCTCGAATATGTCCTAATAATAGTCAGGGAGTATGTGCACTAACTTTACTGTTTATAATAATACTTTATGTCATAATATGTGCATGGATTAATTTACTTTCGGGCACGCATTATTATTCTTCAAAGACACCATAGTATCTGTAGTTCTAAACCTCCGAATGTCACCATAGGTTTACCTATATAGCGTGCAATATAGCGTGAATATGCAGGAAAAGTACTTCATTTTATTCCTAGTTTAGTAGGTAGTAATAAAATAAGTTATGTTACAGATGAAAGTGGTTACAGCGTTGGCACATGTCGCACATTAGCGTTTTTGATCTCAAGCCTCCGTAAAACATTATTATTTCTCTTGTTCTCAGTTCTAATATTTTAATCTAAAGTATTATCCGGTTATTCGTGCCAAATAGATAGTCCATGCCATGATCACAGCCATGATACATTTCGTACAACACATCATTTTATCTAAACAATTAATTAACAGTCTTAACAGGGCATTTTAACAACTCCAAAACGCTTCTTCTTTCTATCTATCCTACTATTAAATAGCTTCTTAATGATAATTGTACGTGTTGTTAATAATCACTCACAGTAAAAAACACACATTTTGCGTCATAAACAACACTTTATTGAAATAAACAACTTTTATTTACAAAACTCAGTTACAGAGGTAATATATTTCAGCAGTCTATGCTGTCATCATCAGACCAACTGCTTGGATCAAGATGGCGGACAATGGCTGCCTACGCCACCTACGTTGTCCGCCATCTTGATTCACGCAGTTGGTCTGATGATGACAGTATAAACTGTTGACATATATTACCTCTGTAATTTAGTTTTGTAAATAAAAGTTGTTTATTTATAAATGTATGTTTTTTACTGTGAATACTACTATTAGACACTGTCGGGTTCAAAATTATGGATACTCGAGTTTGACTTGCCACCAAAAATTAACCGATTGAGCTACATAACGGCGGTTACATCAAAATTGTCCTTGTCTTATTCTTCGTGTTTTGATGTAAATACAAATTTTAAATTTTGATTGTAACTAATTTTTATTGCGGGTAGAATCTAAAAAGTACACGATTTTTGCCGTTTTTCTAGCAACTACGGACTTAAAAAATTCATATTTCCAAAACGGATCAACTTATCGAATTCAAATTTTGATACGTCATAGGTAGACATGTTTTTAGTTTATTTGTATAATTTTAGCTTTTTAAACTTAATTTTATGAAAGTTTTTATCCATTTCGTAACGTGATGTTTTCCCAGCACTCAAAAGAGTTAAAAACTTGTTTAATGGCTTGTTATGAGGATAGTGATTTTTATTGTCTAATTTTGAAAGTACTGAAACCAAATCTACTTCGAAACGGTTTATTCAGAGTGATTATTAAGTAATAAATCAGTGCGCGCACGAGGCTGGCTACCGCTGCGGCGTGTTGAAAAGAACGGAGTGCGACGTTGCCGCGATAAGCGAGTTGGCGGGCGCTCCGCACTCTAGGCTTTTGACCTCGGGTTGGACGGGAAGGATTATAAAATTAAAATTTTTTTATGAATTTATAATGGAATGTGTCGGAAGATCAATGTTCGCTTTCTCCTGGTCACTTGGTGAGCGTTTTAGCTTGTGTTCACATCGAGCCACGAGATGCCTCCCAGAGAACATTTTAGTGAGCAGGAAGTACGAATGATTTTAAGTGCTATTTCTTTTTTCAAGAGTGCAGGGAAGAAGTTGGTTGACAAGAGGTGACAACGGTGATAGGAAATGGTGAAATGTAAATCAAAAAAGATAACACTTTTTTGACAAACACTTAACTGGTTGCAGATTGCGGAGCGCTCGCCAACTCGCTTATCGCGGCAACGTCGCACTCCGTTCTTTTCAACACGCCGAAGCGGTAGCCAGCCTCGTGCGCGCACTGATTTATTACTTAATAATAACTCTGAATAAACCGTTTCGAAGTAGATTTGGTACTTTCAAAATTAGACTATAAAAATCACGAGCTTCATAACAAGCCATTAAACAAGTTTTTAGCTCTTTTGAGTGCTGAGAAAACATAAATTTACCAAATGGTTAAAAACTTTCATAAAATTAAGTTTAAAAATCTAAAATTATACAAATAAACTAAAAACATGTCTACCTATGACATATCAAAATTTGAAATCGATAAGTTGATCCGTTTCGGAAATATGAATTTTTTAAGTCCGTAGTTGCTAGAAAAACGGCAAAAATCGTGTACTTTTAGATTCTACCCGCAATAAAAATTAGTTACAATCAAAATTTAAAATTGTTGTTTACACCGAAACACGAATAATAAGACAAGGACAATTTTGATGTAACCGCCGTTGTTGTAGCTCAATCGGTTAATTTTTGGTGTCAAGTCAAACACGAGTATCCATAATTTTGAATCCGACAGTAGTTTCTCAAACTCGAGATGAGACTCTTCTCATGCTTATCACCGTTCTTAAAATATTATATACGTGTTGTCATTTATGTAATGTACTAGCTATTCCCGGCGATTGTTGCTGCGCCCAAGAAATGTGTTGACAAATAGTCACTAATCTATACTTATTTAATAGGCGAGCAGGTCACTCCTCCTAAACTACTGAGCCGATTTTCATGTTTTTGGTGTCATTGGAAAGAGCCTAACGTGAAGTTGTGCAGGAAACGATTTTTATAGAGAAATATTTTTTTGTGCGTGAGGCCATGGGGCCCCTTAAAGTTGAGTTTTTTCCCATAAGCTTAACATTGGGAAATAACTATAAGTTTTAAGCAATCAGCTGGATAGAGTAAACACAGTTAATCAGCAGGCCATGTTGGCTTTGGAACAGTTACACAATATTTATACGGGAATGCCAGTATAATACTTTTAGGTGTACGCTCATTCTTCCCGTAAGAGGATGGACGAAGACTGAATTTTTAATTATATATTTAAATAGACATGTTACATATTTAGCTTTTGTTAACGTACACCTTGTTTAGTCAAACACTTTTACAATAGGTCAACAAATATCTAGACCATATGCAACATATCTAAATAATTATAATTTCTTTATATTGTATTCTGACAGAGAAAGATTACAAATGTGTGAATGTACGAGTACAAATACTAAAGATTTCAACAGATTACTTGTATTTAAAAATACTTAAGAGGAAATTTGAATTGATATGTTATAAAACTAAGGAGCTTTGCAAAGGTTTGCAAGCTTACGTTAACGTGTCTACTAAAATATGTTACCAATTTAAGAGATAAGAGATAACCGACAAAATTTGAAGTACCAGCTATCATACTAATCATTATAATATTATAAAGCTGAAAGTTTGTGAGTTTGTTTGTTTATTTATTAGTTTGTGGCTCACAATCACGCTCTAACTACTAAATAGATTGAGCTGATTTGGTAGGAAGATTGCTAATATCCTAAAGTAACATATAGGCCTATTCACGGTTTAAAATTCCTTTACGATTTAGCCCCAATGACTACTAAACTTCCCATGTTAATATTATGACCATTAACATTTACTGGATCAGATGATAAATAAAACAGATGTTCTTGAGTTCATTTATTTGTTTATATTTTGGTTTACATTTTTTTTTTGCTCCTTTAACCACGAAGGTACCTGTATCACAATAATGCCAGGGAAACGTAAATAAAGTTTTATTAGTGACCCGATTAACCGATTTATTAGTGGTTAGAAGTAAAGAAACTTAAAACGCAAATGGAAAGCTTTACGGTAGGCAGCACACAGAGCAAAATAAACGCCAGAAGAACAGCAACTTCAACGTGAAGAGCAATCTCAGCGGTAGGCTCAGTTTGATTGAAATGGCACTATGGCAGAGCAGTGATCTACAGAAACTATTGAGGAAGCTGAAGCTCGCACACGAGCTACTGCTGTAAGGTCTATGTCCAAAGGCAGCAAACGATCACCAGAAATACACAATATTTATACGGGAATGTCAGTATAATATTACGTTGTGATCGCGAGCGAAGCCGCGACAGGCTACTAGTACTTATTTAATAGGCGAGCATCACTGAAAGAACCAGCAGGCAAAATCAACTAAGAAAATGGTTGTTGTTTACCGACTTAAACGGTAAATATAGCACTTACAAACTTAGTTTGTTATCACTAACCTGCTGAAAGAGGTTAATACAAATGGGTTAGTCCAACCAACTTACATGGTAAACTGACTAACAAAGGTGCTTTGGGTTAAAACTACCAACCTGAGTTATTAGTGCCTGTTTCAATTAGTTATTTTAACATAGAATCCAGGTTATTTTAACCGACCTCCTTCACTTTGACCGAGCTGACGGCCTCCTTAACCAGGAAGCTTGGTTAATTCAACATGCATGGTTGGTAAATCCAGCTAATTGTCTGAGTACCTCCAACTGAAGTAAGGGGTTAATTTAACCGAGTCGCTTTGTTGTCATAATCGAGAAACTTGATCGTATTAACCAAACTGCCACGTTGGTTTTCCTTGGTTGCTTATTTGAAGTAACCATGCCTATTAGGTTAGTTGAACTAGTTTCACCTTCATTCAGCTTTACCCATTAATTTGGTTAACTTAACCAGGTTTACTTGGATATTATAATCATGTTACTCGATTGATGTAATTAAAAATCCGCAGATAAAAAGATTTTGCTCTTCTACCTGCTTCTTCCGTAAGAACACATGGAATTTTTATTCCCGTAGCTCCTTAGCGGATCATTTATTTGATGCACTTTGCATTATTAATTAAAATTTAGTTATAAATAATTGATTTGGATAATCCGCTTAGAAGCTACAAGAGTTAAAAATTAAATTGTTATTAAGGAAAAGTTCCGTCTTTTTGGTAGGTAGGTAGAAGTGAAAAATCTTATTTTACTTGCAGATTTGTTAATTACTTCAAGCAAGTGACATGATTATCAAATCCAGCTAAACCTGGTTAAGTTAACCAAATTAATGGGTAAAATTGAATGAAGGTGAACATTGTGAGTCAGTTACAAAATCCAAATAGGACTGTTCAATTCACCTAATAAGTAAGGTTTCAACCAACCAGTAATGGACCATGACCATTACTTGATGGTCGAAAATAACTCAGAAGGCTATTTCGAAGTGTTCAACAAGTGATAATAATAGTAGTTAGTGCATATTCACCTTAAAATATACACGAATATTGCAAATTTTATTGCATATTGTTGTTGCCTACAATCTAATGAGTATGTGTTTTTGGTATGTGGTTAGGGAAACCAAATAAAATCCTGTCAAAAGCTAAATGCTTTGCTGCATTACAACATGTGTTCAAGTTTAATAAATATTTAAGTAAAATGAAATAATTTGTAAACTGGTTTATATAAAGTTAAATGTCTTAATTTTGTTTAAAAAAACATCATGAGTTTGGCAAAAATGTAAATTACTATTTGGATTCAGTTTATGATAGCTTTTTTAAAACATTGGCACAAGCTGTGTTAATGGAGGTGGTTAATCATCAGTAAATACAATATATTAACTAGTATTAGTCTTATGAAATAAAATCAACATGATCCTTGTTATTTAAATGTGTCTCCATTTGTTATTTAAGGCTTTACAAAATTTACCATTTTAATCCATTTAAAATATTTGAAAATCAAGCTATTGTAACTTCAAGCAGATCATCGGTTAGTAAACATCACACTTTTAGTTAAATGTATTAGGCATTACAGTAATAATTGATGATTCAAGCCCCCTTCTGGGAAATCTGGCCGTCCACCACATTAGTCCGGATATCTGAGAGTCTACTGTACTAGGAATAAAAGAAACAAATGAAAGGAAATGACAATTCAAAACAAACATTTATTTTTTGAAAAACAAAATCTGTTTACATAGTTGCATTACTTGTAATTTAAATTAGCCTACATAAATTGATCCGTTAATATAAATATTTAATATTCCTAATACTAATACACTAACATAAAATAGTTATATGGCTGCCAGAAGTTATTTTTATTTTGCAGTAATACTGTCTCTGAAGTAAATTGATATTTGTTCACTACACTGACATTTATATTTGCTGATATATTGTTTAAATATCGTTTTTGTCATAAACCATTTCTTTCAGTGAATAGCATGCTAGGCTATTAGCTTATGTGCTGAAGCATGCTGTAGGCCTATTGGCTATAACTGAAAACTATCCCAAACAATCTTTAGAGCTCCAACTCCATTATGTTTTGATTTTGGTTAAGAATTTATTGAACAAATTGAATTTCGAAACAGAGTTAATGAAGTTTATGTTTAGAAGACAAATCTAATCATTACTGTTTCATTTAATTGATGAATGTATAATAAAGATCCTAAAAGTTTGACAAATCTCACCCTAACATCATAAATTTGGAAACTTAACAAACGTGTGTAGTTTTATTGTAAAATATTAAATTTTGTAGTTATTATTTACTTAAATTTTCAGCTGTACAATTAACAAATATTGAATACAAGCTGTACAAGGTGTTATTGAATACAGCCTGAATTACCACACTTATACATTTCATACTTATCTGAATAGTACTTTTTGACTATGGGGTTCATAATGAAGATTTAGTAAGTCCCTAATTTCAACTTAAAATATAACTTTTGGTTAAACATGATATCTAGGAAACTCCAAAAATAATAATCTGAATATCATATTAAAGAATAACACAAATTTAAATCTCACCACTATCGAGGATAACTTCACACGAGTAGTAACAAACATTTACAAGGCTTGCATACGTTTTTACACGTCACACACTTTTCACACTCACTTCGCAGTCACTTTTAACGTCTTGAAGCCGTCTCTAAACTCCGCTTTCGTCGGCCTACATATTTTGTTCTTCCTTGATCTTGCCCACGTTTAGAAGCTGAGGAAGAGGAGAAGGAAGGCAGCCAAGTTGGATCTTTCTTCATTCGCTGCAAAAGAAAAAACTCTACTAGTTTATATGTAATATAAACGTAATTTAAAGAATGTACTGGATTAGTAAAATGCATTTGAATACTGAATTACTTATACAAATGTGATTTCCATAAACAGCTTCAATAAAATTTAGGTTTTTGATTGAAATTTAACGAGCGAATCCTGATGCTTGAATTTGAGTGGGCTAAATATTTTTCTTTTCGGATGTCCAGCTCATATAGGTCCTATTAGTTTATATTGGGATGCCATTCCGTAAGCTTAAAGCTTAAGCCATAAGCCACTCCATATGCATTTTTACTTAATAGCTGTTAAATGTGTAATGAAATTGATCTATTTTCTTCCATAAGATAAACCCTGGAATTTTAAAAACCCAGGGGGCGAAGCCTTGAAGGTTTTTTTTCCCAAAACCCCAAAAGGCACAAAATGTTATATAAACATATGAAAAACATTTAAGCTATGATCTTGAAACTTGATATGATGAAATGATTATTTGGTAGTGAATTTGACGTTTCCAGATTTTACCATTTTAAAATGGCAGCCATTAAAGATTTGTTCAACTTAATATTTATTGAAAGTGAACATTTTTTGTATTCATCTAGACATTTAAAACGTGTAAAATTACGCCGAAAAAGGTTAGTATGGGCCTATAACGATATTAAAGATTGCCTAAACCATGTCTTAGTGACTTCAATGTTAATAGAAAAACCTGTTTAGTTAAGGAAAATGTTTATAAATTAAACTCAAAATAAAATTCAAATTTTATGTAAACATCAACACTTTATTGTAATACAAACTTGTATTTATAATACTATTTACGTTATACTCGTATTATTTAAAGCTTTAATCAAAACCAAAATGGACGAGTAAAAATTTGGAGCAACACAACAGATTAGACACCAGCTGGACTTCGAGGAGGTTAGACGTATGATTTTTTTCTTTATTCTAAATCCTTTGGCAAGTGAACCAGGAAAATGGCGATCGTTGTGGAGCCAACTTCGGTCTCGCACTATATACGAGTTTGGTCCTCAAATTAGACCTACCTATTATTCACCCGCCTTTGAATATTAAAACACCACATCAGCGCTAAGTAAACAAACGTCGCGTGGCGCAAAACGTTGTATTTCATGTTTTAATTCGATTTCCAGATCCATGACATCTTGCTTATTTATTTGAAATAAATAGTTTCTGTATTTAGTTAGAGGCAATTCGATATATTACTAATTATTGTTTTTTTCTTAATAATTATTATTTTAGCGAATTTCCCCTATAGGGAAGAAGCTATTACCGTAGTTGGCATGGTAAGATCTAGGCTGGTACAAACGTGTAAAGCATTATTTATGACTTAAGTTCGAATTCCAATGTTATTCTTATGGAGAATAAGAAAAAAATTATAGCTCGCTTATTTATGAACGTATACCAACGAAACTTGGTAGACAGCTTTATCTGGTTGTGGTCTATTGTTATTTTCACAAAAAACTCAATTTTTGCCGATAATTCCCGTAGCAGCAAACTTGTGTCCTCAGCCCCCATGTTATTCTTATGTAGAATAAATAAAATGTAATGTATTCCTTAATTATGAACATAAATTAATAAAACTTGGTATGTTGGTTCACCTAGTTGAGTTCTATTGATATTTGCATAAAAACCCGTGTTTTGTGTTCCTTGTTGCAGCAAACCTACGCACTCATTCCTCATGCTATTTTATGGAGAATAATCAAAATGGTTATTCTTATTAAAATAAAATGGTATCTTATTTATGAATTTATATTGATGAAACTTGGTATATGGCTTCCCCTAGTTGATTAATATTGATATTTATATGAAACCTCATATTTGTTGTAACTTGTTGCAGCAAACATGCGTACTCATCCCCAATGTTATTCTTATGGAGGATAATTCAAATTTCATATCGCTCATTTGTGGATATATTTTTATGAAACTTGGTATGCGGCTTTATGTGGTATTAAGACATATTTTGCATTGAAAATTCGCTGAGTTCGCAGGTTTGCTGCGACGGGGGTATTTGATATTAGATGGGATCTGCCTTTTATACATCGGATAATGTTCACTAGAATGAAGCAGTAATATTAAATTCGAATTTAAGGGGAAATTAGCTATTTTAAGTATAAATGTATATTTTACTAGCTATTCACGCAGGCTCCGCTCCGCAAATTTATAAATACCCCCGTCGCAGCAAACCTGCATACTCAGCGAATTTCCAATGGAGATATAAATGTCTTAATACTACATAAAGCCACATACCATGTTTCATAAAAATATATTCACAAATAAGCGATGTATACAATTTGAATTATTCTCCATAAGAATAACATTGGGGCTGAGTACGCAGGCTTGTTGCAATAAGGAACACAACAAATGGGTTTTTATGCTTATATCAATATAACTCAACTAGGTGAAGTCGTATACCAGTTTGTATTAATTTATATTCATAATTATGGGAGACAGAGCATTTAATTATTCTCCATAAGAATAACATGGTGGCTGAGTACGTAGGTTTGCTGCTACGGGAGAATTTGGCAAAAAAATATTTTGTTGAGCAATCAATAGACCACAACGAGATGAAGCTGTATACCAAGTTTCGTCAGTATACGTTCATAAATAAGCAAGATATAAAAATTTTCTTTTCCTCCATAAGAATAACATTAGACAATGTACTGTGTTTAGTACTTTCAATATCTCGGTAACCAATTGACGTAGAGGAATGATCGAAATACCAAATTGTGTGTTTTTTAAGCTGAATCGAATGGTGAAAACTAAAATTTGACTATTTCAAAAATTAGATGTAAAGAATTAAAAAAAACAATTTTTGGGGTACAAAACCCCCCCCAATGTAGATAGAGCGATCTGGCTGGTTTTCGAACTTAAAGTCATAAATGTTGCTTTACACGTTTATACCAAGTTTCATCAAAATCGGATCATTTTTACGAGAGTTATCGTGCTCACGGACACACACACACACAAACACACACACACACACACACACACACACACACACACACACACACACACACACACACACACACACACACACACACACACACACACACACACACACATATATATATACAGTTTCGAACGAATGGTGTTTTTGGGGTCTGGGGACCTCAAAACGAATTATTATTAATACACGCATTGGAAGTAGGGCTTTAGTGGACATTGCAGGCGCCCAATCGCAGTGATGCGCAGACTACATTGTGACAGAGGGGGATGCTGCGGCACACCTGTCACCATACATAATGGTGGTTCATTCACACCGCACGTAGACGGAATCTGAAATAGCCGCGGGACAAACAACAACTGCCCACCGGTACACAAATAGTGGCTGAATAATGAAAGCCCTGTTATAATAATTCTGGGATACTAACTTAATAAACATGTTGATTTTCCTCGTGGAGTTTGAGACGAAGATTAGAATATTACGTTTGCAGTATTCTTGACCAAGACTTGCGCACAAGTTTGCTGAAATGGTAAAACTAGCGAAATTAACAGCAGTGTCAGTCGTGAAGTTTAAAAAGAAATAACGCTTCGAAATAATTTAAGTGTAAATTAATTAAGTGTCTAGTGCACTTATTGATTGAATGGTTTTCTTCAATACCTAATAATAATTAGCGAATGTTTGTTTGTTTTGTTTGTTTTTGTGGAGAAATAAATATATAGGTCAGTTTATTTTAGATATCAATACTTGTAAAAACCAAAAAACACTTAACTCCCTTACTATCTCAATAAGTAAACCAAGATACAGACTTTACATGAATTATCTTTTTTGGTACTAAGAAAAGTTAACAGTAATGTCATCGTTGTTCAACCCCAGGGCTCCCACATTCTGGTCTGCAAAGTTTCTTTGTTTAGATAGTTGATCGTGCAGGAATCTGTTGTTATTCACGGATCGTAGCACAACTAAGTACATTATATATTAATATTATAGCTTATATTAATATTCGTATCAAACCCCCTACTTCCCACCGTTTACCGATCAATATCAACTGGTTGGATGAAAGATTGTCAGATCGTGTGCCGATCCAGGAAGCCGCGTTGCAAGTAGTTAATTGACTTTAAGGAATGATCCTACCAAGAAAATAAGCGCGGACGTGTAATGAAAATCTAATGTAAAATTTAAATTGAGGCAACACGAAGCACTAAATGTAAAAATGTAGCTCAGAAATCAAGATGATTTATATTCATAAATAACATCCGACCTGAAAATAATAATTTTACTTTTATTTTTAGCATTCACCAGAAAGAAGTCCTATTATTCACTCTAACGCCACCACACAGTCAAAACGGCAAATCGGGTTGAAACTGTGGACTGAAGAATGATTTAGGCGAACGCGTGAATCCCCTTCGCTTAGTCAGAATAAAACTGGAGACCCGGTTGAGGGTGATCGATCCACTCTGAGCCGTACGAGTCGAAAACCCCAGATCTAAATAAGCCATCAACGCCAGACCATCAGAAATAGTTGATTAAGCCAAGCCACCCGTGGTGATTAGTGGACGGCGGCGATAAATATAAAGGAACAAGGGGAATTAATTTCCCTTGGGCAGTCGACTCTTCCACACGTCTTGATGACAGCTTCCCGTGGTAGGCAAGAATAGCATGGATCATCTGGAGTCGTCTACCAAGTGTGAACATCGTTCTCCGGTTTTATATAGTAAATTTAACGTTTCAGACAAATTATTGTATGTTTATGGGGTGTCTGTTAGTAATATGACATCAATAAATAGCGTGGATTGGGAACTATAAAAAGCCTAAATGGACAATATTACAGATTTTTATAATCCAGAAATGCATTCAAAACTTGACAATAATGGAATGAAACTGATTGTAGTGGGTTGTATCACTTTTATAAAAGTGAAGTTAATTATCCGTACAAAAAGCTTACTAATGTTTAGCTAAAACTAACTGTGACTACAATTAACCAAAGTAACTGGAAAAGGTGGGACCTGCATGCCAAAAATATTCCCCCGGACATAATAATCGTTCTTTGAAGACTAATCGTGCAGCAGTCCACTTTGTAAACCCATCCCAACATTGTAATTTAAAGTACACCGTTATATATTTATACAGAAATAGTATTTACGAACAGTCAAATAACGTAATTTCAGCCTAAGATATAACAACATAGTTTCGTTATAGTGCATAATATGTAATACATGCGCTTGGAGCTAGTTCGATATAATCCAGTTTATCCTACTGTGCCTTTCCGGTGTTTTGACACTAGTTATTGCAACTCACAATTACTTGCACACCAAATTAACGGTTTTAAGGCCAGACCTGGTGTGATTTATCGGTTACTGCCGTGTGTAAGGTGCACGTGTGACAATAAAGCTTGCAGTCGAGATTAGTTTACCGTGGCGAGATTTACAACCCGTGGCCGTTGTCGCAAAGCGCGTCCTAGTGCGTGGCGGTGTAGTGCACCTAGGCACTAAACAAACACATTACCATCGTAAAGACCTGGTGTGATTTATCGGTTACTACCGTGTGTAAGGTGCACGTGTGACAATAAAGCTTGCAGTCGAGATGAGTTTACTGCGGCGAGATTTACAACCCGTGGTCGTTGTCGCAAAGCGCGTCCTAGTGCTTGGCGGTGTAGTGCACCTAGGCAATAAACAAACACATTTTCATCGGAAAGACCAAACCAGATGTGATTTATCGGTTCCTTCCGTGTGTATGGTGCACGTGTGACAATAAAGCTTGCAGTCGAGATGAGTTTACTGCGGCGAGATTTACAACCCGTGGTCGTTGTCGCAAAGCGCGTCCTAGTGCTTGGCGGTGTAGTGCACCTAGGCAATAAACAAAGACATTTTCATCGGAAAGACCAAACCAGATGTGATTTATCGGTTCCTTCCGTGTGTATGGTGCACGTGTGACAATAAAGCTTGCAGTCGAGGTGAGTTTACTGTGGCGAGATTTACAACCCGTGGCCGTTGTTGCAAAGCGCGTCCTAGTGCTTGGCGGTGTAGTGCACCTAGGCACTAAACAAACACATTTTCATCGGAAAGACCAAACCAGATGTGATTTATCGGTTCCTTCTGTGTGTATGGTGCACGTGTGACAATAAAGCTTGCAGTCGAGGTGAGTTTACTGTGGCGAGATTTACAACCCGTGGTCGTTGTCGCAAAGCGTGTGCTTGGCGGTGTAGTGCACCTAGGCACTAAACAAACACATTTTCATCGGAAATACCAAACCAGATGTGATTTATCGGTTCCTTCCGTGTGTATGGTGCACGTGTGACAATAAAGCTTGCAGTCGAGGTGAGTTTACTGCGGTGAGATTTACAACCCGCGGTCGTTGTCGCAAAGGGTGTCCTAGTGCGTGGCGGTGTAGTGCACCTAGGCACTAAACAAACACATTTTCATCGGAAAGACCAAACCAGATGTGATTTATCGGTTCCTTCCGTGTGTATGGTGCACGTGTGACAATAAAGCTTGCAGTCGAGATGAGTTTACTGCGGCGAGATTTACAACCCGCGGTCGTTGTCGCAAAGCGCGTCCTAGTGCTTGGCGGTGTAGTGCACCTAGGTACTAAACAAACACATTTTCATCGGAAAGACCAAACCAGATGTGATTTATCGGTTCCTTCCGTGTGTATGGTGCACGTGTGACAATTAAGCTTGCAGTCGAGGTGAGTTTACTGCGGCGAGATTTACAACCCGTGGTCGCTCGTCGCTGTCGCAAAGCGCGTCCTAGAGCATGGTGGTAGTGGTGTGGTCACCTAGACGTTAAACAAACACATAACCGGCGTAAAAAAAACAAACCTGTGTGATTTATCGGTTACTGCCGTGTGTAAGATGCGCGTGTGGCATAAAGCTCACAGTCTAGATGAGTTTACTGCGGCGAGATTTACAACCCGTGGACGTTGTCGCAAAGCGCTTCCTAGTGCGTGGCGGTACTGGTGTAATGCACCTAGACACTGACAATTGTAATCCTGATAATACAGTTTGTATTTAACATATTATTTTAAAGACGATTATTCAATGACATTGGTCAGGAAATCAGTCTGAGAGCCATTCGGAGAATGGTCCTATACTTTTGAAAGGCGATGTGTTTAGCTACCAAGAACAAATACAAAATCCAATCCCAATCCAATCCTAAATTAACGCCAATAGTTCCTGCTGATTGAATTCTATTCCTGTCGATTTTGGAAGAAATTATGCCCATTGTCTGAAAGTTGTGGTTTCAGCGAAATCAAACCCATTTACTAAATTGAAGTGACGTATTGGAACCTGGTGCAACGGTTTCTGTCCGCGGGTTCAAGGTTCAATCCCAGCCCTCATCTATACTATGGGGATTACGTCATGCAGTGAACCATGGTGAGCCAATTCGAAAGCCATACCTGCTATATGGTGCCTCCGGACCATCGTATGTGTGACCATGTTTTCAAAACAAAACACTTGTGTCTGAGGAGAGTAGTTATTTTCATATGTTTATAATCACCTTACTAAAAGCCATACGGTATTATTGCATTTTTTAACCTTGTAAATCAAAAGAATGAGGGGTTAAGTGACAAAAAGTTAGGAAAAATTGAAACGACAACCTGGCAACCGTTTCACTCCCACCTGTGGCCCTGAACTTCTCTATTTCTGCCCCGTAGAGTTCCGCCAACAAATAGCGCGAGTTTCGCTTGTTTCCGGGCCAAAACCGTTGTTGTGACTGTTTCACCGGTGATGAAGCAGAAAATAATGTCGATACGTTGCTTAAAATCTGTTTAAAGTAGTGCTAATGGGAGTAGTGGCGAGTCTGTAAAAACTATGGAGGAAGATTTTGTTGATAAGTGTTTTCTTTTGCTTTTGAATCTTGTGTATTGGAGTTTGTATTATTGTACTTGCTCTTTGAAATTAAATTCAAAAATATACGTATCATTTGTGTGCTGAAATTTGAATTCATATTCTTTTAAATAGAGGAAGCAATTTTTCTTTTGTAATTACAGATTGACTAATAAACTTTTGAAAGAAATAAACGTTAACAGTTTATCTTATAAATTTATAAATCACCATATATATAATTTATAGGGGAGGAGACAGTTTTTTGGTTCTTTAAAAGTACCTGGGGGGCGGAGCTTTGCTCTGGGGAAGGCCAGTCAGTTTGTTTAGATCACTTGGAGTAATATTTCACCACTTCCCCCTAATGATAATCAGATTTGTATAACTCATTTGCCTCTTTTCTACATTTTTAAGGTCCCTCCAGTTGTTATTTATAGCTCAGTGTCCCTTTGATTGATTTTACTTCTCTATTTATGCAATCTTCACTCAAATCTTTTAATCTCTGCTCTCAGGAAACCACATGTTATAATCATTTACAACATGAGTATTACTTTGACAGTTCCCTGGTTGATTATGAACAGCTGTTACAATTCTTTTGTTTTGATTTGAAGCTCCATAAGCCCAATATTCATTTTTTTAACTTTTCATTTTAGTTTTTTTACATTATTTGATTTTTCCTGGGGATGAAACTTCTCTAGAACTTATTTATCCCAGAAATTAGTTATTTCGAACATTTGCAAGGAAATCGTTGAAGCTGTTTTTGAGATCCATGTCGCAAGCAAGCAAGCAAGAAAACCTTACTCATATTAAGAGTATAGGATGAATTCATAAATAAGATATATATACCATTTTGATTATTCTCCATAAAATAACATGAGGGATGAGTACGCAGGTTTGCTGCAACAAGGAATACAACAAATGGGTTTTTATGCAAATATCAATAGAACTCAACTAGGTAAAGCCACATACCAAATTTCATTAATTTATTTTCATATGTGTATGTGGCTTCAACTATTTCTGGTGTATTGATATTAGCACAACAAAAGTTGTTTGTTGATTTTCCCGGTAGCAGCAAACCTGCATACTCGGCCCCTATGTTATTCATATGGAGAATAAGTAAAGTTGTATATCTCCCTTAATTATGAACCTAAATTAATAAAACTTGGTATATAGCTTCACCTGGTTGAGTTATATTGATAATTGCAAAAAAAACATATTACTTATCTTCCTCGTTGCAGCAAACCTGAGTCCTCAACCCTAATGTTATTCTTATGAAGGATAAATAAAATGCTATATATCACTTATTTATGGATGTATTTTTGTGAAACTTGGTAAGTAGCTCTATCTAGTAGTGAGTCACAAATATATGCATTGGAAATTCGCTGAGTACGCAGGTTTGCTGCGACGGGGGTATTTTACATTATTTGATTTTTGATTTTTCCTAGGGATGAGGCCTGTCTAGAACTTATTTTTATCCCAGAAATGAGTTATTTCGAACATTTGAAGGAAATCGTTGGAGCCGTTTTTGAGATCGTGTCGCAAGCAAGCAAGCAAACTTTACTCATATTAGAGTATAGGATATTAAGTATCATTAGCCTAAAAAAACAATACATTGTAGGCCTACACCACTCCCCCCTTTTTTTTATAGTGATGTTAAAACCATTAAATGTAACAGCAACGAATGTAGAACGACCTTAATATTAATACTTGAAGAATTCGAATGGTTGATTACAGCTAGTCTGAAATACTATGGAACGTGAGAATAACTGATGCGAAGACACGTTGACGTTCTCGCGTAAATTGATTCCCCTTGTCTGCCACATTCATCTTAAAAGACTTGTCACCGCTCGCTCGGAGCAATATTATTCAAACAATAATAAATTGATGGTTTGTTTACATCAGTTTGGGGGAGGACAGTCCCCCCCCCCGCCCCGTACCCGATTTTGCACTGGCTCAACATAATTCACAACCTAAGTAAAAATCATAGGCCTACATTCTTACTTTTTGCGTGGGTTTAAAAATAAATCTAACCTTTAATTTGCGAGTTATGGACATTTGTGCGGCACAATTTTGAGCGTCTTCAGTTTTGAAATTGTGGATTTTTGGATAAATTGTAGTGGGGGGAATAATTCGAAAAGTACCCTTCGAAAAGAAATCTTATTTCGGGATATTTACTAACCCTATCAATATATTGATTGACCGAGTTGTTAATAAATACAAGTTTTCTTTAAAAATAGTATATCCTCACTGTGGCTGTAACATTTCACTTCTTAGAAATTTATATAAAAAAAATTGGGAAGGAAGTTTCGTGGATTAAATACCCCCGTAGCAGCAAACCTGCGAACTCAGCGAATTTCCGATGCATATATATATGCATCTTAATGCATCTTAATACACATAAAGCCACATACCAACTTTCATCAATATACATTCATAAATAAACGATTTATGACATTTCAATTATTCTCCATAAGAACAACATGGTGGATGAGTATGCAGGGTTGCTGAAGCAAGGAACACAAAAAATGGGGTTTTATATAAACATCAATATAACTCAAGAAGGTAAAGCTACATACCAAATTTTATTAATTTATGTTCATGATTAAGGGAGATAACACGTTACTTATTCTCTATAAGAATAACATGGGAGCTGAGTACGCAGGTTTGCTGCTACAGGAACTATCAGCCAAAAAATGTTTTTTAGTGCAAATATCAATAGACCACAGCGATATGAAACAATATACCAAGTTTCATCAGGATAAGTTGATAAATAAGCGAGATATGCAATTTTTCTTATTCTCCATAAAAATAACATTGGACAACGTACTGTGTTTAGCACTTTCAATATCTCTGTAACCATTTGACCTAAAGCAATAATCAAAACACCAAATTGTGCGTCTTTTTATGCTGATCCCGATGGGGAAAACTAAAATTTGACTTTTTCAAAAATTATATGTAAAAAACTCAAAAAACCTCATTTTTGGGGTACAAAACCCCCTCAAAATACCCTTTTGGATAGGTCGATATGTGATTTCATCTTGCACTATTAATGCGAGGCGCGAGTTATTACACGGTACCACGCCAAAACGATTTGTATTGGGTTCTAATGAGTGAAACACTCTGCATACAAAGACAGTAGTCAACCAGGAATGAATGTGGCCTTTATAACAACTTACACTTACTTCCTTAATAAACCTCTAATGTTACATTTATTCGTGTTTATATCAATAGACAAGAATGTGTTTGGATTAACATGTAATTGTGATGGCTTACGTAATTCTCAGTAAAGTCTCAAGCTTACGTGATACTATAATCTTCATTTTATAAACTCCACGAGGAAAATCAACGTGTTTATTAAGTTAGTGTCCAGATTCATTATAACAGTGCTTTCATTATTCAGCCACTATTTGTGTACCGGTGGGCAGTTGTTTGTCCCGCGGCTATTTCAGATTCTGTCTACGTGCGGAGTGAATGGACCACCATTATGTATGGTGACAGGTGGGCCGCAGCATCCCCCTCTGTCACAATGTAGGATGGAAATGCGTCAAGATGTAATCATTTTGGCGTTGTGTAGTTTTTTGTAAAATCTCAGTTTGAAAATGGAGATAATCTAATTTGTTTCTTGGAGTGGTATTCGTTGTATATATATATATATATATATATATATATATATATATATATTCGTTCGTTGTTGTTAGTGTTATTTATATATATATATATAATTCATTTCATTTGAATGAATATATATATATGAATGAAATGAAATATCGAATTGTCTTTTTCTAGATGGAAATAATGACGAATGCTGAAACAATGATTGCAATATTGCAGTATTCCTTTGACAATAGAGAACTGCCCTAATGTGTTTCGAAGGTGGTACCCCAATTAAGTGCAACATCACACATGCCGTTGGTTGTATTCCGTTGGTTATTTATCCGTGTGTTCTGTTATATGCTACTATATGTGTTCTGTGAGTGGACTTGTATCCCGGAATCCCCTGAAAGAATCGTTCTCCCACTTTTTAAATGGAAGGTTTTGGCGTAAAAAATTGATTGGCAAATTAATAACTTCAGAAAATTTCTTGATTTTGTAAAAATTATAAAAAAACAACCAAATATTTGTATTGGGCTAATCGAAATAAAATAATCCACAGTTGTTTGATAGCAACCAGCTAATCGTCGTCACACTCACGGGATAGTGTCAATGTATGATTGGCCTTCTCCGAGCAAAGCTCGGTGACCAAAAGCCATCACTCAACAACAACACAATAACAACAACTTACTGAGTCAAAATAAAAAAGGTGATTTTCTGTGCGCTGTGGAAACACTGACATCGGGGGCCAACGGGCTGCTGCTGTGTCGGCGGCCGCCTCACAAGCCCCATCTAGCACGCCATTGTTGCACATTGTCGTCCGTACCCTTGATGCTTTCATTTCCATTGTACGCTGCACGGCAATTAATATTTCTGTTGGAAAGCATTTTTGGCACGAACGCAGCAATGCAGCCTTGAGTGTGTTTCCTTTTACCAGTGTGTAATTTCGAAATTCGGGGGCCTCTTTGTTTTAAATAAGGAAGTGAAATATGAAGTTTGAATTGGTCGCGATGATAATTAAATAAAGGTGCCTTGACGTTTCCATCCAGTTTACACTACAGTGTTTTTCCTAATGTACCCTCAACTAAAAAAAATGTTAGTTTTTACAGGATAGTTACTAAATTTTTGAAACTCACTATAGTTGTAGATTTGTTATTTGGTATTAAAATTTATTTGTACTCCACCTTTTGCTTCTTTAGTGGCTAAAAACTAGGCTATGTTTCGGAAAGTAAAGATTCTTCTCTCGTTCTCGAGTGACCCTAGTTAATTGCATTCAAATTCAAAACTTAAAATTAACTAGCGGACTCTTTGTTTATATGTTACATTACATTTACATTTTACATGTTGTTTTGTAAACATTTTTTATTTTTACACGATGGTTTTACATGTTTTTGTTTATTCTTTCTATTTTGTAGTTTTGTGTTTAATATGTAGGAAGGATTTAAAAATATACCCATGCCAATAGTAAGGGGTAAACATTTGGGTAGTTAGTTATAAGTTTTTAATTAAAATATAATTATGTTGATTGTGGGAGGATGTTCATTATCTCCTGAGACGTAATCGCAAACTCTTCGATAGAAACATCATTTAACGTATCATCAGTGATTTTTAAACTGACAGTGTGGGACTCTTGAATTTTGCTGAAATGGAGCTATATCTATAATTTTGAAGCCTATTTATTATATTACATACAACGTTTTATAATACAACTTTGCATTCACTGTATAGGACTACATCGATATCGATAGTAGCGTAGGTATATTATTCTCAATATTAGGTATGCTGAACCACATCTTCGGGGTTTAGGGCCACAAAAAATGTAAACAAAACTCAAAGACGTTTTGTGACTTTATTTATTAGTGGGCCATTTTAAGTTGCTTATATTTTACTTCGTGTAAAATTTTAATTCGCAGGCAACTATACGTTGCCGAATCCACCGGTAATAAATGCATAGTCAAAACGATATTTGAATTATAATCATGCGATTACCTGTGGAATATATTCATCACTTAACCCGTCATCACTAACTTCCAAAAACGTGTTTATACTGTATCTGCAACGGAATAACATTGCTCTGACGGGTCTATAACTGCAGAACCTTTACTCCAAATTTAGTCTGCGGAATAGCGTAAATCACGAGGTTGAAAGGTGGTGGAGGGCGTGTATGAGGTATGTGCGGCGGCGGCGGCGAGCGCCAAGTGGTGACTGCATCGTTGGCCCGGCCAGTGCTGCCCATTTACATCCGCATGCGTCTGCGGCATATCTCACCACTGTCTGGGGCGTAGGTGCAGAGGCGCCGGAACTCTGGGAGGCTGTGGACAGTAATAATCACCCTTAGGGTGGAAATTAGATGAAATAGAAGGAGAGGAGAGGAGTTGCATGGTTTCCAGACGAGATTCAACGCCAATGGGCCGAGGTTCGATCCTATTGTGTTGGAAGGCGCTGAGGACGCCGACTCTGGTTCACCATGGGACATTTCAGGAGTTACGGGAGGAGGAACATCCATGATTGTAGGACTAAGGGTTACAGGGTAGTCAGATCTAGGGTAGGTTGTTAAATATTTAGGCGAGGCTGGATTTTGGCTGGTCCCCAGATGCCAAAAACACCATTCGTTCAAATTTATATATATATATATATGTGTGTGTGTGTGTGTGTGTGTGTGTGTGTGTGTCCGTAAGCACGATAACTCTCGTAAAAAAGATCCGATCTTAATAAAATTTGGTACAAATATGTAAAGTACCATTTATTTGAACGAGTTCGAAAACCAGACAAATCGCACCATCCGAAGGGATGATGGTTTTGTACCCCAACAAATTTTTGTTTAGTTTTCTCATGTAACTGTTATTTCAATAAAATTTTAATCCATACCATTGAATTCAGCTTAAAAAACAGAAAATTTGGTATTTTGATCATTGCTCTACGTCAATTGGTTACTGAGATATTGAAAGTGCTAAACACAGTACGTTGTCCAATGTTATTGTTATGGAGAAAAAGAAACATTTTATATCTCGGTTATTTATAACATAAACTGACGAAACTTGGTATATCGCTTCATCTGGTTGTGGTTTGTTGTTGTTTGAACAAAAAACAAATTTTTCGCCTATGGTTCCCGTAGCATACTATTGTATAGCATACGATGGTTCCTAGGTACTCGGTTCCCATGTTATTCTTATGGGGAATAATACCAATTTTATATAATGCTTATTTATGAATGATGAATGTATGTGGATGGAACTTGGTATGTGACTTCACTTAGATGAGTTCTATTGATATTTGCATAAAAACCCATTATTTTGTGTTCCTTGTTGCAGCAAACCTGCGTACTCATCCCTAATGTTATTCTTATGGAGAATAATGAATATTTTAAATATCGCTTATTTATGAATATATTTCTTATGAATTCTGGTAAGAGGCTTAATGTATTATTAAGACATATATTCCTTGGAAATTCGCTGAGTACGCAGGTTTGCTGCGACGGGGTTATTTAGAACTATCCGCGAACTGCGAATGATGAATGAATAAGTAACAATAATGTAAACCTTTAAAGTAAAATACATTGTCTTATTATTTTTAGAAATTTACCTTGCATCCCTTTTTATTTCTGACAAAACATTCTGTGAGAGCGGAAGTCGGGTTGGATAAAATGCGTTTTTCTCGGTCCAATAACAATAAAAATATCTACCTATCAGTAAACACATTGGCGAAAATAAACTGTAATTTTATGGTTTTAACCGGAAGGATGAAGACTGTATTTTATATTTAATACGCTAATTTGTAATTCCATACTCTTACATGAGTAAGGTTTGCTTGTTTGCTTGCGGCACTGATTTAAAAAAACGGCACCAACGATTTACTTCAAATGTTGGAAATAACTCATTTCTGGGATAAAAATAAGTTATAGACAGGTCTCATCTCCAAGAAAAATCAAATAATGTAAAAA
Source organism: Allygus modestus (assembly GCA_963675035.1). Taxonomy (NCBI): domain Eukaryota; kingdom Metazoa; phylum Arthropoda; class Insecta; order Hemiptera; family Cicadellidae; genus Allygus; species Allygus modestus. The sequence continues at coordinate 75,896,873 of OY776115.1, read as the reverse complement.
ATAACTAAAATGAAAAGTTATAAAATGATGAACATTGGGCTTATGGAGATAAAAATCAAAACAAAAGAATCGTCACAGCTGTTCTTAATCAACCCGCGCTGGAACTGTAAAAGTAATACTCGTTTTTATAATTGTTCACATGTGGTTTCCTGAGAGCAGTGACTAAAACATTAAAGTGAAGATTGCATATATAGAGTTTTTTTATCAAAATTAAAGCAAAGGGACATTGAGCTGTAAATAACAACTGGAGTGACCTTAAAATGCAGGAAAGAGGCAAATGAGCTATACAAATATGATAATCAGTTGGGGGAAGTGGTGGAATATTACTCCCAGTCATCTAAACAAACTGACCGGCCTTCTCCTAGTAAAGCTCGGCCTCCAGGTACTAAAGTATTAAATGTTAAATGTGCTGTGATAACACTAAATTATCATTGTGACAAAAACCGATCAAGTGGCTTCTCAATATGTTCGTTATGTTTGTTATATGTATCACGACAACATTTCGAAAACATTTTTTTTGTTAAGGGGACGTCAAAACAAAATATACAGCTCAAATTTGACTAGCGGTAATAACTCTTTCTCTATACTCTGTGTACAGGGGAAGAAAGTAAAAAAAACTCCATAAAAACTTAAATAAAGTTACATATGAATGCGCTAAATAAAATAGCATGTACAGGGTGTATCACCTAAGGTGTCTCAAACAGATCGCAGACGAACCAATTGACCTAGAAGGATGAAATAAAATTATTTCCCACTAAATCGACCCCAAGGAATAACTTAAAAATGTCAGTGTGTTAAAAATACAGGGTATTCCAAAAACCATGGGTCACTAGTTCGAATCTCGTAATTTTCAAATACGAACATGCCAAATTATACACCATTTTAAAGCTCTACAACATTCTAACATTTTGACGAAAACAAACTCGCTTATCATTATCTGTTGCAGTAAAATGGCGGCTATTTTGCGAAAAAAAAACTGACAGTTACGGAATATTCTGTATCTGCTAAACTACCAAGACATATATTTGTTCAGATTCATAATTCCTACTCGTATTAAAATCAGCGGTCGTCTTGTTGTTGTTTTGTAATATTGTCTATCTTGGTTTTCCAGTTCTGAACGATGCTCTTCAGCGGGGTTGGGGGGGATCATTAAGTCCACTTAGACTCTAATTTGGAATTGTCCTCACAAACTCCAATATTAAATGTTACGTTCGGTCGTTAAATGACGGGACATTTGCACCTCGTGTCCCACATAGCGGCGCGGCAGCCAAGGGCCGCCCGGTTTTAGCACATTTTTTCACATTGCGACATCCGCTAAGTACCATTTCCGGTCAAGGCGTCAGAGGATGACGGATACGAACGGACAGGTGTTCCGACACACACACACTCACACACTACGCCCGCGTAATTACACCGAATGTCTGTTACACCTCTTCGTCGGTTTCGTCATTTCGGACTGTACGGGTCCAAAAAATCTAAATCCAGTTTAGCGCAGCAGCGTGGACGCGGGTTCCGCTAGCCATAAATTATAGCTGCAACATTCCGTCGCCTAATCCACCATTCCTCGACTTTTTATATGTGCCGTTTTAGCACGCAACATTCCATTGGGACGGGGTTCCTATGAACATATTTTTAGTGAACAGATGTGAACAGTGATATATGGAATATCAATGTTGAAGTTGGTATCATTACGAAAAATTGAAGGTAGATTTGGAATGTTTAATAGGCGGAATAATTTAACACCAAAAATTTTGGAGTTTTGCAAATTCGAGTCAAGAAGACATTGTACCTAAAGCACCTAGAGGTATAGGAACTAAATTTTGAAATTTTGAAACATTTCATTTAGCCATTTATTTGTGATTTTTACTTGTAAAAAACAAGAATAGTAAACAGAGCAATAGGTATTGGACTTAATTAGATTTTAAGGAGTCTTGGTATTCACATTCTAAGTAGTGTACCCAATCGGCCGATTAATTACACCATGGCAACGGGCCCTGCGAGGGGTGCACAATTTATTGTTTTTCTGTTTGTTTGCAACTAGAAACGCAAACGTGCATTAATTCACCCCTCTCAATCGGGTGGGGCAACCCAAAATCAAACTCGCTACTTCTTGCGTCGACATCGATAGACCTTCATACACCCGTCGCAGCAAACCTGCATACTCAGCGAATTTCCAATGAATATATAACATAACACTTAACAGGATTCATAAGAAATGTATTCACAAACAAGCGATATTTAAAATATTAATTATTCTCCATAAGAATAACATTGGGGATGAGTACGCAGGTTTGCTGCAACAAGGCACACAAAATAATGGGTTTTTATGCAAATATCAATAGAACTCATCTTAGTGAAGTCACATACCAAGTTTCATCCATATACATTCATAAATAAGCGATATATAACATTTTAAGTATTTTCCATAAGAATAACATGGAGACCAAGTACCTAGGTTTGCTGCTACAGGAACCATAGGCGAAAAATTGTTTTTTTGTGCAAACAACAATAAACCATAACCAGATCAAGCCATATACCAAATTTTGCCAGTTTATGTTCATAAATAAGCGAGATATACAATTTTTCTTTTTCTCCATAAGAATAACATTAGACAACGTACTGTGTTTAGCACTTTCAATATCTCGGTAACTAATTGACGTAGAGCAATGATCAAAATACCAAATTGTTTGTTTTTTTAAGCTGAATTCAATGGTGTAAATTAAAATTTGATTTAAATTAAAATTACATGTGAAAACCCCAAAAAACACATTTTTGGGGTACAAAACCCCCCAAAAACCCCCCTTCGGATGGTGCGATTCATCTGGTTTTCGAACTTGTTCAAATAAATGGTACTTTACACATTTGTACCAAATTTCATTAAGATCGGACCTTTTTTACGAGAGTTATCGTGCTTACGGACACATATATATATATATATATATATATACATATATAAAAATTTGAACGAATGGTGTTTTTGGCATCTGGGGACCTCAAAATGAAAAGTTATCATGGTCTCGGGCTTAAGTCTTACCATGAGACCTACGGTAATAGCTTCTTCCCTATAGGGGAAATTCGCTAAAAATAACATACAGTGCACCTCGGATTATGCGGACACGAATCATCCGGATCCCGAAATAACCAGACGAGTTTGTCCGAAATGAATGCCCACGCTAGAGCAGCCTTTTTTTAGGTCTCAGACGGAACCGAAATAAAAATAATGTATGCGTGAAGTATCATAGAAACTGCATGTCTATTTCTTTACACCGTTTTCCTCGCAATGTGCATCAATATTTCAGGCGCTAGTGTTCCGATCGTTATTTATGCAACGTTATAGTAGCTTCAGATAATTTGGATATTTTGCTAGCCGGATCAATATGCCGCCACATTAGTTTGGATAATCCGAGGTTTACTGTAAATGATTATAAATCCCACTTATAAGGAATGATATTGTCTTATGATATTATCTCACACTGTGATAGAATTAAACGCAAATATCCTGTATTACACTAGATTTAAACTAATTTTCAACAATGTGAATTAATTGAGCCAGTAATTGTAACGCATTGAAACGCCGGGAGTCCTACAGAAATGGATTTCTCTTGTCCATGTATATTCTTCTCGGCCACCGATCACTTCTCGTGGGTGGCTCAATCAGCTGTTGCCCCCGTAGCAGCAATCCTGCATACTCAGCCCTAATGATGATATTGTTATGGAAAATAAGTACAGTTTCATATCTCCCTTAAATGAACGTAAATTAATAAAACTTGGAATGTAGCTTCACCTGGTTGAGTTATATTTATAATTAATAACGAAAACAAACTTTTCTTATCCTCCTTGTTGCAGCAAACCGGCGTACTCAGCCCTAATGTTATTCTTTTAGAGAATAAATAAAATGTTATAGATCACTTATTATCGATGCATGTGTAAGTCGCTTTATGTAGTAGTAAGAAACATACATATGTATTGGAAATTCACTGAGTATGCAGGTTTGCTGTGACGGGGTAGTGAAATGTTTATTTTTAGTGACGTAAGTGGTGGTTGAAGCTCGTTCCTAATTACTATTTATTTTCACTTTTTTGAGAGGATGGGCTACGGTGAAATGATGCAACCTGTGTTAGCACTATAGGCAATCTGTGCTGACGTTAATGTAATATCCAGAGGTTTTAGATGTAGAGGTTTAGGCATCGGAATTTCATTGCCAGTTAAACATTCAAACCGCTCCTGCAGTACTTGAGAGTAGCTTATTTTGATAACATATGGAATAGTACAAATCGTCTTTTCGTCATACTGCTTCAAAATCGTCTTTTTTAACTCCAAACTCTTCAATTTATTTTTAAATATTCATGCATATTTTCGTTTGATTCTAGTTTTCACCCTTGAATTTAATTTTTTAGACTATAATAACAACTGCCTCAATATTTGTATAGTACATTTAATTAGCACATCATAATTAGTCAACTCTGAAACAGCGTGGCATTCAACTGTTAGTCCAGTCAAGGAAGCAGGTGTAGAGTGCGTGAGAAGGTACCTGAGCAACACTTTAGAAACTTGTTCAGGGTGTTTAGGGAGTGAACACACCACAAGTCCTGACGTCTATGAGGTGAGCCCCCCTCCCGTGAGGGGGGAATGTCTAAATTTAGGGTTTTCCGATTGTATCTCGACAATGGTGCATCGTAGAGAACAGATTCCATATAATAAATTAAAGCTAATGTAATTATCTACAACTTTGATTCTTTACCTTTTTTCGAATTCCTAACCGTTGTCGAGCTACACGCTCTCAAAAGGTAGAGATTTTCGAAAAAAGTAATTTTACCTCACATTTTTCGTCAAATATTCCTCCATAACGTCTAAACTAATAATCATAGGAAAAACTTAACTTGAAGAATGTTGTAGAGAATTTAATTTCCTTTTAGAATATACATAATATGCTAAGTTCATTTGTAAAAGCTCTAGGCTGTGAGAATTTGGTAAGTTGGGAAAAGGATAGACAGCTAGCTTACCTGAAGAGAATAAAACAGGTGTGGCACAGGAGACACATAAATATTTGCATATATTTGCAATATTTCCAATGCATAATATTTGTCTGGATTCCACAAAAAGCCGCAAACCAAGTTTCATAAAAATATATTCACATATAAGCGATTTTAATTATTCTCCATAAGAATAACATTGGTAATGAGTATGTAGGTTTGCTGAAACAAGGAACAGAAACAATTGGTTTTTATGCAAACATAAATAGAATTTAACTAGGCGAAGCCACATACCAAGTTTCATCGATATTCAATCATAAATAAGCGATATATGACATTCTAGTTTTATTCTCCATAAGAATAACATGGGGGCTGAGAAAGCAGGTTTGCTGCAACAAGGAACAGAAAAATGGGTTTTTATATAATTATCAATATAACTCAACCAAGTGAAGCTACATACCAAGTTTTATTAATTATGTTCATAATTAAGGGAGTCTATACATTTTACTTATTCTCCATAAGAAAAACATGGGGGCTGAGTACGGAGGTTTGCTGCTACGGGAATAATCAACAAAAAATAAATTTTTTGTGCAAATATCAATATTCCAGTACTACTTGAAGCCACATACCAAGTTTCATCAACATACATTAATAAATAATCGAGATATCAAATTTTATTTATTCTCCATAAGGATAACATTGGACAACGTACTGTGTTTAGCACTTCGAATATCTCTGCAACGGTTGGGCGTAAAAACACAATTTAAACACCAAAATGATTGTTTTGAGGAACTGAACAGATTGGTAAAAGCAAATGTGAAGTTTACATTAAAATAAACTGAGGAAAAGCCAAAAACCTTTTTCCCATAAGATTAACATGGGAGATTTTACGAGCAGGTTTTTTTGGATTTTCTCCGCAACCACTTAACCTAGGTTAATAATTTAAAATACTAAATTATTTTTTTTAAGCTCTATAACATGGTCAAAACCAAAATTAAGTTTTTAAAAAATCTTAGGGTGAAAAATGCAAAAAAATGGTTTTTGGAAAATTTAAAACCCTCATAAGCCCCCCTTCCCATGGTCCGATTTTTCTGGTTTTCGAACTTAAAGTCATGAATGTCATTTTACACATTTGAGCCAAATTTCATCAAAATCGGACGTTTTTTACTCAAGTTATCCTATTAACGGACACACACACATATATATATATATATATATAAATTTGAACGAATAGTGTTTTTGGCATCTGGGGACCTCAAAACAAAAAGTTATCATGGTCTCGGGCTTAAGTCTTACCATGAAACCTACGGTAATAGCTTCCTCCCTATAGGGGAAATTCGCTAAAACACACAAAAAACACTTGATATTTCGTCCCTCTTGGGGACTTCATCAGAAGAGAAGAGAAAAAAGTTTCTCTTCTCTTCTGAAACGTTTTTCTCTTCTTTTCTGATTAAGTCCCCAAGAGGGACGAAATATCAAGTGTTTTTGTGTGTTTTTTATGTGTCTCCTTTGCCACACCTGTTTTATTCTCTTCAGGTAAGCTAGCTGTCTATCCTTTTCCCAACTTACATAATATGCTAATTAATCTTTAATCAGTTAACAACTACAGATAATGTAATTTCTTTAATAAACTTGTTCATTTGTAGAAAAAAAACGTGTTTTCTTGTATTCCTCGACAACGGTGCATCGTAGAGAAAAGGATCTGCATAATAATTAAAAGCTAATATCATTATCTAGAACTGTTATTGTATACCTTTTTTTGAATTCCTAACCGATGTCGAGCTACCCGCTCTCAGAAGTAGAGATTTAAAAAAATCATTTTACCTCACATTTTTTGTCAAACATTCCTCCATATCGTCTAAACTAATCATCAGAGAAAAAACTTCATTTGGAGAAAATTTTAGAGCATTTATTTTCCTTTTTTAGAGCATTTATTTTTATTTTCCTTTTTTATCTTTTTTTATTTTCCTCTTATTTAGAATGTACATAATTTGCTAATTATTCATTAATCAGTCAACAACTACAGAAATTTTAAGTTTTTTCATAAAGTTTTGTCATTTTCAGGAAAACTTGTTTTTAACATATTCCTGACCACAACCTTTGTTTGTATTGTTTGTACCTCTAACAATGTTGTTGCCACACTTTAAAGAGACTTATTAAATGAAGTAGACAGAAATCATCTTACTTGAAAAATTTAATATTGTATTTTTTAGGTAATAAAAAAGTCCCATTATAATTTTTTTTCGATTAATCAAATCTATAAAATCATACGTCACATTTTTATCACTGTTATGTTCTCAATAACGTCCGAATGTTAAATTGTAAACTTTATCAGCCTTTAATTTTTCATCTTCTTTGGTCGTGAGGGTCCTGGCAAGGGTTCTTCGTCCATGTCATCTTCACCCTCAGTGGTTGGTGGTTCTTGTTGAATTGGCTCTGCTTCATCTTCATCGTCTTCCTCGATAACAGGCATGCTGTTAAGGCCTCCCTTGGCAGTGGAGGCACGCTGCAGAAAAGCCAACATTGCTTTTCGGCATCCACATTTGCCAGTCACACAATCCTTGGTGCAGCGACAAAGTATTGTTTTCAGAAGGACCTCCGGTGCTGGTGGATCTTCGTTGTAATTGGCACCAGGGCGTCTCCTTCATGTTTCCACCCCCATTATTGAGGGGGCAGCTCAATCCCGCGCCACTGCTGCACTTAGTTGTAGGTTCGTCGGGAATGCTGATTAGCTGCGCTTTCTGTTGGAGGGAGGGAGCTGATATCGGGCTTCACATTTGACACCGACTCAAAAATAATTGGAAGTGGTATTGGTTGAAGGATGTCTGTGTTTTTGGTGCCGCGAACCATTTCAGGAAGCACATCTTTCCAGCATCTTCAACCTCGTGAGTTGAGGAGGGATTATAAAAGACCATTGTCGCTTCCTTGATTGTTTCTGACTTTAAGTACAATTTCAAAAACCCCACCTGTTGTATATCATATATAGTGTACCTACTGTACTTTACTATTCTTAGAAAGTCATTAAGATTTGTTATGTTGGTATTGTGTGATTTTGGAATATCCGGTATTGATTTACTCATGTAATGTTGCTAACACGTAACACGATGTTGTTCATCCAAATAAATCAGTATACAAATTAACTTCTTTTATTTATCTAAAACATAATAAGAGATAAGTGAGAATCCAGCACCACCTTGCTTCTCCTGATAGTCGAAGATGTTGTGTAGCAGCCAGTGAATGAATGTAAAAACAGGATGTGCTTACATCCAAGGTCCTGCAATTTTATAACTCTCGTAAAAAAGATCCGATCTTAATAAAATTTGGTACAAATATGTAAAGTACCATTTATTTGAACGAGTTCGAAAACCAGACAAATCGCACCATCCGAAGGGATGATGGTTTTGTACCCCAACAAATTTTTGTTTAGTTTTCTCATGTAATTGTTATTTCAATAAAATTTTAATCCATACCATTGAATTCAGCTTAAAAAACAGAAAATTTGGTATTTTGATCATTGCTCTACGTCAATTGGTTACTGAGATATTGAAAGTGCTAAACACAGTACGTTGTCCAATGTTATTGTTATGGAGAAAAAGAAACATTTTATATCTCGGTTATTTATAACATAAACTGACGAAACTTGGTATATCGCTTCATCTGGTTGTGGTTTGTTGTTGTTTGAACAAAAAACAAATTTTTCGCCTATGGTTCCCGTAGCATACTATTGTATAGCATACGATGGTTCCTAGGTACTCGGTTCCCATGTTATTCTTATGGGGAATAATACCAATTTTATATAATGCTTATTTATGAATGATGAATGTATGTGGATGGAACTTGGTATGTGACTTCACTTAGATGAGTTCTATTGATATTTGCATAAAAACCCATTATTTTGTGTTCCTTGTTGCAGCAAACCTGCGTACTCATCCCTAATGTTATTCTTATGGAGAATAATGAATATTTTAAATATCGCTTATTTATGAATATATTTCTTATGAATTCTGGTAAGAGGCTTAATGTATTATTAAGACATATATTCCTTGGAAATTCGCTGAGTACGCAGGTTTGCTGCGACGGGGTTATTTAGAACTATCCGCGAACTGCGAATGATGAATGAATAAGTAACAATAATGTAAACCTTTAAAGTAAAATACATTGTCTTATTATTTTTAGAAATTTACCTTGCATCCCTTTTTATTTCTGACAAAACATTCTGTGAGAGCGGAAGTCGGGTTGGATAAAATGCGTTTTTCTCGGTCCAATAACAATAAAAATATCTACCTATCAGTAAACACATTGGCGAAAATAAACTGTAATTTTATGGTTTTAACCGGAAGGATGAAGACTGTATTTTATATTTAATACGCTAATTTGTAATTCCATACTCTTACATGAGTAAGGTTTGCTTGTTTGCTTGCGGCACTGATTTAAAAAAACGGCACCAACGATTTACTTCAAATGTTGGAAATAACTCATTTCTGGGATAAAAATAAGTTATAGACAGGTCTCATCTCCAAGAAAAATCAAATAATGTAAAAAATAACTAAAATGAAAAGTTATAAAATGATGAACATTGGGCTTATGGAGATAAAAATCAAAACAAAAGAATCGTCACAGCTGTTCTTAATCAACCCGCGCTGGAACTGTAAAAGTAATACTCGTTTTTATAATTGTTCACATGTGGTTTCCTGAGAGCAGTGACTAAAACATTAAAGTGAAGATTGCATATATAGAGTTTTTTTATCAAAATTAAAGCAAAGGGACATTGAGCTGTAAATAACAACTGGAGTGACCTTAAAATGCAGGAAAGAGGCAAATGAGCTATACAAATATGATAATCAGTTGGGGGAAGTGGTGGAATATTACTCCCAGTCATCTAAACAAACTGACCGGCCTTCTCCTAGTAAAGCTCGGCCTCCAGGTACTAAAGTATTAAATGTTAAATGTGCTGTGATAACACTAAATTATCATTGTGACAAAAACCGATCAAGTGGCTTCTCAATATGTTCGTTATGTTTGTTATATGTATCACGACAACATTTCGAAAACATTTTTTTTGTTAAGGGGACGTCAAAACAAAATATACAGCTCAAATTTGACTAGCGGTAATAACTCTTTCTCTATACTCTGTGTACAGGGGAAGAAAGTAAAAAAAACTCCATAAAAACTTAAATAAAGTTACATATGAATGCGCTAAATAAAATAGCATGTACAGGGTGTATCACCTAAGGTGTCTCAAACAGATCGCAGACGAACCAATTGACCTAGAAGGATGAAATAAAATTATTTCCCACTAAATCGACCCCAAGGAATAACTTAAAAATGTTAGTGTGTTAAAAATACAGGGTATTCCAAAAACCATGGGTCACTAGTTCGAATCTCGTAATTTTCAAATACGAACATGCCAAATTATACACCATTTTAAAGCTCTACAACATTCTAACATTTTGACGAAAACAAACTCGCTTATCATTATCTGTTGCAGTAAAATGGCGGCTATTTTGCGAAAAAAAAACTGACAGTTACGGAATATTCTGTATCTGCTAAACTACCAAGACATATATTTGTTCAGATTCATAATTCCTACTCGTATTAAAATCAGCGGTCGTCTTGTTGTTGTTTTGTAATATTGTCTATCTTGGTTTTCCAGTTCTGAACGATGCTCTTCAGCGGGGTTGGGGGGGATCATTAAGTCCACTTAGACTCTAATTTGGAATTGTCCTCACAAACTCCAATATTAAATGTTACGTTCGGTCGTTAAATGACGGGACATTTGCACCTCGTGTCCCACATAGCGGCGCGGCAGCCAAGGGCCGCCCGGTTTTAGCACATTTTTTCACATTGCGACATCCGCTAAGTACCATTTCCGGTCAAGGCGTCAGAGGATGACGGATACGAACGGACAGGTGTTCCGACACACACACACTCACACACTACGCCCGCGTAATTACACCGAATGTCTGTTACACCTCTTCGTCGGTTTCGTCATTTCGGACTGTACGGGTCCAAAAAATCTAAATCCAGTTTAGCGCAGCAGCGTGGACGCGGGTTCCGCTAGCCATAAATTATAGCTGCAACATTCCGTCGCCTAATCCACCATTCCTCGACTTTTTATATGTGCCGTTTTAGCACGCAACATTCCATTGGGACGGGGTTCCTATGAACATATTTTTAGTGAACAGATGTGAACAGTGATATATGGAATATCAATGTTGAAGTTGGTATCATTACGAAAAATTGAAGGTAGATTTGGAATGTTTAATAGGCGGAATAATTTAACACCAAAAATTTTGGAGTTTTGCAAATTCGAGTCAAGAAGACATTGTACCTAAAGCACCTAGAGGTATAGGAACTAAATTTTGAAATTTTGAAACATTTCATTTAGCCATTTATTTGTGATTTTTACTTGTAAAAAACAAGAATAGTAAACAGAGCAATAGGTATTGGACTTAATTAGATTTTAAGGAGTCTTGGTATTCACATTCTAAGTAGTGTACCCAATCGGCCGATTAATTACACCATGGCAACGGGCCCTGCGAGGGGTGCACAATTTATTGTTTTTCTGTTTGTTTGCAACTAGAAACGCAAACGTGCATTAATTCACCCCTCTCAATCGGGTGGGGCAACCCAAAATCAAACTCGCTACTTCTTGCGTCGACATCGATAGACCTTCATACACCCGTCGCAGCAAACCTGCATACTCAGCGAATTTCCAATGAATATATAACATAACACTTAACAGGATTCATAAGAAATGTATTCACAAACAAGCGATATTTAAAATATTAATTATTCTCCATAAGAATAACATTGGGGATGAGTACGCAGGTTTGCTGCAACAAGGCACACAAAATAATGGGTTTTTATGCAAATATCAATAGAACTCATCTTAGTGAAGTCACATACCAAGTTTCATCCATATACATTCATAAATAAGCGATATATAACATTTTAAGTATTTTCCATAAGAATAACATGGAGACCAAGTACCTAGGTTTGCTGCTACAGGAACCATAGGCGAAAAATTGTTTTTTTGTGCAAACAACAATAAACCATAACCAGATCAAGCCATATACCAAATTTTGCCAGTTTATGTTCATAAATAAGCGAGATATACAATTTTTCTTTTTCTCCATAAGAATAACATTAGACAACGTACTGTGTTTAGCACTTTCAATATCTCGGTAACTAATTGACGTAGAGCAATGATCAAAATACCAAATTGTTTGTTTTTTTAAGCTGAATTCAATGGTGTAAATTAAAATTTGATTTAAATTAAAATTACATGTGAAAACCCCAAAAAACACATTTTTGGGGTACAAAACCCCCCAAAAACCCCCCTTCGGATGGTGCGATTCATCTGGTTTTCGAACTTGTTCAAATAAATGGTACTTTACACATTTGTACCAAATTTCATTAAGATCGGACCTTTTTTACGAGAGTTATCGTGCTTACGGACACATATATATATATATATATATATATATATATATATATACATATATAAAAATTTGAACGAATGGTGTTTTTGGCATCTGGGGACCTCAAAATGAAAAGTTATCATGGTCTCGGGCTTAAGTCTTACCATGAGACCTACGGTAATAGCTTCTTCCCTATAGGGGAAATTCGCTAAAAATAACATACAGTGCACCTCGGATTATGCGGACACGAATCATCCGGATCCCGAAATAACCAGACGAGTTTGTCCGAAATGAATGCCCACGCTAGAGCAGCCTTTTTTTAGGTCTCAGACGGAACCGAAATAAAAATAATGTATGCGTGAAGTATCATAGAAACTGCATGTCTATTTCTTTACACCGTTTTCCTCGCAATGTGCATCAATATTTCAGGCGCTAGTGTTCCGATCGTTATTTATGCAACGTTATAGTAGCTTCAGATAATTTGGATATTTTGCTAGCCGGATCAATATGCCGCCACATTAGTTTGGATAATCCGAGGTTTACTGTAAATGATTATAAATCCCACTTATAAGGAATGATATTGTCTTATGATATTATCTCACACTGTGATAGAATTAAACGCAAATATCCTGTATTACACTAGATTTAAACTAATTTTCAACAATGTGAATTAATTGAGCCAGTAATTGTAACGCATTGAAACGCCGGGAGTCCTACAGAAATGGATTTCTCTTGTCCATGTATATTCTTCTCGGCCACCGATCACTTCTCGTGGGTGGCTCAATCAGCTGTTGCCCCCGTAGCAGCAATCCTGCATACTCAGCCCTAATGATGATATTGTTATGGAAAATAAGTACAGTTTCATATCTCCCTTAAATGAACGTAAATTAATAAAACTTGGAATGTAGCTTCACCTGGTTGAGTTATATTTATAATTAATAACGAAAACAAACTTTTCTTATCCTCCTTGTTGCAGCAAACCGGCGTACTCAGCCCTAATGTTATTCTTTTAGAGAATAAATAAAATGTTATAGATCACTTATTATCGATGCATGTGTAAGTCGCTTTATGTAGTAGTAAGAAACATACATATGTATTGGAAATTCACTGAGTATGCAGGTTTGCTGTGACGGGGTAGTGAAATGTTTATTTTTAGTGACGTAAGTGGTGGTTGAAGCTCGTTCCTAATTACTATTTATTTTCACTTTTTTGAGAGGATGGGCTACGGTGAAATGATGCAACCTGTGTTAGCACTATAGGCAATCTGTGCTGACGTTAATGTAATATCCAGAGGTTTTAGATGTAGAGGTTTAGGCATCGGAATTTCATTGCCAGTTAAACATTCAAACCGCTCCTGCAGTACTTGAGAGTAGCTTATTTTGATAACATATGGAATAGTACAAATCGTCTTTTCGTCATACTGCTTCAAAATCGTCTTTTTTAACTCCAAACTCTTCAATTTATTTTTAAATATTCATGCATATTTTCGTTTGATTCTAGTTTTCACCCTTGAATTTAATTTTTTAGACTATAATAACAACTGCCTCAATATTTGTATAGTACATTTAATTAGCACATCATAATTAGTCAACTCTGAAACAGCGTGGCATTCAACTGTTAGTCCAGTCAAGGAAGCAGGTGTAGAGTGCGTGAGAAGGTACCTGAGCAACACTTTAGAAACTTGTTCAGGGTGTTTAGGGAGTGAACACACCACAAGTCCTGACGTCTATGAGGTGAGCCCCCCTCCCGTGAGGGGGGAATGTCTAAATTTAGGGTTTTCCGATTGTATCTCGACAATGGTGCATCGTAGAGAACAGATTCCATATAATAAATTAAAGCTAATGTAATTATCTACAACTTTGATTCTTTACCTTTTTTCGAATTCCTAACCGTTGTCGAGCTACACGCTCTCAAAAGGTAGAGATTTTCGAAAAAAGTAATTTTACCTCACATTTTTCGTCAAATATTCCTCCATAACGTCTAAACTAATAATCATAGGAAAAACTTAACTTGAAGAATGTTGTAGAGAATTTAATTTCCTTTTAGAATATACATAATATGCTAAGTTCATTTGGAAAAGCTCTAGGCTGTGAGAATTTGGTAAGTTGGGAAAAGGATAGACAGCTAGCTTACCTGAAGAGAATAAAACAGGTGTGGCACAGGAGACACATAAATATTTGCATATATTTGCAATATTTCCAATGCATAATATTTGTCTGGATTCCACAAAAAGCCGCAAACCAAGTTTCATAAAAATATATTCACATATAAGCGATTTTAATTATTCTCCATAAGAATAACATTGGTAATGAGTATGTAGGTTTGCTGAAACAAGGAACAGAAACAATTGGTTTTTATGCAAACATAAATAGAATTTAACTAGGCGAAGCCACATACCAAGTTTCATCGATATTCAATCATAAATAAGCGATATATGACATTCTAGTTTTATTCTCCATAAGAATAACATGGGGGCTGAGAAAGCAGGTTTGCTGCAACAAGGAACAGAAAAATGGGTTTTTATATAATTATCAATATAACTCAACCAAGTGAAGCTACATACCAAGTTTTATTAATTATGTTCATAATTAAGGGAGTCTATACATTTTACTTATTCTCCATAAGAAAAACATGGGGGCTGAGTACGGAGGTTTGCTGCTACGGGAATAATCAACAAAAAATAAATTTTTTGTGCAAATATCAATATTCCAGTACTACTTGAAGCCACATACCAAGTTTCATCAACATACATTAATAAATAATCGAGATATCAAATTTTATTTATTCTCCATAAGGATAACATTGGACAACGTACTGTGTTTAGCACTTCGAATATCTCTGCAACGGTTGGGCGTAAAAACACAATTTAAACACCAAAATGATTGTTTTGAGGAACTGAACAGATTGGTAAAAGCAAATGTGAAGTTTACATTAAAATAAACTGAGGAAAAGCCAAAAACCTTTTTCCCATAAGATTAACATGGGAGATTTTACGAGCAGGTTTTTTTGGATTTTCTCCGCAACCACTTAACCTAGGTTAATAATTTAAAATACTAAATTATTTTTTTTAAGCTCTATAACATGGTCAAAACCAAAATTAAGTTTTTAAAAAATCTTAGGGTGAAAAATGCAAAAAAATGGTTTTTGGAAAATTTAAAACCCTCATAAGCCCCCCTTCCCATGGTCCGATTTTTCTGGTTTTCGAACTTAAAGTCATGAATGTCATTTTACACATTTGAGCCAAATTTCATCAAAATCGGACGTTTTTTACTCAAGTTATCCTATTAACGGACACACACACATATATATATATATATATATAAATTTGAACGAATAGTGTTTTTGGCATCTGGGGACCTCAAAACAAAAAGTTATCATGGTCTCGGGCTTAAGTCTTACCATGAAACCTACGGTAATAGCTTCCTCCCTATAGGGGAAATTCGCTAAAACACACAAAAAACACTTGATATTTCGTCCCTCTTGGGGACTTCATCAGAAGAGAAGAGAAAAAAGTTTCTCTTCTCTTCTGAAACGTTTTTCTCTTCTTTTCTGATTAAGTCCCCAAGAGGGACGAAATATCAAGTGTTTTTGTGTGTTTTTTATGTGTCTCCTTTGCCACACCTGTTTTATTCTCTTCAGGTAAGCTAGCTGTCTATCCTTTTCCCAACTTACATAATATGCTAATTAATCTTTAATCAGTTAACAACTACAGATAATGTAATTTCTTTAATAAACTTGTTCATTTGTAGAAAAAAAACGTGTTTTCTTGTATTCCTCGACAACGGTGCATCGTAGAGAAAAGGATCTGCATAATAATTAAAAGCTAATATCATTATCTAGAACTGTTATTGTATACCTTTTTTTGAATTCCTAACCGATGTCGAGCTACCCGCTCTCAGAAGTAGAGATTTAAAAAAATCATTTTACCTCACATTTTTTGTCAAACATTCCTCCATATCGTCTAAACTAATCATCAGAGAAAAAACTTCATTTGGAGAAAATTTTAGAGCATTTATTTTCCTTTTTTAGAGCATTTATTTTTATTTTCCTTTTTTATCTTTTTTTATTTTCCTCTTATTTAGAATGTACATAATTTGCTAATTATTCATTAATCAGTCAACAACTACAGAAATTTTAAGTTTTTTCATAAAGTTTTGTCATTTTCAGGAAAACTTGTTTTTAACATATTCCTGACCACAACCTTTGTTTGTATTGTTTGTACCTCTAACAATGTTGTTGCCACACTTTAAAGAGACTTATTAAATGAAGTAGACAGAAATCATCTTACTTGAAAAATTTAATATTGTATTTTTTAGGTAATAAAAAAGTCCCATTATAATTTTTTTTCGATTAATCAAATCTATAAAATCATACGTCACATTTTTATCACTGTTATGTTCTCAATAACGTCCGAATGTTAAATTGTAAACTTTATCAGCCTTTAATTTTTCATCTTCTTTGGTCGTGAGGGTCCTGGCAAGGGTTCTTCGTCCATGTCATCTTCACCCTCAGTGGTTGGTGGTTCTTGTTGAATTGGCTCTGCTTCATCTTCATCGTCTTCCTCGATAACAGGCATGCTGTTAAGGCCTCCCTTGGCAGTGGAGGCACGCTGCAGAAAAGCCAACATTGCTTTTCGGCATCCACATTTGCCAGTCACACAATCCTTGGTGCAGCGACAAAGTATTGTTTTCAGAAGGACCTCCGGTGCTGGTGGATCTTCGTTGTAATTGGCACCAGGGCGTCTCCTTCATGTTTCCACCCCCATTATTGAGGGGGCAGCTCAATCCCGCGCCACTGCTGCACTTAGTTGTAGGTTCGTCGGGAATGCTGATTAGCTGCGCTTTCTGTTGGAGGGAGGGAGCTGATATCGGGCTTCACATTTGACACCGACTCAAAAATAATTGGAAGTGGTATTGGTTGAAGGATGTCTGTGTTTTTGGTGCCGCGAACCATTTCAGGAAGCACATCTTTCCAGCATCTTCAACCTCGTGAGTTGAGGAGGGATTATAAAAGACCATTGTCGCTTCCTTGATTGTTTCTGACTTTAAGTACAATTTCAAAAACCCCACCTGTTGTATATCATATATAGTGTACCTACTGTACTTTACTATTCTTAGAAAGTCATTAAGATTTGTTATGTTGGTATTGTGTGATTTTGGAATATCCGGTATTGATTTACTCATGTAATGTTGCTAACACGTAACACGATGTTGTTCATCCAAATAAATCAGTATACAAATTAACTTCTTTTATTTATCTAAAACATAATAAGAGATAAGTGAGAATCCAGCACCACCTTGCTTCTCCTGATAGTCGAAGATGTTGTGTAGCAGCCAGTGAATGAATGTAAAAACAGGATGTGCTTACATCCAAGGTCCTGCATGTTCTGTATGGACATTTTGCTTTTTCCCCTCTCGACCGGGTTTTAGCAGTAGGATATCTTGGGTGGGAGGAGTGGAGGCAATCAAAAGGACAGTGAGGTCCACAACGACAGCTACAGAATTTTGAGTGAATTGTTCCACGGCAGTCTTTACGATAAGGATGTCTGCATAATGGGTGGCCTGAAGAGTCTGTATCCCATTCTCCGGAAGTTTTGTCTGTAGTAAGGAGATGAAGTTACTTTTGTTGGTAGGACTAGATAAAAAATCTTCTTGTTTCACAGGTATCAAAAATACTGTTGAAGTGATGTTTATATTATTGCACTGTTAGAATATAACCGACAATGTGACGTATAATTAACTCTTCACGATTTTTATTTGTGGGATATAGTATTTTGAATTTTTTGTATAGATTTGATTAATCGCAAAAGAACAAATTATAATGGGACTTTTTTATTACCCTAAAATTACATTATTATATTTTTCAAGTAACATGATTTTTGTCTACTATATTTAATAAGCCTCTTTAAAGTGTGGCAACAACATTATTAGAGGTACAAACAATACAAACAAAGGTTGTGGGTCAGGAATATGATAAAAACAGGTTTTACTGAAAATGACAAAACTTTAAATGAAAAAATTTAAAATATCTGTAGTTGTTGACTGAGTAATGAATAATTAGCAAATTATGTACATTCTAAAAGAAAATTAAATGCTCTACAACTTTCTCCACATGAAGTTTTTTCTGATGATTAGTTTAGACGATATGGAGGAATGTTTGACGAAAAATGTGAGATAAACTGATTTTTTTTTAATCTCTACCTTCTGAGATCGTCGGTTAGGAATTCAAAAAAAGGTATATAATAAAAGTTGTTGATAATGATATTAGCTTTAATTTATTACGCAGATCCTTTTCTCTACGATGCACCGTTATCGAGGAATACAAGAAAAACCGTTTTTTTTCTACAAATGAAAAAGTTTATTAAAGAACTTAAATGATCTGTAGTTGTTAACTGATTAAAGATTAATTAGCATATTATGTATATTCTAAAAGGAAATTAAATTCTCTACAACATTCTTCAAGTTAAGTTTTTCCTATGATTATTAGTTTAGACGTTATGGAGGAATGTTTGACGAAAAATGTGAGGTAAAATTACTTTTTTCGAAAATCTCTACCTTTTGAGAGCGTGTAGCTCGGCAACGGTTAGGAATTTGAAGAAAAAGGTTAAGAATCAAGATAATTACATTAGCTTTAATTTATAATATGGAATCTGTTCTCTACGATGCACCGTTGTCGAGATACAATCGGAAAATCCTAAATTTAGACATTCCCCCCCTCACAGGGGGGGAGGGGGAGTTCACCTCGTAGACGTCAGGACTTGTGGTGTGTTCACTCCCTAAACACCCGGAACAAGTTTCTAAAGTGTTGCTCAGGTACCTTCTCACACACTCTACACCACCTTTTGGGCCATTCATAGACTGGACTATGTTGTTTGGTATAAAGATAATTTATTAGATTTAAGATTTTCTGCGTACAGCAGGTTTTAATAACTGTCAAATGGGTTATGTATTGTAGCGTCAAAAGGATACTTCCACGTTATTGCCTGTCCTACGTATGGGCATGTTCTAGTGCAAATATTCCCAGTTTAAAGGAAGCCTCTTATAGCCTCAGTTTTGGCCACGGTGAGTTTTTCAGCGCGGCGAGGGCAGCGCCGAGTGCGGAGTGTTGATTTACAGTAATGTGTTTTTGTTGCCAAACGAGTGTGCACCTAGCTGCCTAATGTCTCTTTCGGAAGCCCGTGACAATTATAGTGGGCGTGGTTTGGGCCGGGGGCTGCTCCAATCTGTTGGACAAGACTTTGTTACAGAATTGGGACACGATATTGGCGTGTTGGTTAATGGACTACGATGTAAAAGCGAGAAAGTTATTTTGATGGAGATTTTTAAATTCCTGCTTTTGCGTGTAATCTTGTCATGCGCATTCGCCTTCTCTTCAATGAGCAATCGCCTTCTCGTACCGTGTCCACAGACCGTATTTTCGACCAACCAGTTTCAATTTCACTCAAAATTCCTGGCAGGGTATTAATAGTTCAATAGTTTAACCTAACTTAAACTGTTTAAAAATAACACACAATGTCGGTTAAATTGCACACTGGACTTAGGATGAACGTTAATGGGTGGTGATTTTAGAATTCTTCTATATTCACTTGACTCTAATAAGTAGTCATTTGCCGATAACTACAGTAATTATCTGAATCCTTCCACTAAAGCAGATTCGACGCTTCTATTTCAGCAGGTATTGCTGTTGTAAGTCCTTTTCGTTTAAATGTACTAATCTGCAACATATTAGCCAATTGTGTGTTATCAAATGTGTGTCGGTATCTGCTGTATTTCCAATCGTGTATTGTAAAAAGTACCTGGGGGCCGAGCTTTGCTCGGGGGAAGTCCAGTCAGTTTGTTTAGATCACTTGGAGTAATATTTCACCACTTCCCCCTACTGATAATCAGATTTGTATAACTCATTTGCCTCTTTTCTACATTTTTAAGGTCCCTCCAGTTGTTATTTATAGCTCAATGTCCCTTTGATTTATGTTACTACTATATTTATGTAATCTTCACTCAAATCTTTTAATCTCTGCTCTCAGGAAACCACATGTTATAATCATATACAACATAAATATTACTTTGACAGTTCCCTGGTTGATTATGAACAGCTGTTACAATTCTTTTGTTTTGATTTGAAACTCCATAAGCCCAATGTTAATTTTTTTAACTTTTCGTTTTAGTTTTTTTACATTTTTGATTTTCTTGGGGATGAGGCCTATCTAGAACTTATTTTTATCCCAGAAATTAGTTATTTTGAACATTTGAAGGAAATCGTTGGAGCCGTTTTTGAGATCCGTGTCGCAAGCAAGCAAGCAAGCAAACCTTACTCATATTAGAGTATAGGATTACCGTTTGATCTGAGCACAGCCATTAATTATAATCATTTAAAGGCCATAACACAAACTTGGAGCGCTTCTTCTGAAACTTTAATATAACCTGCTAATGTAAACATCGGGTTAAGTCGAACAAAATTACGTATCGATTGATGAAAACTGTCGCCATAACGTGATGGATTTACGGTTTCTGGTATATATTAGAATAGTGGAGACCTAACTGCTAACGAATAGAGTTTTACTCTCGAGCTGTTTTAAAACCCCTCTCTAAAAATATATCTCCATTAGGCAGTTTATAAATCAATACATCTGTATTTTAACGTACAATATGGCTAAGCGATATTGTGGAAAAATGAATCAGCTATAGTACACGTTTCAATTACTTGCAACTCATATTTTGTAATTCACTCTATTAAGCATAGCATTTTAATTCAAATGAGTTTCACTCTTAGGTTTCTGTTATGCTAGCTAGCACATATGATAACATAAAAGTAAAACTGTATAAACGCATTTATTACCGCAATGCATTATACCAGTACCCTTAAGTTAACAAATACTACCGTCCCTCCGCCAAACATAGTTTTATTAATACTAGTTGTCCTGTTGCTCGAATCCGAGCAAGTTTGTGTTCGTCGGCCTCCTCCTCTTGGCCGTCCTGGTCGACGTCTTATAGTCTCCATTATGTCGAACGTTTTTTTTGGTTATGTTTTGATTTTGTGAAAATAAAAACTGGTGTTTTGTTGCCAGCTGTACGTTCAATAACCATTTTTCAGGGTCAGATTTTATTTGTTTAATCACTTCCTTAAATAAACAGCTGATTTCTCGATCGTTGGTTTGTAACTGCACATTATGTCTATGGGGAAAATCGCGACTTTGACCCCATATTTTCCCATGTCCACGGTGACTTTTATAAATTTTTTAATTGATGGCAAAACTACATGCTAAGACCTTTCTAACGACACCTTGGACATGGTGATCGGTAGCACCACCGCTTCAAAACAATTATGACAAAAATATGCCTAGCGTATTAAAAATATAGATTTGTTAAATGTGATATAGACATACCTCGTGTTATAAAACAAAAAAGATATATCCTCCATAATGGTACTATAATGGAAAACAATAATTCTTTACACAAACAAACAGACTACAAAACATAATGTATAACAATTATTACAACGTTAATTCACACATAATCGATGAATGTAAAAGCCCCATTGATCGAAGGCAGATGTTATTCAAGCGAACAAAACAAGTCCAGTTTTAGTTCTTGTAGTAAAAACTAGTTGGCATAGCTCGGCCAAGCGCAACAGTCCGAACACTTATGGCTTGGCAAGGCGGTACAGCAGCCTCGGCTGGATACATAGCTTTGCACTGTACAACACTAGCTGTGTTAACATCACTTGCTTTGTAATAGGTAATCCTACAGCCTGTTACAGCTCGGCCAAGCGCAGTAGTCCGAACACATATGGCTTTGCATAGATTTGTACTGTACAACACTAGCTGTGTTAACATCACTTGCTTTGTAATAGGTAATCCTACAACCTAGTACAGCTCAGCCAAGCGCAGCAGTCCGAACACTTATGGCTTGGCAAGGCGGTACAGCAGCCTCGGCTGGATACATAGCTTTGCGCTGTACAACACTAGCTGTGTTAACATCACTTGCTTTGTAATAGGTAATCCTACAGCCTAGTACAGCTCGGCCAAGCGCAGTAGTCCGAACACATATGGCTTTGCTTAGATTTTTACTGTACAACACTAGCTGTGTTAACATCACTGGCTTTGTAATAGGTAATCCTATAGCCTAGTACAGCTCAGCCAAGCGCAACAGTCCGAACACTTATGGCTTGGCAAGGTGGTAGCAGCCTCGGCTGGATACATAGCTTTGCGCTGTACAACACTAGCTGTGTTAACATCACTTGCTTTATAATAGGTAATCCTACAGCCTAGTACAGCTCGGCCAAGCGCAACAGTCCGAACACTTATGGCTTGGCAAGGCGGTACAGCAGCCTCAGCTGGATACATAGCTTTGTACTGTACAACACTAGCTGTGTTAACATCACTTGCTTTGTAATAGGTAATCCTACAACCTAGTACAGCTCGGCCAAGCGCAACAGTCCGAACACATATGGCTTTGCATAGATTTGTACTGTACAAAACTAGCTGTGTTTACATAACTTTCTTTTTAAAGACGAAATTAATCCTATAGCCTGGTGTGACAAAAATGTATATTAAAACCTTTACGTTAACAACTATGACGTTCTTCAAGTGTAATCCATGTATGTATGCTTTGTCCGTGTTAAATTCTTACATTACATTTTTATTTTGTGATCAAAGGGCTTCAGATTAGGTTGAAGGATAAACAAAAGAAAAATGGTGTTTGAACTAATCGTGTCTTATTTTCCAGCGGATTTGGCTTCTTATCAAGCAACTAAATTCGTGGTTGGCTCAAGGGATTTTGTGCTCGTGACTTTATTGATGGAATAATAATTGATGGACTGTAATGATTTTTATTTTGTTACAAATAACGGTCCAGCATATGCAGTTGTTATTTTAAACGAATAGTCGCGGTTAATGAAAGGCATATTCATGGTTTTTATACTGTGTTGGAGACCAGGAATTTGCTAACAGTTATCATCTGTTGTCTTTATATATATATAATTTCTTAAGGGTGGTCATCAGTCCGGAGGCCATATCCCGCTAAATACTCCATAAAATTAAATAAATTTTGATAATTATCTTCATCGCTAAATTCGAAAGATAACGATTCAAACGATAGAAATTATAACTTACTAGCTGCCTTCGGACACGGTTTCACCCGGGAATAAAACATGTGTGCTGCATTCTGTGGTTAGCCCGTGGAACCGCTACGAATCAAGATCAGCTGTTTGTATTTTCATCAGCTCAAACAAAAATGAATGTCCATAAGGAATACATGGGAACTTTGAACTCCCGTGAGGCCTACAAGATTTTTAAAACGTCAATAGGCCTATGTGTTTATTTGGTATATAAGGAAAATTCCTGTAAATTTTCATGCCAATCGGTTCAGTAGTTTTTGAGTGATTGAGAAATTGAAAGCAGACAGACAGACACACTCCATCCCATTTTTAGCGAATTTCCCCTATAGGGAAGAAGCAATTACCGTAGGTCTCATGGTAAGACTTAATTTTTCGAGACCATGATAACTTTTCGTAAGAATTATATATATATATATATATATATATATATATATATATATATATATAATTCTAAATAGATTTAAAATACCTGAGTACCCTTTTAATTTCATTTTATTTTTTAAAATAAAATGAAATTAAAAGGGTTCTCAGGTATTTTAAATCCATTTAGAATTATAATTATAGTAGCCCTATTAAATGAACTGAAAATTTCAATACATATATTTCTTGCGGTATAGATACCAAACGACTTTATATACTAACACATTAAAACAGATAGAAATAAATTATGAGAAAGAAGTTTTTTTGCGAATTTTCGTTTATAATACAAACGTTTTCAAGCAATAAAGGAGAAAGAATGGAATTTGAACAGTAAATAAATAAAAATAAACAAATATTTTGCATCTGACTTTTAAAAACTGAAACATGTGATTTTAGGTTCAGGTAAAAAAATAAAATTTAAATTAAAGTCAGCTGAGTTGTATCATTTTAGACTTAAGAAAAATTACCTGAGATTTAACCCAGAAGGAACCTTGGTCTTCAATACCAACTGATGTGCCAATTCATAATTTCTTAATATCAGTTGGTTTTATTTGGGATTTTGATGTGGTATAATTTTGTGAAGTGCTTTTAGTTCATAGCACCCTTCAAAATTTTGGTTGTGGTGAGTTGCATGATTATAAATTTGTTTTCGTTTGTTTAACTTTATGTCTCACATCAAAACGGTGGCCAGTCATACGTACTCGCAAGGAATTCGATGTCTGACCAACATAATCTTTTGGGCAGTGTTTACACGATAGTTGGTAAATCACATTGTGGATGTCACAGGTTAATTTACCAACTATTGGGTAAGTCTTGTTCGTGACACTGCTTTTAAATTCAGTTGTATTACACATAATTTTGCAAATGCCACACCGAGGTTTGTGGCAAGGTTCGCAGTTGTGATTGTTTTCCAAATTGTTTTCAGGCCGAGAATTTTGAATTTTGGGTCTCACCAATATTTTTCACATTTTGTGGCCGTTTAAACACGACACGTGGTGGTCTGGATAACAAATTCTCTGTGGTAGGGGATGATTTTAAAACATTGAAAGCTGCTTTCATTATATTGTTAATTTTTTGTAGCCCAGGAAAATATTCTGTGATAAACTTTGGATCGTTTGACAAATTTGTGTTTTGAACAATATTCTTTGGTTTTCTCATCTAAAAGTTTTTGAAGATAACCTCGGTCAATAAAGCAGAGTTCAATTTAGATATGTAGTTTTCAAAGTCAGAGCTGTCACTACAAAGAGATTTTGCACGAATTTATTATGAATCTTGCTAAGTGGCTTAATGTGTTAAGTCATATTCATTGGAAATTCACTGAGTACGCAAGTTTGCTGCGACGGGGTTGTTATATAATTAGTAAGGAGTAAGGATTGATTCTCACTTATTTATTTGTCAACCATCAACTGGTGACGGTGTAACTGGTATAATTTTTCAACCATATTACAGCTATAAAATTAAATATTCGAAACAGGTAGCTATAAGTTTACGAATTTATATCTCCCTTGATTATGAGCATAAATGATTAAAACTTACGAATGTAGCTTCACCTGGTTGAGTTATACTGATAATTGCATAAAAACACATTTATTATATTTCTTGTTGCAGAAAACCCGCATTCTCAGCCCTAATGTTATTCTTACGGAATAAATAACACTATCACTATATAACACATAACACTATTGCTATGTATCACTTATTTATAATTGTATTTTTATGAAACTTGGTAAATGGCTTTATGTAGTAGTAAGAAACATATGCATGCATTGGACATTCGCTTAGTAAGCAGGTTTACTGCGACGGGGGTAATTTTGATATAAATTCATATATTAATTTTGTAGAGGGTTTACATTAAAATTAATAAAATCCCTACACTAAACAATTGAGGGGGAGGGGGTTAATATATCTGTAAAATATCGAATGAATCGCTCTGTATATGAAACAAGTCGTTGAAAAATATCTTCTGTGGACATTTGATGGCTCACGAATGCTGTGTCTAAAGCCGTTTAAGTACATTTAACAATATGCCTCTGGCGTTGATATATAAAAAACCTGTTCCTCAAATCAGATCAAATAACGTACTACGCATTTATATGATCCATCAATTTTTTAAATACATTAATTAAAAAAATAAACTCTTTGGTAATTTAGTTTTTGCCTACAACTGTATTTTGACAAAAGTTTGCAATTCACTTGATTTTTTTGCAAGACACATTCTTTGCTCTTGCTGATTTTGCCTGGTTTGCATATAATCGATTTGTAACTGGGATTTCCATTGTAAGTAAAAAGTCATAAAACGATTTTTTATGTGTACTATAGGTAATGCAACCTAATTTACATCTTCCTCTACGCGGATTAGAGAATTATCGTTGTTGGCCATAGAATAACCCTATTATCTAAGAATAAAACCTCAGTTATACGGTTGAATTTTATACGTGTTCAGGCGTGAATAAATTCCGCACGAAAATAGCCAATCGTAGAGAGCGAGAGTGAATTGAGCGCCTCCAAGTTATACGCCAGTGGTCCCAGCGGACATGGTAATCCGCGCGCAGTTGGCAGCCACAGATCACTCACTGGGCTTTGGGACAATATTCGGGCCTTATTTACACAGGGTCGTTGGCCGTGGAAGTCACAACAGCGAACAACGCACCGGAGACAGTTTTGGACAACCACCTCCGCTAGGTTTATCACTAATAAAATATTTATCGTATATATAAATCGAACGATTTACGACCATTTTAGATTGTTTACCCGCGCCGACAGCCTACAACCCGGCGTGGTCTGACACCGGTTGTGAATCACCATATTTATTTGTTGACCACTCTCCGGGCTAGGCCCACTGGTCCAGCAGAGGTTTCCATCTAGTCGTTTGATCGCGGTGGCGAAACACCGGAGAGATATTTTGGGGAAGACAACGCTTTGGGTATTTTCGAAACTGGGATAGGCCTAGTTGCATTAGACAGTGGTGAAATCGAGAAAATTTAAATTTAAGAGTTGAAGGTGTTGAAGAGTTTCTTGTTTAGATAAAAGTGACGCCTCTTTATTAATTAACATATAGTGGCATATTTTATAGTAATTGAGTAAAGCCTTGTGGAGGCTAAACGTAACCTTCTGATCAAGTTTTATCGGATATCCTTTGACACTCGAAGGTTCGTGTATATCGGAGCCAGGGTAGAAACAGGGGTGGTGTCAGCGTTGGTACCCGGTATGGTCGCTTAGATCCTACCTCTGCCTCTGCTCCTAGCTATACAACCAGGGATAGCTTCCGGGATACACTCCTATTTGATGATCGAAGTGAATCACTGGATTGATGAAGAGAATTCAATGGCCGTGTGTCGTGTGTGTGTGTGTGTGTGTGTGTGTGTGTGTGTGTGTTATCGAAATACTAAATAATTTGTATTTTATTTTGGATTATTAATAATTATTAAAACTATTTTAATGTTTGTTATTCAGTCATTGAATTGGTTTTCGTAGTAAGCTATTGACTATGGTCGTCTTTAAAATGACAGTTGATATATATCTTTGTTTATTAAATCACACAAATGTAAACATTGCTTTTAATTATGGAGTACAGGAGTAGGTCATGTTTTTTTTTTTATTTTGATCTTTATTTTGAAATAGTTTAAAATGTGAGTGTTATGTAAATTAATGGTGTTTTGTCGAGATTTAAAAACAACTTATATGTATTGAGATTTATTATTAGTCAATTTTTTCCGAAAAACTTCGATTTAAAAGCTAAGTGTTTGGATTACAAAAAGTGATGGAATTTCTTCTGGGACAGTCTAACCCCGTAACACGATAACTATTTGACTGTGATTGATAATCAAGAGTATCTAAGTGTTGTAGACTTAGAGTAGTTTATTTTCATTGTGAACAAATAAATCAAAGGCAGACTTAACTTACTAAACGATCATACGGGCAAAATAGCTTTATTACTTGTAATGCACCAAATAAGCCCCACTGTCACCTTGACATGAGCCATTTTTGTAATCTACCGATCAGTAAAACAGTGCGGTAAGAGTTTATATTTGTTTGCATTTTTTGCGGTGAATATTGATTTTCATAAACAATCAAGATGTCCAAAACTCCGTAATCCCAATGGTTTACATTGTTAGACTAATTACGTTGTAGACAGATTGAATTGAATACGTGCGTTTTCAGTGAGTTAAACAAAGTATATTTCTGTATGTTTAACCCCCTGATTTTGGGGCGGGAAATTAATAATATATAATAGAGAACCCGCGCTGCTGTGCAGCATCAGTCAATGTTACAACTTGAGTTTATAAGTCAAGTTAAAATATCGTATGATTTTTATGGTAAAATCTAAAAATACTTTTTGGTTAGCGGTAAATCATTCAAAAGTTGCACTCAATTGTTGCACTGAAAACACTCTCCATTTTTAAATATAAATAAAGGTAATGTTCTTATCCTTGAACTTGTTAGACCTAATATTTGTCCCGCTATAGGTTTCAGCAGCAGGATTTGTATTTACCTTAACAGCTGTGATTTGTATTGCCAGTTTATCTGCTTAAAACAGTTATAGGGAGATAATATATGACTATACTATTATAGTTATTTTAAAAGAAAGTAATTACTATATTTTTCAAATGTATAAAAGTAGTTGAAGAATAATATAATATTCTTAGGATTTCTCCCCCAATGATGACTGAGTATTCATTTCTAACCACGCTGTGTATTTAAGAAAGTCCATACTTTTGTCATAATGGCGTTTGTAAGCTCATCCCATTACACGATACTCGTAAAAATATAAATAACAATTTAAAAAATGGCGTTGGCATCTGGGGACCTTAAAAACTAAAAGCTAAAAACTAAATTGGCCACGGACTGGGTGTTAGCTATTGGTCCCCGTTTACGGTAATAGCTTATTCCCTTTGCAAGAAGATCGCTAAAAAAGCAAATTTGTTATCATCAATTATGATTTTTATCATCGTGAGACCTAATGGTAAAGTGTAATTCAGAGTTATTTTCTTGTTCTAAGTAAAGCGCAGAGCAATGAGGGCTTTACTTTCTGAAAACTACCTGTAGAAAACACGAATCACTTGAATACAATTTAACAACACAACTGGTACAAGCTACCCCGAATTATTTAAACCAAAAAGTCCCAATGATGCTCGTTTTATGATGTCCTGTCGAAGTGGCCCTCGGTTTGGGTTCAATGTAGGACTCTAGGAAATATTACCAGATTGCTTAAAACCAGCAATAAGAAACTTTAACATGCACTGGAAACGTAAAACTCAAATCGAAATATTGTCAGGATTAAAATTAATATCTAAATACAAAAATACACACCGAAACACACACCCTCACGCAAAAATACACATACGGAAAAAGTGCAAGAAGCTCAAAAGGTTTAAATGGGAATATAATTTATAATATTTGCAGAGAGAATCCCGAACACATTATGCATACTCAGCGAATTTCCAGTGAATATATAACACATTAAAACACTTAATAGGATTCATAAGAAATATATTCACAAACAAGCGATATTTAAAATATTAATTATTTTCCATAAGAATAACATTGGGGATGAGTACTCAGGTTTGCCGCAACAAGGAACACAAAATAATGGGACCTCAAAATGAAAAGTTATCATGGTCTCGGGCTTAAGTCTTACCATGAGACCTACGGTAATAGCTTCTTCCCTATAAGGGAAATTCGCTAACAAAAAAATGATCAATTCGTTTAGTAGTACCTAACATTTAAGCATATGTAAGAGCACACCTATATGGTAAGTACCATGTATTAGTATTATTTTCAAATAAACTTGACCTTCATCTTATTTTAAAATTTTGAATGAGTTTATTAAGTTTCCGTAAAACATTACAGTATATTTAAAGATATATACTCCATGTAATTCTCTTCTGAAAAAGGCACAATTATGTTAGGTATAATTGTTCGTCCAAAATTTATTCAATATTGTCTTTAGGTTTGTTTTATCCATACAATAATCCAATAATATATTATCGTTTTAAATAAAATGGAGATGATAAATGATAGTTCAAAACAGAATTAGTTTTCAATAACCATATGACGTCTGTTGTTTGAAATCAGTTTTGTTTACATCTAGTAGCAAACAAGGCTTGATCTTTACTTTGTGCTTTTATTCGGATACTTGCTCATTGCTTCTATCCTGTCACCAACCTAGCTTCTCACTTCTGATTGGTTGATTATAACCGCCCTGTGAGCCTGTATTCGAGAATGCTTGTACCTTATACCGCGGTCTCGTATTATAATGCGAGATATATTGGCACCAGAATGCGGTGGTAAATGAGGTGTTCCCACAAAGAGAGAAAAAAACATTGAACATGGACAGCGACTCCTTAACCTCTGAAATGGATAATATGGTTGCGTGAAAAAAATATCTAAAATGCTGTTCATAGACTAAAAAGCGAATTCACCTTCAATTACCGAAATGCGAATTGGCTTTATAAGCTAAGTTTTCATTTGCTTGACATTATAAGAAAATAGAAGAAACGGAACCAACACACAGCAACATTTGGCGATTCATTTGAGGGTTTGATAAAAGTAAAATGTACTTCTTTGCTGATATTGTACTGCTATTGTACAACATAGGGCAAACAATTTGTTAGCCAGATAAAATCCTCAGAGGTTGAATGATTCATTAGTTCTTAAGATTTTTATTTTGCCCAAAATTAGAATAGGTTTATCTGTGCAGTTTCTGTGATAAGTGTATTACAATTCCGATCGACCCATGACAAGGGCCCACGCGCACGCTTGGCCGCGCTCAGACCCACTAAACACAGTTAACTAAAACAGTTAAACTAAATCCACCCGCAGTAAAACCGCCGTCTAATAGTTAAGTGGACCCGTAAATCAATCACGTTATGGCGATAGATTTCATCACTTAACAGCGGTTATTGTCCAATTATAAGCGGTGTTTATGTTGGCAGCCGCGAATAAAACTGCCCGTGTATGCTCTCTGCAGTAACGACTGGCTGTGCACATGAATAACTTTAGTACGTCGTGAAATTGTACTGGTGCTCCTAGTTTCTAAAATAATACTGTGCGTCGTTAACGTGGGCAGCTTTTAGATTTTTTTAAGTGCCAAAGTTGAGTTTTAATAATATGATTCAGAGAGACTAATCCTTGAGATAACTTGGTGCTCGAATATAAGCTAAATCATGCTAATACTATATATTGTAGGTATATTTGTAATTTCCTGTTATTCTTTTATGAGCTAAAACTCTACTGATTCCAATATTAGCCATAGTAGGCCCAAGCTTCGCAAAGATGAGGGGTAACAAGGCTGTGAGTTTTTATTTTGATTTATTAACTGCCCTCAAGGATTAAGTAGCAAATCTTAAATAAAAGCGTAATCCAAACTGTACATCCTATATATTAATACGTTAGGGGTTTTTGTCTTTACAGTGATAACTCGATAACGGCTGGACGGGGTTTTATCGTTTGAGGTGTCAAATTAAAGGTATTTTCACGTAGATTTGCCAAGAAGTCTCAGAAAGTCTCATTAGGTGGTGCAGTCGCCTCTAATGACAAACTATTCCGCCTAGAGGTCAGGCCAGTCGCTGCTCACTCACACACATGTAGAGCCCCGGATGCTCACTCACACACACGCAGAACCCTCCCCTCAACTACCCCCAACCCCCAACTTCCCCAAGTGGTCAAACCACTTTCACTCAGCTGGGCTTGTTACCCGCCTGCCCTGAACCGTCGTCGGGCACCAAGATTCAGAAATGGCAAATAGCAAGCGGCACAGCGGCAACTCGACTCAACCAGCCTCTCCGCATGTGTTTATTTGTTATACAATTTTCAGCGGTTAATATACCATTTAAAAATGTCATATTTAATGAATTCAGTCTTAAAGATTATTTGTTTAAGTCTCTCAAATCTAAGATATCACTGATAAAATTCATTATAAAACGTATTTTAACAAGTTGAAAACGCTCTACTAACATACAAATAACCCCGTCGCAGTAAACCTGCGTGCTCAGCGAATTTCCAATGCATAAATATGTGTCTCTTAAAGCCACTTACCAAGTTACATAACAATACATACATAATTAAGTGATATATACCATTTTTATTATCGATTTATTTCGACTTTACCTATCACTTCTAGTGTTTTAAACACTAGAAACAGTAGTGTTCAAACACTAGAAGTAATAAGTAAAGCCCAAATAAATCAATAATAAATTAAAATCCATCGCTATTATGAGTTTCAAACATACAGTATAACATTTTATTTTAGGGCTGAGTACGCAGGTTTTCGCTGAAACAAGGAAGATAAGAAACTTTTTTATGCAATTATAAAAATAACTCGTGAAGGTGAAGCTTTATACCTTTATTAATTTAATTTTGGTTCATAACTAAGGTAGGTGGTAGGCCCTATCAAACATTAACTATTCTGCATAAGAATAACACTAGGGCTTGAGTATGCAGGTTTGCTGCTTCGGGGAAAATACAAAAAATTGTTTTTTATGCAAAGCATATAAATAGACCAGAACTTGGTTAAGCCACATGCCAAAGTTTCGCTAAAATATTATCACTTCAAAGAAACTGGAAAGAGTATTTTTTTTAATTAAACGTTAGATAATTTTAATCAAATATTTGTTTTCAAATATCGAATTAATACAGTTCATATGATAACGGTTTTTAACAAGTTAACATAAATACAAGCGTGTATGTAGGTACATACAAAAGTTATTTCTCTATTCCGTAATATAACTTTATTAATTTTAATTGTCCAGTCTGTAATAAATACACAACATATACAAATAATTAACAAATTTAATTTGTTATGAAAACTTTAAAAATTTACAAAATAAAAATGTTGTTATTTAATTTGCCTTACAAGATTTAGTATGGTTTTAGCTCTCAAGCCTATATCCAACAAGCTACTAATATATACCCCCTTCGCAGCAAACCTACGTACTCAGCGAATTTACAATGCGTAAATATTTGTCTCACTACCACAAAAAGCCACTTACCAAGTTACATAATAATACGTTCCCCATAAATAAGTGATATATAACATTTTATTTATTCTCCTTAAGAATAACATTAGAGCTGAGAACGCAGGTTTTCGCTGAAAAAAGGGAGATAATGGACTTGTTTTTATGCAATTAGCAAAATAACTCAATAAGGTGAATCTTCATACCAAGGTTTATTAATTTAGGTTCATAACTTAGGGAGACATCAAACATTAACTATTCTCCATAAGAATAACACTAGGGCTGAGTATGCAGGTTTGCTGCTTCGGGGGAAATAAAATCAATCTTTTTTTGTTCAAAGATTAAATAGGCCACAACTAGTTGAAGTCACATACCAAAGTTTCGCTCAAATATGATCACTTTAAAGAAACTGGAAAGAGTATTTTCTATTTGAATTACGACATACAATTCTTCTCAAATCTTTTTTACAAATTCGAATTAATAATGTTTTTTTAACATTGTTTATATAGTACTACGAACCAAGCAAAACATTATAATTAAAGAAGATTTCGAATTATACGAAATTCGAACTATCCAAGTTCCATTGTATTGGAATTTGATCAGCTGTGTTATTTGACTTTACAGTAAAACTGAAATGAGGTGAACAAGCGAAGCTGTCGCGAAGAGTTAGCATTGTTTAAGTCTATGAAATATATATATGTATATATCAGAAACGAGTAACGTAACATAAATTACTTGGGCTAATTAATGATCCTGGTTAAAGAATAAGTCAGTCTTAGTAACAAGGCTACATAAGGCATCTCACCCATTCTACATTCATCTTCATTCATATTCGCCTTAGATGCGTCGGCGTCTTACACATTGATTGATTGATTGATTGATAATTGATAATTGATTCATATGTTGACGGTTTTTAACGAGATTCAGTATAAAATACGATTGTAGCACGGATCAAATATCTGATAACAATTAAGCACAAATATTAAATTTAAAACAAAGTCTTAGGCATCAGTGAACCATTGAATAATATTTAAAATGAAATATACAAAGTATTCCTAAAGCCCCGTTTCCATTCTAACAGTTTCTGCTCAAAACATTGTTTTGAACTAAACTCAAAACAAATTTCAAGTCAAATGGAAAATGGAAACGCTCGCAAACGGTTTTGAACTTTGATGGCCAACAAAATGTGTTTTGAGCTGATGCAGCTGACAGCAATGTTTTGAGGAGAGCTCAAAACATAATGGAAACGGTGTCCCAACACCCGTCACTGTTGTGAGCAGAGTTCGCGCATGCGTAGTGAGCGATAGCAGCCGACGCCACGCCACCCCTTATCATTTCATATCCATCAGATTCATAAACTAAATAACTGGTTTAAAATTTCGACCTCTAATTGTTAATATCGTTTTTATTTTGCCTTAGTTATGTGTGTAAAAAATTGTAAGTAGGCCTATACCAGCAAATAAAATCTTATATTATTTTGGTTTCTTGAAACATATTGACACACTAAATTCGAAAGAAAACTCCATGTAACTGATTTATTACAGAGACAGATAAATACTTAACTTGGCTATAGCCAACGCATGGTGATGATTTTTTTTGTAAATTAAGGCCTATACAACTTCTGTTTGGTTTGACATGGAAAAATACAAGGAGAGTTTATTGGAAAACGACGTAAGTATGACATTTTTTACAGGTTTAACAAACGCTGTAACAGTTTTTGCGTTGTATTGCATTAACATACTTGTATAGCAACACAAGTGGGTCTACACTTAAACGTATAAAGTAATGCATGAACGCTCCGCGCGTGGAGAGGAGACGGCTTTTCGCGGGAAATTTTGGCACGAGTTGGAAGAATGGAAACGGCCTCAAACAATGTTTAATGGAAGCCGGGCTTAATAGTAAGCACGTTTTGGCTTAATAGTAAATCAGCCAAATTATAAATTTTAAAATATTTAGACAAAACTGGCAAACACAATCATGATCATTTTAACATTATTGAAATTAACATATTAAAAATGTCTAAATAAAAAAAGTTATTAAATATATGTCCTATACAAACTGTACGTTGCTAATCCGTTGTATCATTGAATATACGGAAGAATGGTTGTAGGTACTGTAACAAAGGAATAACAGGCTTTTTTAGTGTAAAACCCCCATAAAACAACGTACTGTGTTTAGTCGAAACACATTTTCTTCAATAACTCGGGAAATATTTAAGCTAGAATGACTAGATAGGGCTTAAAACTTTCGCCTCACTAATTCCTATATTTTTATATGCATTAATTTTACATCTGGAGCTTTTCTGACCTTTTTTGGGCCCAAAAACTCAAAATTTTAAATATTAATCCCCAAAAAAGGTGGAAAGGGTGGAAAACCAAAAGTAGTACCAAATTAGCCCTAAACAAGTAGAATACACATGCCAAGTTTCAAGTTATTGCCCAAGAGGTTCCTAAGATATGATGCATTGATTAAAAATCACACACAGGCAGACAGATGGAAAACGAAACGATTTAGAAAAAGTTTACACTGCGTTTTGTGCTCCTTTCGATGAGTTCTACCATAGAAAAATAAACCAGAGGTACCTGGTTTATTTTTCTATGGTTCTACCAAATCGCATTTGTGCGATACTCTAACGGGACACCCTGTATATTGCGGTAATTTTCTAAGATGACCGGGAAATCATGACGCTGCCCCGGAAACATAAAATCTTAATTAACTCCTATTTGTGTGAGGTACTAATTTGATTAACGGCGGTACTTAATATTACGAAATAGGTACTAAATGGTGACATATTTTTATATGGAAATTACGACATAGCCAGGCCAGCTACTCTGACATTCAAATAACACGTAAAGATACTCAATGAATATGCTATTTAAAATTAAAAATCCGAATAGAATTTTGAAAACATACTATTGTAAGCACACTATTGTACCTACAGAGCTGATTCTGGTTTCAAATTGTAGTACAGTAAATATAATCTACTTTAAAAACGTGAATAACCTGTTTTGTGAAAAATTCATAGTTTAGGAGATATAGTGAAATAAACGAAAAACGTTAAAAATACGTAATTTACGAAGTTAGCACAGGTCTTTCGATACTGCAAACTTACTGCAGGTACTGCAGGTCCGAATTTTGTGTCGCTTGAGTTTTTTTACAGTAACTTTAGAGACTCGTGCGGACAGTTTAATTTTAATAATAAATTTGAATAGTCGTATTAATTTGTTTTATTTGCATTTTACAAAATTTGTATAGTAACTTGATAACCAGTTAAGACAACACCCCCGTTTTACTAACAACATGTCAATTTGTTAGGCTATAATTTGACGTTATTTTCTTAAGAATCCATTTTTAGGGCCTACTTGGTAATTCAAATAAACGAAAAACAATCTTCAATGGTCCTAACAAATCCTGACGACTGGCCTGCATACAACTTACACAACCTGGCTTATAGACATTGGTTGCAAAGAAGATACCTCGTCTGTGACAGGGTGACGGGGGCCGGCAGGCCGATGAGGGGTAGCAAGAGGGAGAGAGAGAGAGGTAAGACGTGTGAGAGAGTAAAGGGATGTGCGAGTGAGAGAGAAATATGGTGCGCGGGTCGCACGTGCGAGTCGGGGCGCTATAGGTGGCTCAGGGGTAGTTTGGTGCCTGGCGTGCGGCTGTGGGCTGAAATTAAAAAGTTTATTGTACACAACATTTTTACGAAAATTTATTTTTACATATACTTGTGTAAAACTGCCTTTGTACACCCTTGGCTTGGGTTAGCTGAAGTTTTAAACCACTTGAATAAAAAAATAACCGAGATAAAAAATTATCTCCTGAAATAATTAAAATTTAACAAAACTCAATTTAGGTAACCCTTAAGTATATTTTATGAAAATACATAAACCAATTTTGAAAGATTTATGATTGGCCGTTTTTAACTAGTGTAGAATTAAAAATAACCCTAACACGGTACTTCAAAGATGGAAAACCCCAATATAACGGAATTATTTTAAAAAAAAATGGGTGTTTACGATTTGTATAATCGTAATACACCAAAAACCTGGAGAAAAAGTATTAAAATTTTTTGACTGCACAGCCTTAAGAAAAGGCATCACAGGCCCCTTTCACACTAGGCCACTGGTGTCCGGATACTGATGGTGGCCACTGGTTACCGCCCGGGTAACTGCAGTGGACAGCACGGGCAACCGTCAACCACTCCACCAACGAGCCTTACATTTTATATTTTCATTTAAAGGTTGTATTCATGAATTACCAATTTTTCCTCGAATAATTTGTTAAATAGCGATTCAAACTGGGAGAGTAACAGGTAAGTAAGTTTGGCGAAACAGATACAAACAAAACTATTACCGTTTTGCGAACTTCAGCTTAAAATTTAGTAGTGTGTACATACATTTTTTTACTGTCCATATGTATTGTACTTGATAGGTTTCATTGAACAACTGTTGTTGCAGTTGCACCTGCAATGTAAACTGTGGCAGCTTTACATAACATTTTTTGGAACTATATCACTGGCACTAAAAATATAGGGATTTGTATTGCAGGTAAATGCAACTTCATACCATCCATGTAAGCTGGCTTTTTTAGTGGATTTCCTATGGAAAAGTGAACTATTAGCATGACCCGCACGGTGAGACTTAAGACCCCCTGAACACGTTTTGAGGGGTCTCTAAAAACTTTATATGTATATAGTTACACATATATATAAATATATATATATATATGTGTGTGTGTGTGTGTGCAATTTTTGTCCGATTTACTTCAAATTTGGTAGAAACATTCCTTTTTATAATCAGTTGGACAAGTTCGTTGGGAAAAACAATCGGAAAACTCTAACCCCCTTTTTTGGGGATTTTAAGTTTTCAATTTTTGAGCTTTTGGGCCCAAAAAGGGTCACAAAAGCCCCAAATTTACACTTATTGCACATTAACTTATTGTACGTAAAAAGCCAAAGATTTTAAGCCCTCCCTCATCATTCTAGCACAAGTACTTACCGAGTTATTAAAGAAAATGTTAATTGTCAAAATACAGTACGTTGTTTTAAGGGGATTTTACACTGGAAAAGGCTGTTTTTCATATCTTAATATCGTTTTATCACCCCCCCCCCATACCCCTATAACAACTTGTTATCCCGAATACCTCCTTCTAACTTTATAATGTACAACATTGGCATCCTATTAAGGAATTAAAAATAACCAGGAACATCAAAACAGCCAAAAAATACAATTTTTAAATTTTCAAAAGATGTAACCAGTGTTGGTTTGAACCCCTTTATTTGATCTGTGTACGATTTTAAGGCTGTGCAGTCAAAAAATGTTTAATTTCTTTTCTCATTGTTTTTTGTTTATTACGATTATACAAATCATAAACACACATTTTTTTGGAAAAATATTTCCCTTATGTTGGTTTTTCACCTTATGTACCGTTTTAGGGTTATTTTGAATTCAACACTAGTTAAAAACGGCCAAACATAAATCTCAAAATCTTTCAAAATTGGTATATGTATTTTCAAAAAATATACTTAAGGGTTGCCGAAATTGATTTTAGTAAAATTTTAATTATTTCAGGAGATAATTTTTTTATCTCGGTTGTTTTTTTATTCAAGTGGTTTAAAACTTCAGCTAACCCAAGCCAAGGGTGTACAAAGGCAGTTTTACACAAGTATATGTACAAATACATTTTCATAACGATGTTGTGTACAATAAACTTTTTAATTTCAGCCCACAGCCGCACGCCAGACACCAACTTACCCCTGAGCTGCCTATAGCGCCCCGACTCGCACGTGCAGGCACCCGCGCACCATATTTCTCTCTCACTCGCACATCCCTTTACTCTCTCACACGTCTTACCTCTCTCTCTCTCTCTCTCTCTCCCTCTTGCTACCCCTCATCGGCCTGCCGGCCCCCGTCACCCTGTCACAGACGAGGTATATTCTTTGCAACCAATGTCTATAAGCCAGGATGTGTAAGTTGTATGCAGGCCAGTCGTAAGGATTTTTTAGGACCATTGAAGATTGTTTGTCGTTTATTTGAATTACCAAGTAGGCCCTAAAAATGGATTCTTAAGAATATAGCGTCAAATTGTAGCCTAACAAATTGAAATGTTGTTAGTGAAACCGGGGTGTTGTCTTAACTGGTTATCAAGTTACTATACAGATTTTGTAAAATGCAAATAAAACAAATTAATACGACTATTCAAATTTAACATTAAAATTAAACTGTCCGCACGAGTCTCTAAAGTTACTGTAAAAAAACTCAAGCGACACAAAATTCGGACCTGCAGTACTTGCAGTAAATTTGCAGTATCGAAAGACCTGTCCTAACTTCGTAAATTAGGTATTTTTGACGTTTTTCGTTTGTTTCACTATATCTCCTAAACTATGAATTTTTCACAAAACAGGTTATTCACGTTTTTAAAGTAGATTATATTTACTGTACTACAATTTGAAACCAGAATCAGCTCTGTAGGTACAATAGTGTGCTTACAATAGTATGTTTTCAAAATTCTATTCGGATTTTTAATTTTAAATAGCATATTCATTGAGTATCTTTACGTGTTATTTGAATGTCAGAGTAGCTGGCCCGTCTATGTCGTAATTTCCATATAAAAATATGTCACCATTTAGTACCGCCGTTAATCGAATTAGTACCTCACACAAATAGGAGTTAATTAAGTTTTTGTGTTTCCGGGCCAGCGTCATGATTTCCCGGCCATCTTAGAAAATTACCGCAATATACAGGGTGTCCCGTTAGAGTATGCGGAAATTCACTTCCCTCACGTCAGCGTGCTGCTTGCGATCTCGTTTAGTTTCCATTTATTTAATTTGATCAAATGTTGATGTTACTCGTTTGTTACTTTCTAAGTAAAGAATCCAGTTTTATCTCCTCATTTTAGTTATTTCAATATATTTTTAATTTGTAGAATTTCACAAAAACAGTAAAATTTAATTGTAGACTAATACCATCTAACAGTGTGAACAAACATAAAGAAGCAATGCATGTGGTCAACAGTATTTGTAATGTGACTAGGAAAAAGTTACAATAATAAATACCCCCGTCGCAGCAAACCTGCATACTCAGCGAATTTACAATGCATAATATATGTCTTAATACCATATAAAGCCACATACCAAGTTTCATAAAAATATATTCACATATAAGCGATATATACAATTTTAATTATTCTCCATTAGAATAACATTAGGGATGAGTACGTTTGCTGGAACAAGGAACACAAACAATTGGTTTTTATGCAAATATAAATAGAATTTAACTAGGTGAAGCCAATACCAAGTTTCATCAATATTCAATCATAAATAAGCACTATATAGCATTTTAATTATTCTCCATAAGAATAACATTGGAGCTGAGTAAGTAGGTTTGCTGCAACAAGGAACAAAAAATGGGTTTTTATGCAAATATCAATATAACTCAACAAGGTGAAGCCACATACCAAGTTTTATTAATTTATGTTCATAATTACATTTTACTTATTCTCCATTAGAATAACATGAGGGGCTGAGTACGCAGGTTCGCTGCTACTGGGATAATCAATAAAAAAACAATTTTTTATGCAAATATCAATATATGTACCAGTACAACGTGATGTCACATGCCAAGTTT
Organism: Allygus modestus; assembly: GCA_963675035.1. NCBI lineage: Eukaryota > Metazoa > Arthropoda > Insecta > Hemiptera > Cicadellidae > Allygus > Allygus modestus. The sequence continues at coordinate 75,856,359 of OY776115.1, read as the reverse complement.
CATCAATATACATTCATTAATAATGGAGATATCAAATTAGATTTATTCTCCATAAGGATAACATTGGGCAACGTACTGTGTTTAGCACTTTGAATATATCTGCAACGGTTAGACGTAGAATCACAATTTAAACACCAAAATGATTGTTTTGTGTAGGTGAGTTGATTGCTAAAAGCAAATGTGAAGTTTACATTAAAATTAACTTAGGAAAAGCCAAAAACCTTTTTCCTATAAGATTAAAATGGGAGATTTTATGAGTAGGTTTCTATTTATTTTCTCCGCAACCACTTAACCTAGGTTAATAATTAAAAATACTATATTATTTGTTTTTTTATGCTCTATAACATGGTCCAAACCAAATTTAAGTGTTTTAAAAATGTTAGGGTAAAAAAATGCAAAAACTGATTTGTGGAAAATTTAAAACCCCATAAACGCACGCCCCTTCCCATAGTCCGATTTTTCTGGTTTTCGAACTTAAAGTCATAAATGTTTTTTTACACATTTGAGCTAAATTTCATCGAAATCGGATTTTTTTACTAGAGTTATCGCATTCACGGACACACACACACACACACACACACACACACACACACACACACACACATAATTCTAAATAGATTTAAAATACCTGAGTACCCTTTTAAATTCATTATATAAATAAATATATATAAATTTGAACGAATAGTGTTTTAGTCATCTGGGGACCTCAAAAAAAGTTGTCATGGTCTCGGGCTTGTCTTACCATGAGACCTACGGTAATAGCTTCTTCCCTATAGGGGAAATTCGCGAAAAAAAATAAAAAACTGGATCAATCATTACTATGAAGATAATAATTTTATTAATGTCATTAATATGTCGGCCGCAAACCCGACATCAAACGGACCTTATAGAGTCGAAAATGGCAGTCGGTCAATCTTTTATTTAAGTACTGTTTCCAAAATTTGATTAATATCCGTTACAATCATCTTTTGAGGTCCGGTATGTGGTATTTTATTAAGCCATTAAGCTATATAAGACCTTTAAAATTATGTACAAAGTGATTGAAGTCTGGCTTAATACAAATGAGTTCGCACGCACCATGCTGTTGAGAGGAGAGCGAATTTCTGTAAATGAAGCTGTAAAAAATCAAATAAGGCATTGAAACAAACACATGCCAATTGTTTTGGAAATTGGAAAACATAATGTTTTTTGGCAGTTGCCTGATGCTTCTGGTTCTACTTATCTGCAATGTTGGGTCATCAATGTTATGCATTGTAAGGTCAGGAGGATATCCAGTCAAAAGAATGGAAAACAGGTATGGAGTTAGTGGGGATGACAAAACTATACGTCAAAATATGAAAAACAGCCTTTTCCAAAGTAAAATCCACATAAGACCGTTCATTGCCTTCTCTACGTTCTGTGTTTATTCAATTTGCATGTTCTTTAACCACTCGGTAAATATTTGTGCTAGAATGATAACGGAGGGCTTACAATTTTTGACATGATAGTTGCTCTTTATCCCATAGGAAATTCGCCAACAAGAGTTCCTCTAATGAACGACCTTTATTGGAGGTGTAGAGTTTGACCTATGTTTTTAGTTAAAGATTTTATTCTTCCGTCAAAAAATCAAAAGACAAATTGACTATCTATTTTTCTGTGAAGCTTAGTATTAAAATCAGTTGTGACGGAAAATTAACAAAATAACTATATTAACTCGTTTCTTTACGGGAAATGGACCTACACTAATATGTTACCTATATCCAGATTTGTTAAACATTTTTCTTTTGTTTTCAGGTAAGAAGGCGTGAACGTTTGTCAGCTGTAAGTACTTATTTAGTAAATGCTCATTAATGATAAATAATGGTAGGGAGCTCCAATCATGGCAGCTTTTACGATTCTCTCTATTTCTCTCATAACACAATAGTAGGGGTGTATATATACACCCCTACTCACAATGATACATTTTAAATCTCGTTCCTCTGCAGATTATCAGCAATCATTAATTAATGCCTTATTTCAAAGATGGTAAGTACCTTTGCGTTTTCAGCGAGGAGAATTTTGACATCTCCAGAGATCATACTAGCTATTCTCGTCGGTCCTGTCTACAGATATTCTAAAACAAATCGCCAATATCGAAAACGTTTGAAATTTATCCAGCGATTATTATGTGGGGTATAAACATAATTCTAACGGTAATCGATATATATTTTTTATTATTTAAAATGAGTAATTAATTAGTTATTTAGGATAATATATTTAGGAGAGGCGTTATTATAAAACTTAACATTGAGCTGGTGGGAGGAGCAGGTTGAAACGCGACATATTTTGTTGCCGGTGTCTCGTGCCCCTCTTATTAATGTTATCTACCGTAAGCGCTGATAGATTCACGACTATTCGCCCGGCTCTCTGAGATTTAAATATGTATGTATATAATGGTGTAGCATTCTCTAACGCGACTATTCATCCCCCTTCTAGATTCTCTTTGTAAACATGTCGTCATATATTATCCTACATTTGTTTTAACATCGAACAATATTTCGTCATAAACTAAACGACATATTTTTTGTCTGGACACTGTAAATAAATTTGAACGGTTTAGTAATTTTTAGCTACGATACGGCGTAACAAATTAGTCGTGTCCACCCGGAATTTCGTCGAATCCAAGCTGTGCGTATATTTTATCGCGTCCAAACAACACGCGGTCCAGAACAGTGGAAAGTAAAAGTTACAAAATATCCAAAGCCTTTGTTTTATCGCCTAGTCGAAAAGTTGATTCCGGGATTCATTAAAGAACATGTCGCCCGGTCGCCGCCGGTTTATTAAAAAGCGCGTCGTCGACAGACTAACCGCACTCATAATGCGCTATTTTAGGCGCGTCGCCTCTAAATCTACTCGGTACGTCCGCGTTTTAACGCCTCCCACATTTTTTGTCGGTTCGACTTGACATATTCCCGCAGCTGGTGGCCTATTTTGTGCTTGCCACCCCCCTCCCCCCGCGAAGACCTTGCGCTTGGCGCCCCCTTAATCCTGGGTTTCCTGTTGGTTTTGTAGACGAATTGATTGATTCCATTGATTAATTGGTGTTTTTTTTTGTGGGAGTTGTGATTTAGTTTAGGTTTTTTTAATGGAATCAATTTATTAACCGGTGGGATAACTTGAGCGATCCAAATAAAATTAGGGAACTGAGCATTATTAATAATACCGTTATTTTAAATACTGTTCTATCTCGGTATTCTATCATGAATACAAATATAAAAAACGTTGGTTAAATATATTATATAATGCCGGAAAACAGCCACCAATGGGGGCACCGATGGTTGGACTCGAGCTAAGGTCCTTGATATGCTGTAAATGTAATTCCTAAACCTGGCATAGATATTATTGTTACTTGTCTTGGATGGGGCTTGGCCCGGGAATTTTTTACGAAGACCATAGACAAATCGCTTAGTACATTTAACGCCTCGGTCTTCGCCCTTCGGGGCGTTTTGTAAACGAAATTTCTACGATTGGAAACTCGAAATATTTATTTTAATATTTCGGACTTCCTCTGTGTTACTATTAATAAAATTATACGTATAAAGGTCAGATTTTTTGCAGTTGACAATAATTATTGCATTACAAAAAATCATGAGAATATTACAAACATGATATAAAAGAACAATGCCAGGTTTTATTATTTATTTTCTTTTTGCTGTCTTCAGGGCTGCTAACATCAGTGCCGGAATTTTTTTCCCAGCAACTCATGAACTCATCAACCGAGTCCACAACTTTAGACACCAAAAGGCGTTTTAGTCGAGATTCAAACAGATTTCGGTTTTCCGATTGTTTGATACCTTCAGTGAGTTATTAAGGAACTCGGCCCCAGACTGAGACGGTTAATGCTCAAACGCCACAGTTCTGTGCTGTCGAAGTCGATAACCATTCCTGATGCCTCTATTATGGTACTGGTATAGAGACTGGGTAAGTTAAATAAACCTAGCTCCCTAAAGGCACCCCTACATAAATCGGTTGTATGACTACACGACTGAATGCGACCGGGCCCCCCTGGGGGGCAATAAAAATATCTGCAGGGCTACGACAGCACGACGTTGCCGAATCTCATTAGCGGCTCAGTCGTGTAGATGTCGTCTGCACCGAGCTCCAGCCGCTAATCCTCCGCGTCCACCTGCGAGGCTGTCTTGAAGAAAACTTTATCCATGCTACAACTAAGTTTCTAATCAGAAATTATTTACCCGTTTAAAATCACTCCAAATAGTTGCTTGAGACATCATAAATTACTCTGGAAAGTGTAAAAAATCGTTATATCGTCACTGATTTTGCCAAAAGGCATATTTAATTTTTATGAACTTTTCAGGAGAGCAGTTTGAAAAAAGGATGTAGTAATTGTATGACCCTATGATGAAAAAACGCTCTGTTTACTTGTGTTTTGGTATGTGTGTAGCTAAAGAGTGTTGCTTGGATTTCCAATCGTCATTTTCACCTTTTTGTCGATATGTTTATTCTAAAGGGCACGGGCCACCCTCAAAGTTAATTTTTTGCCCATAAGATTGACATGGGGAATAATTTTATTTGAATTGCAGCTGTTACGAGTGATACAGTATAGACAGGTTATCAGCAATAATAGATGTTAATAAGTAAGGAATGTATTCATCTATATAATCAAAATACGTTTTCTTTCTACATAGCATTGATCAGAGAAAATTTGCATGCGGGGATATTTAAATTTTTATTAACAATTATTTATCCGTTTGCCCAGCCAGATAAGACAGATTTGTTCCTTGTTTTACAAAAAAAAAAGATTGAATAAAACATGTTGCCCATAATCGTGTGAAGCAGAAACGTTCAGGCTGTTTAAAGTCATCAGACGTCCCGTAGAGTTATGCTCCTTGGTCTGTCACTGCCCCAAAGTAGGTATTATGAGTACAGGTAACTCAACCTGGCACTACTGAATGCACCATATTTGTTCTAATCAGCATTTAGTCAGTTAATTATATTTTACCACAGAACGGAGGAAACACGTCTTCCTTACTACTCTGCAACGTTATGCTTATTCTAAACCATATACATTTATGACAAGGTAGTGAAACATTGAGTACGGGTCACATACGCCCTTACAACATGGTATTTAAATCTCATTTTGTGTATGCAGTCATTTTATGTGTTTTTAAATCCATCATGCACAAAATACAGGAGTTATTGAGCAGCTATTTGTAAGAAGATGGGTCCATCCCAAAAAACAGTTATGGGCTTATTCCTGTTCTAATGAGGCTCGGGTCCTATATAATGACCTCCAAAATGTCTATGTTAATCACATTACACTACTTACTAGACCGATTGAGAAGAGGGTTGGTAGAAACGACAGCATACAATCACATATAAGTAATATATTACTTCTCTGTGATGCAATGCACCATGGTCAGAAACTGGCCTGTATTTTCCGTCCCGTGTGTCCTTTGGGCTTTTACAATTTTAATTTAAACGTCACTGACGATAGTAGTTAACTGGAGCAATTGAGCATATTTTTGTTAGGGAAATAGATTAGGTAGGTAATCAGATTCAGATTAAAACCTTTGCCCACTCCTGTACAAAAATTATTAAAAATAACTCACTTGGCAAATTATCAGGTGATTTTTGTGTGAATAGTGATTAACAAATGTATACATAACTTTAATATACACATGTTTAGGTTATGTGTAAATTTATAAAATCATTTAAAATGAAGATTGAATCTAAAGTGGTTATATACAAAATAAAAAGAAAGGAGCAAATAAGCAAAGGAGATATGCTCTTCTTGCAAAGGACATATACGGTCTTGAGAGGAACCTTAAAAATAAGTACTCTAGGCATTTTTAACAAAATTACTGGCTTTCGAGCAAAGCTCGGTCCCCTAGGTGCATTAACAAATGTAACTAACTTTTCAAACAACACAGCACTGTGATCGCAAGCGAAGCCGCGACGGGCTACTAGTTTATATTTATCATTCTATGTCCAATTATAATATGGGCTAAATGTTATCACCACTGGCTGCCAAACCCTCATCAAGGTTTACCCAAATCGAGCCGTGCAGACTACGACTGCACGACGGAGCCCACTCGCAGCTGCACCACCGTTGAGTAGTCGTAGCCCTGCAAACCAGGTAAACCAAGAGCCCCCGTCAGTTTTACTGCACCGAGGTGTTGTCGCTTTACCACATAAATCGCTTGGCTGGAATTTGCAAATGACACTGCCTTTTCATGCGATCTAAATACTCTGTCTTGTCTGTATTTATCTCAGCTACCCCGAGTCTTATTGCATAGGAAAAGTGGGGGTGGATTAGGCCAAAATATACCATTATTAGTACGTCTTTTGAACAGAATTTTAAAAGGTTACATAATGCATAAATGCCTGACGTAATCTTGTTACAAATGTAATCGAAATGATCTCCCCAAGTCAGCTCTTTATCAAGGTGCATCCCTAGGAACTTCACGGATTCAGATTCCTCTAAGAGGTCATCATCCACCATGAGAGTGAGAGCAGGCTGTTGTTCCAATTCCTGCTGTCGCAAGTAAAAAGCAATGACATTTGATTTAGCATTGTTTGTTTTGAGATTCATTTTGGAAAACTTCTGAATGCACGGATTGAGATTAATGAAATAATTTACCTCCAGCTCTTGATTTGTTTGAGCTTTTACGCACATGGTGGTGTCATATCTGCGTATTGGATCACCTTGCCATTCTCGATCGATGCACTGATGTTGTTGACGTACAGTAAAAAATAATCAGTCCCAAAATTGATCCCTGGGGGACTCCTTGGAACATTTGTTCTCCTCCGGAAAATGTATTCTCGTCTTGTACAAACTAGGATCTGTCTTTCAGGTAAGATTTGAGCCACTTGTGTGGTAATCCAAGAATGCCGTACGTCTGTAACAGGTACTGTAGTGTCTTATAGTGCACGCACAGTCAAATGCTTTGGGAAGGTCGAGAACATATGCTGAGCACGATTGTAGAAACAAACTAATTTGTTTTAAGACCGATATTCTGCGATAAACTTCTTCTGCTCCCTTGTTTTGATTTCGTTTTTGCCAAATCTGGGTACGTTTGTAACATTATTTTGCCGTAATTTGGTGTCACTGTTGAAAATAAAATTTTTTTAGACGTTTCTGAAGTCAAAAACCGCTTCCACTTAGCTGCAAGTAATCGCTGAAACGTATCAATGTAAAATCATGTATAACATAATGTATAATGTAAATAATGTCTACAATGTATTGTAGACCAACCATCCAAACAGGCAACCATCCTGTCCGAGCTGCATAGGATTTGTAGAGAACAGTAAAAGTAGTCAGAAGATTGCATCAACCAAGAAATAAAGTTATGGGAAAGCCCTCATCTAACGATGCGCGCTATCGTAAAGACATCGTATTCAAAATATTATTTCAAACAAAATTTGGGGAAGTTCAGTGTCGGCTTAAACTATTATTATATGAAGCGAGGGCTGGTTCGTGCGGTAGGTAATGCCAAAGCCACACTTCAACGTAGGATCTAACTATTTAATCAGCGCTGATTAAGGATTGATTAGAGATATAACAAATGTAATAATTGCCACAAAATTAGTTTATGGTAATAGCAAAATAATTATAGGCGGAGACGGAGATTGTTCGGCATGAAGATGTGAGGTGTGATGGGGAGGTGTGAACGGAGCGGCGGCGAGCGACGCGCACAACATTGTACGCGAACACAGCGGGGCGGACGGGTGTACTCGGTGTGCGAGAACGTTGGCACCGCTCCCCTGCGTTTACCACCTCTCCATTATCATCAGACTTTATCTATTTTCTGAATTTATTCAGTGTCCGCCTTGCATTAAATAACAAGTTGAACCGGCAGTAGGGGATACTTTGGTGATCATGTTTTTCAGAGTTAGCCCTTGGTTAAAAGTTGGGGCGAAAACAATATATAAAGATAAAGATAGGTTTTAGTTGTTATTTTAAGAGACGGTTGCGCTCTTTTTGTCCTACTTTGCCCCTTCACATACCACAGGCCTGTAGGTTGAACGTATCCGCAACCAAACAAGGGGTGACAGTACAAATTGGGCAGTACTCACACAGTTTTTTCGCCATTACTTGGATTTGAACCCACAACAAGGGCTACTGCAACGGTCCTTCGCCTTGAGCACTACGCCAACGATTTTCAACTTCACAATAGTTTTACAAATACAACGCCGATGATTGTTTTAGTATAAAAACTTGCATGCTATATGAAAATTCTTTAAGGGTTTTAATCCTTGGACTGAATTTGAGTTGTATTTACATTGACATTGATCAGAACTTGATGTTGTATGCTCCCTCCGAGAGGGCTGTAGTAAGCAGAAGTAAATAACTTTTCTGAAATTTCGTTAGTTGATTTATAAAATACAAAAATTCTACGAGTTAAGCTAATCAAGAAATACATTTTATAACGGGTGCAAGAAATTAACACATACCAAGATTAAAGGCGAAAAGGTGTATAGGCATCGTATGTTAAAAGAACGCAAAAAAACGCATTGCGGGAAATGAAAATATTCTAACACGAACACGAGTATGACACAGAGATATTTGTATCCACACCCCCATTCCTACTCACAGGATACATATTTCAGGGAAAGCTGCACTCCCGGTTTTATTATCCGTCTTTCTCTGCATTCGAAATTCACTCGCGAAGCAGGCCACCACCGACGTCTATGAAGCGACCGTAAATAACACCGATATTAGGGCCGAGTAAATCAAACTGTTACGACCAGATATCCTCAGAGACAAATAATTTGTTTATGGATCTCCGCGCAGACGCCGCGCCGCGCCGGATGCTGCGACCAGTTAGACGAAGTGACAAGCGCCCCGTGACCCGAAAATGTTGGCGATCATTTATTTAAAGCCGGAGTGACGGGACGAGAGAGTAGTGCTGTGGCGGTGGTGCAGTTAGGGCCCAACATAGACATGGAGCTGCTGGCGGGGCTCCAGGCCAACCACCTGCCATGGGTGAACAACCGCCACTGTCTGGCCGGCCACCGCGGAGACGGGGCAGATTCGCACTCGGACACGACAATCCATTAGGCGTGTGCTTTTTGGCACTTTTAAATGGCCCTGTTTTTATAACCCGTATTCCCTAAATAGCCACTGGAATATGGACGACTCAATTTCGGCGGCTGAAGAACATCGTAGACATCTTCGTTAGGTGGTTATTAACATTATGTTTCCTCCTAATACAAATAATTTGTTTATTCATAATGCTGAAACTATAGAAAAATCCTTTATCAGGAAGATGATACACATAACTTAACCTTCAAAACTTGCTTCTCTTGTGATTACATTGCGTCATGGTGTATATTTTATTTTACTTTTCCCAGATACTATAACGAGAACTCAGTCCCAAAACCATGTTAACTTTTCTTTACGCCAGACGTCTAAACAAATTAATACGCAAAGTATTGACAAACCCATTAGTTATTTAGGAGATAAATCTGATGCAAACTTGTTATTTCTTTCCATAAATATCACACAATTTTGTTATTCGCGAATATGCGGTCCCTGCTGGAACATATATGTTTTAGTGGATAATTTCACTTCCATCGAACCTAATTCCGCTGCAATGTTAAGATAGATAAGTTGTCCAGTTAGGAAGCGAATCAAAATTCCTCGCCGCGTCTCCAGAACATGCGGCGCAACCTGACGGGGCGTATCTCAATCACGGCTCCCGTGTTTCCTGGGGCCCGGGGCCATATGTCACTGCGACGCGGGCACGTCTATTGGCCGATATTAATGTAGAGAAGCTCCGCTCCCGCTGATGTGCCTGACCCATATGTACGACTGAGTCACTGCGTCACTTCGGTTCTCCCTCGAACATAAAAAATATCGACTCTTGGAATAAATCTAGGTTATAACGTACATGTTGTCGTGATTAACGTATTTTATGCAATAAATATTGTAGTTGGTTTTGATTTTGCAGGACTTAAATGCACATTGTTACAAATTTGTTTATTTTTATCGTCTCTGGTTTTACAACGTTTTTTCCCAAATGCGTAGGCCTATTGTTTGTTTACTTACACTTTCCTGACCTTTATTAAACAATAACTGATCGTGTAAGCATCGTAACTAATGTGCCCATCGTGTGTAGGCAACCTGTATAGCAGGATTAGACGTTCCGAGACCTTTGTTGAACAATAACTGACGATGTTTTCTCTCTAACTGATCTACACAACAGGCTTAGACGTTTCACAACCTTTGTTAAACAATACTGATCATGTCATCACCTTATATAATGTATACAACAGGATTAGACGTTATGAGACCGTTGTTAAACAGTAACTGATCATGTCTTCATTGAACTATTATACATAGCAAAATTTGTCTTGGGAAAAACATGTAAGATACAAAAGACTCAAGAATTAGTCTCATGAAGAACGTCCATTGCTGCTATAAAAAAACCACGAGCTTTTTCTAACAGCTTAACTCGATTCCCCTGACTAATTACAAGGTTGTTTTATTTAACAAGCAACTAACCCTCCCCCCGTCAACAATAATCAAGATTTTGAAATTAAAAAAATATCTTTATAAATTTGTATTGAAATTGACATTATTTGCTAGAGATTAAATAAGAGACTATATTAAAATTAAACCTTCATTGACTAAAGGGGAAAGAGTCCACTTCAAAGTAAATAATAAATGTAATTTATGTGCCTCTGAAGAATACATCGGCACACATAAGGCGACGGTGCCAGGCGAGACAAAAAGTCATTACCTTAATAAATGGCCCCATCGCGCCGCTGCTGGCGTTGGAAAAAGTCGCGGGACTTGCTTTGTATAAAACACCGTTTGATATCCAACCAACGAGTTCTTCATGATATTTAAATACTTGACTACTTAACTAAGTAAAAATGACGGCGATCTTTTATTTCGTGGCCCACACATTCACATTTTTAGGGCAGAGCTACAGAATATTATGATAAATCAACCTATCTGTGTATACTTTTTTCATAATGTTGTTATTTCTAAGCATTTATTTGTATTATTATCGCCGCTAAAAAGTAGCTATATATTTAACTCCGTAACGTGTGCAAACTCATCATCAGATATGAAAACTTATCCATATCGAATGTATACTCATTGCAATTATTCTTGTGACTGTGTTACTGTGAGTATACGATAACTAATTGCCTCGACATGTGTGTTGTGTCGTGTAAAGGCGGTCCTAAACTTCTCGTGAACACGCCCAAACATTCGGCCGAACTTCGAATGTTCGGAGTATTCGCGAGAAGTGTGAGCTACTTGAACGTTTGAATATATGCGGGAACATACGGGACGGAATGTCCAGTGAACATTCTGGAGAATGTTCGGCCGAATGTCCAGGCATTTTCGCGAGAAGTGTGGGACCGCTTTAAGAGAAGCGTAGTAAAGAAGTGATCTTACAACGGGGGTGTGGGTGCGCCCCCAGGATAGTTTTGCAGTTACTCCAAATTCAGTGTTGTGGAATTTATTGCCTAAACTGTAGAGAGTTTATGGATTTAATTTGTTTCCTTATAAATTCTTTTGATTTAATAACATCCTTAAATTACCACTATTTTACTCTTGCATGTTTGAAGTTTTTAGCGAATTCCCCCTATAGGGAAGAAGCTATTACCGCAGTCAGCATGGTAAGACCTAGGCCCGGGACCATGATAACTTTTCGTTTTGAGGTCCCCAGACCCCAAAAACACCATTCGTTCGAAACTATATATGTGTATACGTGTGTGTGTGTGTGTGTGTGTGTATGTGTGTGTGTGTGTGTGTGTGTGTGTGTGTGTGTGTGTGTGTGTGTGTGCGTGCGTGCGTGCGTGCGTGCGTGCGTGCGTTTGTGTGCGTGCGTTTGTGTGCGTGTGTGTGTGTGTGTGTGTGTGTGTGTGTGTGTGTGTGTGTGTGTGTGTGTGTGTGTGTGTGTGTCCGTGGGTGCGATAACTCTCGTAAAAAATGTCCGATTTTGATGAAATTTGGGACAAACATGTAAAGCAACATTTATGACTTTGTTCGAAAACCAGACAGATCGGCCCATCAGAAGTGGGATTTTGGGGGGGTTGTACCCCAAAAATGGGGTTTTTGAAGTTTTTACATGTAATATTTAAAAAAGTCCAATTTTAGTTTTTCCCATTATATTCAGCGTTAAAAAACACACAACTTGGTGTTTTGATCATTTATCTACGTCAATTGGTTACAGAGATATTGAAAGTGCTAAACAAAGTACGTTGTCCAATGTTATTGTTATGGAGAATAAGAACAATTTTATATCTCGCTTATTTATCAACTTATCCTGTCGAAACTTGGTATATTGCTTCATATCGTTGTGGTCTATTGATATTTACACAGCAATTTTTTTTTGCCGACAGGTCCCGTAGCAGCAAACCTGCGTACTCAGCCCCATGTTAACGGAGAATAAGTAAAATGTTATCTCCTTTAATTATGAACATAAATTAATAAAACTTGGTATGTGGCTTTACCTAGTTGAGTTATATTGATATTTGTATTAAAACCCATTTTTTGTGTTCCTTGTTTCAGCAAACCTGCATACTCAGCCATGTTATTCTTATGGAGAATAATTAAAATGTCATAAATTGTTTATTTATGAATGTTTATTGATGAAACTTGGTGTGTGGCTTTATGTGATATTAAGATAATACATGCATTGGAAATTCGCTGAGTACGCAGATTTGCTGCTACAAGGGTATTTACTTTAGTTACAGCGTCAGTTTCAGGAATCGTTCAGTTAACCGCACTATTTCCGATATCATTCTCTGTGGGTAGGATATATACTATAAATTGACATATCCTCTAAACCTGCATTGTATAAAGGTATAGAGAATAATTAATATTTTATTTACATGTCTGTTACAAGTATCTATTCACCAATCAAGTTTACCTCAGCCAACTAGTACAGCTAACAACAACAACAACAACAACAACAACAACCACCTTTTTCCCCTTCCACCCCTCCGCAAGCTTGTGAGATGAGGTCACAGTTCTATTCCAGGGCATCGAAGAGTGACGACCACTCCACTGGGCTAATTAAAACTGTTGACGGTAAAAACAAGCGAATTAGTCCATGTCCAAACTGGTAAACTGCAGCCAACGCCGCGTCCGCTCTGACAGCAGCGGCCGACTTTTTGCGCTCTTTTATCTTCTTTTAGCCTCTATGAGGCTTGAAATTGGGTCGGTCCAAGTGCGCTGTTTGAACGGCAAGGACGCAAGTAAGGAAAAAACATGGCTCATAAAATGTGTCTGAACAACAATGTGGCTTGACTGTCATATGGTATGCGTTAATATAAAAAAGTCAATCTCGTGATAGATTTAAATTTGATGCAGTGCAAAGAAAGAAAGAGAAATGTCGTTGTAAAACGCAATAATACTGAGGTATATGTGATTGTGTAGATTTACCTGATCCTTCCATAACAATAATGTTAATTTCTACCTCGGTAAAATTCTACCATATATCTGTACCCATTAATTATTTTCAAAACCCTTATACGGAGGGTATACACCTGTAAAATCAATGTTTTTATGGCAGGAAAGATGTGAAATTACTAGAACTTTATTCCTTGACAAATAGGTTACGGTAAATTTATTTATAATTTATATATCTATGTAGTCACGAATATTGGTTGTTAATTATCTTCGGGTGAGTTTAAACTCCTCTTTGGGTAGGATGTTTGTAATCTACTAGATTCGGGTATGGCTTAACTTCTGATGGAAAAATCTTTAATGGGTTTAGCAAAATGTAAAAGTAATAACACAAGTGTTTACCTAATAAAAGGTTTAATTCAACACAATTGAGCTGGGGGCAAGAAAATACATTACATTTGAGTTGTAACTATTTTAAACTATATCGATAAACAAAATAATAAACTGAAGGAATAAAACATATGATAATCAAAACACTTGGTCTATAACATGCCCCTCTGGCCTCCAAAATGTCTTTCACGCATCAGCTTACCTAATCAGTTGAGTTGAAATATAATATAAATAACATCAGCATAATAATTGTTATAATTATACATTGGCCAACTTGTTTCAAAAACCACTCGGGGCTCTCCATACTGAACTCGAATGTTTGTAACGAAGGTTGATGTAATATTTGTTACGCCGATTCATTTGCAATTTAGTAGACTGAAAAGAAATGCACACACAAAATATATACAACCGATTCCCCTGAAATATCATACGTTGAACTCAATACTCCAGAAATAATTCAATGATTCAACGGCATTTAATTAACAAAAATTGTGTAAATTTATTCTTCTAATGTTAGTTACCGTTACAACGTAATACTGTGATCTTGGGCAAAGCCGTGACGGGTGACATTTAGTTTGTAATGAATTGGTCAATTACACTATTTTGTTCCACTAAGCCTTGTAGGAAAGTTTTTCAGAGCAATAAATTGAATGCCACTTAACTATATATATTTGTTACTATTATTCCTATTTTATAAACCATTGATTTTCTATCTCCAGCAACAGCGATACAATTTAATGATCTGTGGTATTTTGGGATACGGTTAATTAACCTCGGTATTTTGGAAAACGATTTGTAATTAATTATTCAACAGTTATAAAACTACTTATAATTAATTTCTATTACCTCAAACTAAAACGAAAACCTCATATTCGGCCTACGAATTACTTCACCTAGGTTGAAATGAAGAGGAATTGCTATATGCTGTATTTAGTTTTAATATTTAATATTTAGCTAACATGATTGTTAAACAATGATTTCACTTGGGAAATGGCTCAAACGCGATGTTCTCTATAAAATTGTGATATCGCAATGCAATAGAAAGGAAAATTCACGTAGTTTAAAATTGAATCGCATGAGAATGATTTGTATTGCTATTTTTTATTTTTTTATTTCGATTCAAAACCGATCCTTTGATCGCTGTAAATTCCGAATTCTGGTTTTTCGAAACTTTTATTTTAGCGAATTTCCCTATAGGGAAGAAGCTATTACCGTAGTCGGCATGGTAAGACCTAGGCCCGGGACCATGATAACTTTTCGTTTTGAGGTCCCCAGACCCCAAAAACACCATTCGTTCGAAACTGTATATATATATATATATATATGTGTCCGTGAGCACGATAACTCTCGTAAAAATTATCCGATTTTGATGAAATTTAGTATGAACGTGTAAAGCAACATTTATGACTTTAAGTTCGAAAACCAGCCAGATCGCTCTATCCGAAGGGGTATTTTGGGGGGGTTTTGTACCCCAAAAATGGGTTTTTTGAATTTTGTACATATAATTTTGGAAATAGTCAGATTTTATTTTTTCCCATTGGATTCAGCTTAAAAAAACACACAATTTGGTATTTTGATCATTTCTCTACGTCAATTGGTTACCGAGATATTGAAAGTGCTAAACACAGTACGTTGTCTAATGTTATTCTTATGGAGAAAAATAAAAATTTTATATCTCGCTTATTTATGAACGTATACTGACGAAACTTGGTATACGGCTTCATCTGGTTGTGGACCATTGATATTTGCTCAAAAAGACAATTTTTTACCCAAGGCTCCCGTAGCAGCAAACCTGCGTACTCAGCCCCATGTTATTCTTATGGAGAATAAGTAACGTGTTATCTGCCTTCATTATGAAAATAAATTAATGAAATTTGGTATGTGGCTTTACCTACATGAGTTATATTGATATTTGTATAAAACCCAATTTTTTGTGTTCCTTGCTTCAGCAAACCTGCATACTCAGCTGCCATGTTATTCTTATGGAGAATAATTAAAATGTCATAAATTGTTTATTTATGAATGTATATTGATGAAACTTGGTATGTGGCTTTATGTGGTATTAATATACATATATATATATGCATTGGAAATTCGCTGAGTACGCAGGTTTGCTGCTACGGGGGTATTTTAAATTTGATATACTTCATTGAGAACGATAATTATTTTGACCAGGCAACCAACCATTCAAAATACGTTCTATGCATCATTTCACGTTTTGATCCACGATGTAGTAAAACCTTCCGATCAAATGACGTTCAAATGAATCTGCAAAGGTAATTCCCGTGAGTGCTTGACAAAAAACCTCGTAACCGTACAAAACCTAGTTACTTGTCATCCTTGAATCCTAGCGAGTGCTTCGTTCTTTCCATAGGTAACGCACATCAGGCGTAGGCTGATGTGCGTAGGCGTAGGCGTAGGCGTAGGCTTAGCTAAATTTAGCTAAGTAAATTACCTCATAAAGTTGAAATTTAAACTTGAGTGCTCATGGTGGGGAGGTGGGGAGCCCTGAAGGTGGATGTTTTTCAAACATCGAGAAGCTTTTGATTCATGCTTGTCGTATGTTTAAAAATAATAGTTTTATCGGTCGAAAATCGCCGAACAAAGTTCAAGAAATTCTTGGAACAAACTGCGTTAACAATGGCGATCCTTTAGCGGTTCTGATCGAGTCCGGGTCCAAGTGTAGCGGCGTATCACGAGGAGGGCGCCGACAGCCGGCCGGACACAATACTCTCCGCAGCCCGTAACTCTCCCCGCGGAGATTTTTCGGCCAATTTCGTGTCGTGGTGACAATTAATGTGGGCGGGGGCGTGAAATACCGCCCGGTTATTTCCGTCCCCTGAAGAAGCGGCGGGGTGTTTGACCCACAAACTGGAGATTCGTCACGGCTGATTGTGCGTGCCACCGTTTACTGGGTCCTTACAGAGGGCCTTAACGACTCGGTAGGGTTTAAAAGCAGGTTCATTCCATGGCACCATAATAACAATCAGTAGTAACGAGAGTTGATTGTGGTTATAGCTGTCTGTAGCGCAAGGAAGTTCTTAAATGTTTTTTTCGCCAGAGCAGTCATTTGGTAAAACGATTAAGCGTTTAATGTCTTGATTGTCGTTTATTCTCCTTATTTCTTTTAATGCCTACTTGGGCATAATGTTCTTTTAATCAAACAGGTCATTCTCCATGATACTCCACCTGGCGGAAACCATGAGCTCAGTAAGATCAGGGTTTCTACTGGTCCTCCCGTCCTTTCAAGTCTTTTCTATCCCCATTTTGAAAAAAAGTTCATATAAAGTTGCACAGATGTACATTTTACGCCTAATTACCTACAGTACTTAGATTTAAAATAAGTGCGACAAAGGCTGATTGGGTCTCCAAATCCCATCAAACGGGCCTTATCAAGTCCTTAATATTGTAATCTTTTACTTGGTAGTTTCTCTGTTGTTGATGTTGGTCGGTTTCTTTAGATAATATAACTTAAAACATAAAGAGTATATTATTTAATCTAAATTCTTAAAATGATTTAAAAATATTATGTTAAAGATAATATTGGGTTTAACTTTTAGTTATTTTATAGTATAAAACTATCACAAAGGGGCATCTAGGGCGAGGAAATGGGGAAGTACCAACTGTGATCCGCCTGTCAAATCCTTCGTAGTATTCAGCCCAGGCTGGTTCGGGCGACCAGTGTCTTAAATGTACAAATGTGTCCTAAATGTTGTAGGTGGTGGCCAACTGCACAGGTGGCTTCCGGGACAGTAAACATGACATGAGTTTATTATCTGGTCCTGCAAGATAACTTAGCTAACACGGTAATTAGCTGACCAGTCGAAATCGCCGACTTGTGCACTGTTGAGCCACACTGGAGCACACAGCACACTACTCGACAGTCGAGTATACCAGGAATAAGACTGATGAAGCCAACGTAGGACTTATGAATAGGTTCCCCACGTTGTTGTATGCTGAGAGATGATGTTTGCCTTGGATTTAACTTTTGCTGCAATCTTTTGAAGACGGATTCTATTAAGCCCATGTATCTCAAGGCGAATTTGAATTAGGTATTTCATACATATTTCCTTTCTATTTAGTAATAATTATTGTCTTTTGTTTGTTGTATTCGTCTTTAATTCCATACTCTTGCGCTTTTTTTTCTTTGTTAGTGCTTGATTCAAGATTGGGACTGAAATATTATGCAACTTTGATTAAGTTTGAGTAGTAAAACGTAGCGCAAGAATTCGTCCTCCCCTACTCTACTCTCCTCCCCCTTAACCTTATTAATCAATGCTAGTACCTTTCACCTTGGCGTATTGTTTAAAACCCACTTGGGTTTCGCCCAACCTCAGATTTCCACTAGTGATGAAACATTTAATAAATCCACCTTCGTAGATGTCGAGATGATTAATGCGGCTAATTATTTCAGTGTTGCCACCACACGGCACGTGGAGACCTTGGTTTATCGTGTTGGCAGAACTGTGAATCCTGGCCTCACCGGACCGTGGTCCTCCGCACAACATTCTTGTTGAACGAGTTAAATTGGCTGAACTCCTACTTCCCAACCTGAATCGCCACCCACCGAGGCGTGTTGTGATTTACTCGGTTGCAGGTATGCAAACACACTCCCACAAAGTTGTGGGAAATAACACGTTCGAAATAATCAGCCTGTTCAAACTGTCGTTGCTTCGTTGTCGCAATAACATGCGCTCCAGCCCATCCATGGAGTAGCTTTCAAATTTTTGCTACCGAGCTTTACTTCAATTTTTGGCGCAATAGGTTGGATTCACTGCCCAATCATGTTTATATAGCTTCCGATGTCTAGTATCAAAGCATTTTCATCCCAGTTTCATGTTTGACCGATGCAGTAACTCGCCTTGTTCCTCTCGAGTGACCCAGTTGCGGTCGGCGGTTGCGGCGTCTGCGGCGGCGAGTGCAACTGCCAGAAGCGCATCGCGGCTGCACCGATAATGCGAGCCGCCGTATATTCGTAGCAGGCATTCGCCGCATAAATCCCCCCGGTATCCGCTCCCCGTGTTTACAATCGAGCCTGCCAGCCGCTCCATTCATTACTTTTCGTTGGTAGAAGTGTTTTGTGTGTTCCAGTCCAGTTCTCAAGTGTATTTTGCTCCTCTCATTCTTCTGTTCCTATGAATTGGTTAAAAACATAAATAGGATGTAATTTATTACGTCTGACAACACAACCAAGTATATATTTACTCTTATAATTGTCTTGCACACAAGACGGTAAAGGAGTATTCACGATGGTACAAGGCAGTCAATCTCGGCCAATCTCAACGGTCATCATTATGTTTACGTCCAACCGTTGCTGTGATATTCAAAGTGCTAAACACAGTACGTTGTCCAATGTTGTCCTTATGGAGAATGAATAAAATGTTATATTTCGATTATTTATGTATGTATATTTTGAAACTTGGTATGTGGCTTCAACTAGTTGTGGTATATTGATATTAGCACAAAAAAAAGGTTTTTGTTGATTTTTCCCGGTAGCAGCAAACCTGCATACTCGGCCTCCATGTTATTCATATGGAGAATAAGTAAAGTTTTATACCTCCCTTAGTTATGAACCTAAATTAATAAAACTTGGTATGTAGCTTCACCTGGTTGAGTTATATTGATAATTGAAAAAAACACATATCTTATCTTCCTTGTTGCAGCAAACCTGCGTACTCAATTATAATGTTATTCTTATGGAGAATAAATCAAATGCTTTATATATCACTTATTAATGAATGTATTTTTGTGAAACTTGGTAAGTGGCTCTAGGTAGTAGTGATGCCCATATATATATATGCATTGGAAATTCGCTGAGTACGCAGGTTTGCTGTGACGGGGTATTTTTTGTAATCACTAAAATATTTCAAGATAACGAACGAAAAGTTTAAGTATTTGAATTTGTTATAATATTATTAGATTTATCAAAACTTGTACTTATTTTGGTTGGAATTGTATAAAACCATGTGAGCTAATAATACTGAAATTTGTCTTTTGTTAATAACGTCTTCATAATTACTAACATTACTGTAATTTACCGTGCTATAGTGATGGTCTTGCTGACTGAACGCGGTATTCAAGAACTCGTGTCTGTTACAAGCATAAAATGCAAACAAAATAGCTGCGGTGGCAAGTGGCGTGGACATGACCGCGAGTACGCGCCAACTACCAGCGACGTGATCTACGAGCGGCGCAAATATTAAAAATGTTTCGGGATTTGACTCGCCCCGTCCTCCTCCCTCCAGTTTGTGTAGACTAAATATCAACATACCGAAATGAGAATCGTCCCACAGCGGTTCTACGACTGGCATATGCCAAATTGGAGACCGAATTTGGGTACATTATTTTAAAATGTCCAGATGTGTGACTGTCCTTAGCGTATTCAATGTTACGTGTTTTCTTTACACCTCAGTTCCCCAGTCGCCCAATGATTTTGCGTAGAGATTGTCTGTGGTTCCTCCCTGAGCACGCATACGAACCAAGTCGAGCTTAGGTATAATCAAATGACTGAGGGTTGATGAAACTGTACCACCCTAATTCACTGGGCCGTACTATTGAGCGTCGCCGCTGGATGCTGTCGACTGATTCGATCCTACTGGAACTAGTAGTTTGCTGGACAGGATCGTGAATTGATATGCTACACTCGAGTGTTTAACGTAGATCCATAGCTAGTTTCGGTATATTATATTATATGTTTTACGAATAATAATTACTTGTATATAATAAACACGAAATCCGTTTTTACTTCTCTAAATGTCATATTCTGTTTAGTCTCTGAAATAACGTTTAACACGGTGAAATGGTTTAGTGGCATAGTTCAATATGCGGTGAAAGCTCACATCGTCTTTTGAATTTTAACCATAGGACCTTCGAGAACATTTGTCACCTCAAATATTTCTGTTTGTTATGTTTTCTGTAATATCTCCATTTATGGTCCTAATTTCCCTGGTCTAGTTTTACAATTCAAGACTAATAAAATGTTAATCAATTACAGATTCTGCAACGGCCAAATTCGTCCGCACCACCCTCAGCCCTCAGGTCAATTCCTTGCACTAGATTGCCAATTCTCTTTGGGGACTGTTCTGCCTTAAATTCCCACTCTGAAATTAAATTGTATAACTATTTTCATTCAACCTGTGAAATCATCTCTACTGTCTTGAGTGTCAACCGCTTAGGACCAGAGAAAGAATTATACATGGACAAATTTTACTTTCATATCTCAACAATTTAATTTAAACCTCACTATAGAAATAGAAAAGTTGAAAAATAATTACTGAAATGTGGTCTAATTGCATGCAATATTGCCAACCTCAGTCAACTGTTAAATACAGTTATTTTCTTGTCATTTATGCCTAAAAAAGTGTATTCTTATTTTATTGATTTAATTTATTTTCTTTGTTGATTCTATTTCTAATTAGGTTTCATATTCTATTACATTAGGTATATATTATATTCATGGATTTGAGTTAATGTTAAAAAAAATGAAATAATGATTTTATCCTCATTTAATGAAAGTTTTACAAAACAATAAATACTCCATTCGGAATTTACGTGAATTCAAATGTGGTAAATTACCGCACTTTCCAATGTTTAAAGCAAGAAAAGTCAAAAAATTGTATTCACACACCATTTTTGGATTCGCGACTTTAGAACGATTACTCTCAATATATATTAAACTTTTTTATGGGGAGCCTTATTAATATCGCCCTTGTGTAGATAGATTTGTTAAAATAGCTACCGTTAGCTTGTATTTTACTTATTTTAGGTAGATACAGATGATTACAAACTTTTGAAAAACTACATCCAACACTTCAACAAAATTCTTTTGACATTCCGATATTCCGTACGTTTCTCAATTCACTAAGCAGTACCGGAATGTCCAAAATATTAAATACGAGTCCCTTGGAATAGTTTAAACCCCAAGTTTACAACTTGGATTTTTATCCTGTTCCATTTCTGAACAAAGTCCCGAGTCGTGTTAATCCCTTGGCTCGCCGAGCGTCAACACGGCGCTTACAAGATACCGGACTCTTTAGCCAGAACACTCGGTTCTCTCGAGTGTTGTGAAGCATTGTGCACACGTGGGGCAGTCTGGGCCTGTTTTGGTCTAAATAACAGTTATTTATGTGGTGCAGTCTTTCAGTCTTTGTAGTCCACGTTGATGCTCGCTGGTTGGCACCGGGCTTTATGATAATGGTTGTTTTACTTTCTGTTCCGCGCGACAAGATAAAGTACTCAGGATCGTGGAGGAGTGGAGGTAAATAATCGTATATCATAGGTTGATTCTATCTTTGTGTTATTGTAAGCCACCTATCCATCCATCCATCCACTCATCCTATTACAAAAGGAAGGTGGTGAACGTCTGACGTAACTTATGTTCCATTTTGGTTCAACAATATCTTGACCGATTGAGCTGAAGTTTTGCTTGAAGAAAGAGTAGCTAATATAGCTAATATATTTGGGCTCTGAGAAGGTATATTCCTGTTCAAAAATCCCTTAGGGCTCCGTCACACGGGTCTTCAAAGTTATTATTGAATTTATATGGGCATTCATTAATTTTTAATCAAATGATTTGTTAAACAAATGCTCATTATTCAAGATAGATCAAAGGTTCGCAGAATGTAGCACTTAGAGCACTTACAATTATTGTTTTTCCCGGGCGAAGTCTATGTTTTACAGTGTCCCGTTTTCTGCTCAAGGATCTCGCAGGCGTAGAGCCAGATGTTTTAATGTTTAACGTAATCAAAAAACAAACCAAATAATAAACAATGGAACCTTGAAAACCCAAGTTGTGGAGCCCTGAAGGTGGATGTTTTACAAAACCACAAGAGACGCGTATGGAGAGTAAGAGTTTTTGATTGTCATCAAACAATATGCAAATTAATATTTTGGGATGTCTAACATCGACCGACTAAAATCAATAAATTATCCTAATAACGTAGATTTATTTGTTACGTTACGCTTTGATTCTTGTGGACTTATATTTAACTTGTTTTATGTCATTACATAATCTACATATATTTTCTTCAATATTCACTATCTTGAGTAAATTATTACCTAGAAAAGTCATCGATATGTATTTATTGTTTAACACCGTACACTGTTCAGAGTAATTTATTAATTACTGCTTTGGCGTGAAAGGAACTTTTACCGACAGTCGCCCGGTTAATGTCGCAGCTGCGAGTGTCAGGCAAACAATTTAACGTGACTATTAAATAATGTGGCACAGTAATAAAGAGAGGTCGTGGTATAGATTCGATGACATCTCTTAAAAACTAAACCAACCGGTGTCCCGTTCTCCGCACGGGAACATTCCAGGCATAGGGCCAGATTTGTTGAAATATTTACATTATTACCTAATTACATTTCTCTATAAGATTAACGTGGGAAATTTGCAAAAACCTATTGAGCAAAGTCCTGAAACTAAATTTTTTTGTTTTAAATCCACAAAAGACACATCTAGAAAGAGCTTTTAAATGATAAAATGTGTACAAAATGACAAGAGGCAGAAAATTTACGAACAAAAATCAAGACTTTTTTAATACTGTACAGGTAATGTAGACGACATCTGTCCTCTGCCCAGAGGCGTTTGAAGGTTCAATGTAATTATTATGGAATACAACTTTTGTTAACAATAAGAGACGAATTATATGTTATTTTCTTTATTTATTCAATAAACACAGGCAATTACAATTGTAAACGAGTTCGCACGCAGCGCGCTGACGTGAGTGAGGGAAGTGAATTTCCTCATTAATATCTTTAAAAATTCTAATTAAGGGTTTAAAACAACACCGGTGACTTTTTTTGGAAAATTGAAACATAAAATTGTTTGGCTGTTCTGATGCTCCTGGTTATACTTAAATTCAGTATTAGGATGGCAATGTTGTACATTATAAGGTTAGGAGGAAGTATAGTCAGGATAACAATTTGGCATAGTGATATTGGGGGTGATAAAACTACATCAAGATATAAAAAACAGCCTTTTCCAGTGTAAAATCCTCATAAGACAACGTACTGTGTTAAGACGATTATCGTTTTCTTTAATGTAAATATTTGTGCTAGAATGATGAGAGAGGGCTTACAACTTTCGCCGACTAATCTGCATCTTCTTATTTGCAATAATTTTACATTTGGGGCTTTTCTGACCTTTTCTGGACCCAAAAACTCAAAACTTGAAAAAATAAAATTCCCAAAAAAGGGGGTTAGAGCTGTCAGTTTTTTTGCCCAACGAACTTGTCCAACTGTTTACAGAAGGAAAGGATCCCACCAAATTTCAAGTAAATCGGACAAAAAATGCGACTGCTAGAGTGCGAATACATCTATATATTTATAAAGAAGTCAGCGACCCCTCAAAACGTGTTCATGGGGTCACGTTAGGAACTTCTATGGTGGTCCCGGGCTTAAGTTTCACCGTGCGGGTCATGCTAATAGATCACTTTTCAATAGGAAATTCACTAAAAAGCACATTTTACAGCTGCAGGGTTAATCCTAACACAGCTATGATGACAAATGTCGTACAAATAATTATTACAGTGACAACGAATACAGGGTGAGTTTCTACTGATGCCCATAACTTCGCCAGGGGATTCTAATGATAAAAAGGAACAAAAAAGTTCCAGTAAACGCTAGTCCGATTCCGAACCGTTTGGTCATAATTGAGAAATTTGTGTTTTCTACAAAATATTGGACTTTGTCCCACTATTTACTTTATAAAAATGAAACCAGTTAACTTAGCGATTGATATTTAAAATAATTAGAAAGGGCATTAAATTTTCTATAAAACCAAGGTTACGTGTACAAATTTTATTTCATATATCGGTTCCTAGCCAAATTGAAATGAAAAATATGCTATAATTAATTATTTAGGCTAAGTTTAAAGACCCTTTTTTGTTACTTTAATCTGGTGCAACGCGATGTCCAACTAGATAAAAACTTCCTCATTTAATAAGCTTTAAATTGATATGCTATTTTAAACTGTTGTAGGCGGGAATGACAGAAAAACTACTACTGTATCAGCATAAATAAAAACACGGTTTACGAGTGAGGGTATTCTTATTAATAATACAAGGCAAATGACTACAAAATTGTAATACGGTAACTCAATGTTTACTTTGCATTAACAAATTAATTACAAGCCTTCAGAATGAACAATGCTGATTGCTACTTGAGTAAGTTTTCGAAATGACCACCATTTTGTCTGATGCAGATACGTTTTCTCAGCTCTCTCGCAGTAAATCAGTGAGTAGATTATTATTAGTAGGTTTGTTACCTTGCTAAAACCAAATCATTAAACAGTGTTTTACTTTAGTTTGGTGATAGTTTTTCTGCCATTCCCACCTACAACAGTTTAAAATAGCATATCAATTTGAAGCTTATTAAATGAGGAAGTTTTTTATCTAGTTGGATATTGCGTTGCACCAGATTAAAGTAACAAAAAAGGGTCTTTAAACTTAGCCTAAATAATTAATTATAGCATATTTTTAATTTCAACTTGGCTAGGAACCGATGTATGAAATGAAATTTTTACATGTAACCTTGGTTTTATAGCAAATTTAATGCCCTTTCTCATTATTTTAAATATCAATCGCTAGGTTAATTGGTTTCATTTTTATAAAGTAAATAGTAGGACAAAGTCCAATATTTTGTAGAAAAAACAATTTTCTCAATTATGACCAAACGGTTCGGAATCGGACTAGCGTTTACTGGAACTTTTTTGTTCCTTTTTATCATTAGAATCCCCTGGTGAAGTTATGGGCATCAGTAGAAACTCACCCTGTATATCTGCACAAAGTCCATACTAAAACCTTAAATTAACATGCTTCTATGTACAAACAAAACAATAACTTGTTGATAGAACACAACAGCAGCAGTAGATGTTAACGTGCATTATTTAAATAAAACGACTAATTGAATGACAACGCAGTGTACACAATACAGAGAACATTGTTTTAAGATCGAACAGCAGGTCCAACTTAGTCTGATTAAAAAATGTGATGTGTATTATATTTAATAGCTCAAAAACTAAATCACAAAAACTCTAAAATACCCCCGTCGCAGCAAACCTGCATACTCAGCGAATTTCCAATGGAGATATAACTGTCTTAATACTACATAAAGCCACTTCCCAAGTTTCATAAAAATATAATCACAAATAAGCAATATATACAATTTTAATTATTCTCCATGAGAATAACATTGGGGCTGAGTACGCAGGTTTGCTGCATCAAGGAACACAAAAAAATGTTTTTATGCTAATATCAATATAACTCAACTAGGTGAAGTCATATACCAGTTTTTATTCATATATGTTCATAATTAAGGGAGACATAGCATTTAATTATTATCCATAAGAATAACATGGGGCTATATACCAGTTTTTATTCATATATGTTCATAATTAAGGGAGACATATCATTTAATTATTATCCATAAGAATAACATGGGGCTGAGAACGCAGGTTTGCTGCTTCGGGAGCCTTTAGCAAAAAACTTTTTTTGAGCAAATATCAATGGAACACAACCAGGTGAAGCCAAGTTTTGTCAGTATACGTTCATAAATAAGCGAGATATATTTTTTTAATTTTCCTCCATAAGAATAACATTAGACAAAGTACTGTGTTTAGCACTTTCAATATCTCGGTAACAATTGACGTAGAGGAATGATCAAAATACCAAATTGTGAGTTTTTTTAAGCTGAATCCAGTGGTAAAAACTAAAATTTGACTATTTTCAAAATTATATGTACAAAATTAAAAAAAATTTTGGGGAAAAAACAAAATACCCCTTCAGATGGAGCGATCTGGCTGGTTTTTGAACTTAAAGTCATAAATGTTGCTTTACACGTTTATACCAAATTTCATAAAAATCGGATAGTTTTTACGAGAGTTATCGTGCTCACGGACATATATATATATATATATATATTCGAACGAATGGTGTTTTTGGGGTCTAGGGACCTCAAAACGAAAAGTTATCATGGTCCCGGGCCTAGGTCTTACTATGCCGACTACGGTAATAGCTTCTTCCCTATAGGGGAAATTCGCTAAAACTATAGATTAATGGGTAGTTATTTTAATTGTTTTTATATCTTAGTGTGCGGTATGAAACTAATAAGCGAGGCAGTGGTTCAAATATGCAAACAATTGTTTACGTATATATTTATACTTACTCAAAAAGTGTTCAAAACAGGATGCGTTTACAATGAATAGTCTTATTTTAAAAGCATTTTTAATGTTGTGCATTATATACAAATAAATATAACAAATGTTAACGGTAGTTTCTATGTCACATCTAGCATTCTATGGTTTGGTTTATTTTCTGGTCGTCCTGTACCTATATTGCCTAGCCTACGTGCAGTTGCGCACGCATTGCCTCTATATTGCGGCTACTTATTGAAGGCGCGCTGCCACCCGCATACTTATTGCGTTCACATAAATAGTCTCAGCCTTTTTAATAAAATTGAGACGGGATAAGTCTTGGAATACATCGGTTAAAAGTACATTCCTTTTTATCTATTAGTTATTTTTAGTTCAAAAACAACTACACTCTTCTTATGTATTATGTTATTACTATAATAAACTGTTATATGAAAGACTGTAAACTACCAACTTTTGAAGTACCAGGGATTAATTATTGTTTAAAAATGTTTGTTTTGTCGAATTTTAATTTTAATTTAACATTTTTGTTGTTAAATTTGTAATGGGTAACATTGTTCGACTTTTCTAGTATTGTACTGCGACTTTTTTTATTAAAAGTGTTAGGTTTCGATGTCAGTAAGAATGTGAAGGAGTACGATGATTGAATAGTTATTTTAATTGCATCTGAAAAAAACACTCCTATTAAGCACTTAGCACTATTATACGCTTTATAATGAAATCACCTAATTGAAAAGAATTTTATTTAGTGAAAGGTAAGCTAGTCTAAAAACAGTCTGAAATATATGACACCATCTTCATCTCGTAGAACACAAAACAAATCGCAACCGATGGTGTTTTAAATATATTTGGTCTAAATGTAATTTAATAAGAGGGGTTTAGGCGAATAATAAATGAAAAAGAAATGTATTTCAACTCCGACTAAAGTCGGAATGACTTTTTTTATGGTAAAAAAATTGTTATAATTCGTGCTAAGCCGTAATACAAAATTATTCACATTCGGTTTACATATGAACATAGTTTAGGTGGCTTTAATTTGTATATTCAATTCAACTGTTTGAGTTCTGGGGACTCATTAATCAGGGTTAACTTGAGAATGAAGTCATGAAGGTGACTTGTGGGTCATGAAGGTGAATATTAGCTAATACCACCAAGAAATAGAGGAACCCCCCGTTATGTAAAAACTGCATGTCTAGTGAGACTGCTGTGAAGTGTGGGTGACCATTATACCTCCATCGTACTAGTTCTGGGTTGTCTAGCTCCCACGAGGAACTTTGTCCTAAACATGCGACTAGTCTTTCTATGCGGCAATGCGCTATAATTTAAAAGTAAATTATCTTAAAAAATAACACATTTATAAGAAGTTCTGCGTGTTACCCTGATTACTCGCCGCGCACGCTGTAGGCCTACTGAACGTTTCGCAAGTGCCAGTGATAACGGTGGCGGGTGGCGAGGGGGCGGCGGCGACGCTGGCGACGCGCCAGACGCGGGCGTCGCGACGCCTCGCCGTCAGTCGGTGCGTGCACGTATGGCGACGCGGATGTGGTGATAGTGATGGGACCCCTGGAGTGGACAGCATGCCCGTCAGCACTGACTCTCGGCCGCACTGTACACATTGTCAAGGTAGGATGACAAGTTGACAATTTGTCTAAACTTCCGCCATTTTATATCGGAGGTGAAAGGCTGATCTGTTTGTGAACGTGAAGCGGTTGACACAAAAGTGCAATAAATGACTGTTTCGAGCGCTCTTTTCGTTTCGGGCAAATTTAAACTGTTTTTTTAGTGAAATCAACTAATTGTGTTTAAATTTTGGCAGGTGCTTACTGTATAAATTTAAACTTGGAAAATAACAAGTCACATATAGTACTATTATAATAAATGCAAACTTGTAGTAATTTGTTATTTTGTACTGAACAGAATATTTGTAGAAAAACACTCCGGGAGGCTGTGTTTCCGAAATAAGGATAGAAAGGCTGACTCGCCGTTGTCACATGATCATAAACAATGAAACAAACTCGCTACTCACAAGATTCAAATCATTTTTCTCGAACCAAGTTGATAACTTGATGATTTTGATGTCAGGGATGAATTATTAGTTTATAACCTGCAAAATCGGAGTGAAATTAATTTAAGGCAATGAAGCTCATTGTACTATTACTTTTTAAATTAAGACTATCTTGATATCTGACACTATAACTTTGCCTATGCGCGTTCTGAAGAAGTGATTTAAGTTGCCAATCATAACAACTAGTGCGTTAACAAGATTATCTCACAAAACTATGTCAGTTAACTAGTTTGGATAGAATATTGCATGAAATATCTACTCTTGGATGTTTTAAATTAGCATTTTCGGAATTAAGGTTGTCTGAGACATAAGTTAAGGCATCTTGCTGTTGAATGTCAGGATATTGCATCAGTTGTTGAGTTTTAAACGGGTATATAACTCACCAGCTAATCTTATACTGTTGTTTGAACTTTTTATAATAATGCGGTCAATGGGTAGAAACGCTTTGTCACTACCCTTTGGCAAATAGTCAAATACATTTAACCAAGCATCCCCGCTCAAATATAATTAAACTTTTAGCAGGTCCTTCGTAATGTAACAGGATAACGCATTTCTGAAACAATATTGGAATTTTAATTGACTTGTACTTTGATAAAAATGTTTTGCGTCCAATTGTTATTAAAATACTTATACTTTTGGCTGCGTTATTGATTTTAATTATTTTATTTTTGTGAAAACAATTTTAAGAAGTAGCTTAGCATATTGACCTCACGAAAATGTTATAATCTAGACCCGTTTCTGATGTATCTTAGTAATTTGCAATACATTATTGTTATACCTAGTATAATTCTGTTTTGTCGCGTTAATATAATGTTATTGTAATTATGACTGCATCAAAACATATCAATTACTGGTAAGATATCGAACATTTAATGAAAAATTAAAAAATACAAATATTGTAAGGATACGTGTACACCGGAGCCGGGATACAAGCATACTCGCATTAAGGCATACAAGACGGTTTATTTCAGCCAATCAGAAGCTCGGAACTAGGATGGTAGCCGGGATAGAAGTAGTGAGCAAGGGTCAGATCTAGGATCAGATCCAGGATTGTTTCTGGATGTAAACAAAGGAGGTTGCTATGGTCATTTATCATCTGATTAAACAAAAATCGAATCATGTGTTTAGAACCATGTAGACTTAAATACTCTTTTCTATTTACATTGAAGTATTCACTGAATAATGGATTTACAAACACACTTGCAGCCTACATTAATGAAATGTTGTAAAGACAGAGTTTTGACTGATTGTTGTACTTTGATCGAGAATAGTACAACAACTTAAACAGAGCCTAATTTATGTATCCGTTTTGTAACAATAATTTAATGTTTTATGTAAATTGGGGAATGACTTGAGACGGAAGTAAAGTTTATGTGGAAATAATATAAATGTTATTAATCGTATAGCTGTAAATATTTGTTGTTATTTTACTTTATTTCTTAAATAAATGCCTATTTGAAGGTTATAACCTAAGTTACCGTTTAAAACGTTATATTCGTTGGAGTTAAACATATTTTTCTATGTGAAAACTGCGTATAGGTTATTAGGCCTTTATCAGGCCAATACATTTTACATAATCTCATTATTATGTTATAAATTTGTTTTATGGTGAGTAGCCTACTCATAAACCAAGGATATATTGTAGGTAAAAACCGCCCAACCTATCTTACCAGTCATCATAACTTACCGTTGACGCCGATTGCGGGGGTGTTAGAGGGGGTTATTGTTTAGGCCCTCGCCCTCAACCCTTCAGTCGTCCGTCTAACTACAACCTAGGGACATCTTGGAGGCTCACGATTAGATTCATTTTCAGACTAGATTCATTTCATTATGATTCTGATCATTTAGTCCAGTTTTAGATATTGTTTCACCTTTTGATTTGCCAACTGACAATAAATTCAGTGATCTACAATAAGTGTAGAATTTACAGAACCTAATCTGCGTAAAAAGTACGGTACGTAGTTGCGCCGCCACACTTACTTTTCATGTTGATCAAAAAATAATTGTTATCAGTTGTTAAAATCTTTCTATTGAAAATAGCTCATCTTCATTACAAGATTCGACTCTTTTTTATATACTAAAAAAACATATTACTAAACAGAAAGATTACAATACATTTAACAACGTTTAAAATTAATGCAAAACGAGCTGCTTCCCGCCATATTTTACTGGTATGATCCTTGTAACAGATGTTTATTGAATCAAGAAAAACACGTCATAAACCAAATAAAACTCCCCTCCATATGAATAACATCGGAACTTGGAAGCCCCATGGGGCAGAGCCCTGGGGCCTAAATCTAAATTATGGCTCGACAATAACATAAAACTTGAAATTATCTTTTAAATAAAAATATACTCATCAAAATCGGTTAAGTATTAACTTCAGGAAGTGGGTGAACAAAAAGCAGGATTTTTTAAATATGTAGATAGTTCAAAACATGTTTTAAAACCAATGAGTTTACTTATTTTGTATTTGATTTGAAACAAATATTTCCAAACAGCTGACTAATTTGATTTGAAACAAATATTTACAAACAGCTGACTAAAATAATATTGGCTGCTATCCCCGCTTGTAAACCGGCATAGATCTAGGATCAGATTTAGGGTCAGGTCCAGGATTAAAGCTAGGCAGTGGCTACGTACGAGTCCGACGTGAGCCGCTACTGTTCACGTCCGTTCCAAATTATGTACCGTACGTTACTTTTCCTGTGATTTTTAAAACAAATTGAGAGCCAGAAAACCTCCTAACCTCCTAACGTAACCTAACCTATCCTAACCTAACGTAACTTAACCTAACCCAACCTAACCTAACCTAATTTGCCCTTACATTGGACGTGTACGCAGTCACTTAGGTAAAGCTACCATCCTGAGTACCAACCCGGGTCCAATCCCGGCTCCGGTGTGAACGTACCCTAACGATTCAAATATAAGTTCCTCAATTATTCTAATTAGGTTTTCCGCCCCAAACTTGAAAACTTTCCTTTTCATTATTTTCTTATATAATGAAACTAAACTACTTTATAATCGCCTTACAAATATTTATAGGCGTTCTTAACCCTTCATCCCGCATGAAAGATATTCAAGGAACCATACAAACTTAAATTTACTCTTTGATGTGTCATTCGGCTCGTAACTGATTCGAATTACTTTAATAATTTTTAAGCGACAGTCTCAATTTAGTCCAAGCAAACGGGTTTTTTAATAAAAACTGCATTAGGCTAATATATTTTACTAAGGTAATTCATTTACTATTCTTACCAGTTTAATCGTGCAAAATAACGTTTTTAACACAAGCTCAGTAAGAGCCTACATTTCAGTCCAATGGCGTATGACGTTAGTGTTTTCACTTTATTCAGTTTTGACACTACTATAGTCGTAAAGTTAAAAATAAGCCAGTAAAACTTACTAGTCTTGAGTGTAGCTCTACACAATGGCTGTGAATATTATGAAGGTGGTATAAACGACAACAATAGGGCAGCAGAGAGCGCTGACGTTGAATAGAAGAGCTCTCGTAGATTGCCTCGAGCGGGACTTGACCAACTTTTGTGGTCTTGTTAAACCGAGCGCTGCTCTAGAACAACCTTTGTTTTTAATCTAATATCCCTTCCTTATTGTGTGATATTGAAAGTTGTATTTTTCATTGTAATAATAATCTGTTTCGTTTGGTTTTCTTTATGCTTAGATCATATTAAAAATGTGGTTTATTTAATTACTTTTCAAAACTTTGACACCTTATATTTTAAAACTCACCTACTTCTTCAACCGGTAATTGAGATGAAACGGGTTCCACACTAAATGAATAATTGTGACACCATAGGCTGAAGAAGTAGGCGAGTTTTTGAAATTAAGTTTAGTTTATAGTCACATTATTTTGTGGTTTTTAGATAAAAAAATGAACCCAATTTAATACAAAATCGGCGATTGTTAGTAATAGTTGGAAATAAATAGGTGCGATCTAGTTTAAAGTTTGATCGGTTTTATTGTGTTTGTTTATTGAATGGAAATAAATGTATGTTGCCATACAACGATTTATTTATTTTGTATAATGGTTGAACTATAATTAAACTAATGAAAGTGGTTTAATCGTAAATGTGTTGTTTATGCCTCGCGGATTTGTCTAGCAATGCAACTAGATTCCAATTCTTCTCTGATAAATCACGATGATAAACTAGAATCAGAATCAATCATCTCTGTTGGTACAGATGAGAAAGCCTATACAAATCCTTGTTTCGACTGATTCTTAAAGGATCTCTCGATAAGTATTTCACCAGAGAAGCCATTAACTCGTATATTCACATTACTTACCATGCAGCAAGTAATATCTGTATTTTTGTAATCAACTCGGAAAAAACATTACAGTACAACAAAAATAAACGGTATCAGGAAACTGAAACATACTTTCTCCCTTTTAGCCCAACTTTAATGAATTAATTACTTTTTATTCACTAAATATAGAATGCAAAGCACGGTCGAATGTACAGAAAATTTTGTAAACAATTTGTTTACAAAAACATCCACCCAAATCCCTGGTTTGGAGGCACTACATAATCCATTGCTACACACGTGGTTTTAAAAAGGAAGTGCCCCCTATTCCCCCCCAGGGTTATTAAGGGGTAACATATTTGGAATTTTCTCTGTTGGTCAATGCTAACTTGATAAGTTTATCAAGCTTGAACGAAATTGATCAGTAAATAAGAGAGAAATAGTAATTTTTGTATTCCCCATGAGAATAACTTGGACAACGTACTGCGTTTACCGCAGAATGAAAATTTAAATTTTCTCCGCAACCAGCAATCGTAGAATAGCAATTCAAAATACCATATTATTTAGTTTTTTGAGCTCTTTTTAATGGCGAATATTCCTATAATTTCTGAACCCGTATTTTTAAAGAAATTCGGGTGGTGTTATATTGTTGGAAAACGAAAGCTCTACAAACCACTAAAGTTTAATTGAAATCGTTAGAGCCGTTTTTTGAGAAATTTTGACTTTTCATGTTTTTTGGCGGTTTTTGGGAGATAATTACCTTAAAAATACAAAATAAAAAAATGAAAAATGCCTGGAGATGTCGTGGATTAGTACATAAATACCAAATTTCATCAAAATCGGTCCCCTGGTGTCGTCTCTAGCTCTTTACACATCCATACAGGCAGACAGACACACAGACATTAAGTAAAAATCACTCTTTTGGATTCAGGGAGCACCAAAACGAATATTTCCACCATCAACTCAAATTCAAAAATTTTTACGAAAACAATACTTTCTCCATATAAGGGGAGAAAGTAAAAGGGATCGCAAAAAGTATTCGTTTACATAATTTGATTAATCATTATCACTTAATATTCACTTAATCACAATTTTTATGGACTAACTTATTTCAAGTGGTAAATTGCGCTGATAAAAAACGTTACAAAGGCAAACACAAAGCGTTACAAATGAATTGTTATTTGTGTGTAAATCTCTTTTGAAATAGATCAAAAATGGTAAAGTAGAATTTGTAGAAAAGATAAGTGAACAAACGCAACACATATTTGTGTATTACTATTCAAGGTTTAACGTTGTTGAACTAAATAATTAGGTATAGTTATTACGACCAAGTATAAAAGGCGGATTATTGTAGCGTGTTAGCTCAGAATCAAACACTAGAAATAGAACAAGGAAATCGGCGGGATTCATGTTGTGATCATTAGCCGTTCGTAGTACTCGGCGTCTTACACTGGCCACCAGTAATTGCCTAATTATAATTTCGCTTTGTACTATTTGAATCTTGGAATTTAACTAGTTCCCGATACAAAATGAGTTGAATTAATTCGCTAAAATTAGTATTTTCTTCTTAGTAAAAATACTGTTTTTTAGCGAATTTCCCCTATAGGGAAGAAGCTATTACCGTAGGTCTCATGGTAAGACTTAAGCCCGAGACCATGATAACTTTTTGTTTTGAGGTCCCCAGGTGCCAAAAACACTATTCGTTCAAATTTATATATATGTATATATATATATGTGTCCGTTAACACGATAACTTAAAAAAGAGAGAAAGTAAAAAAGGTCCGATTTTGATGAAATTTGGCTCAAATGTGTAAAATGACATTCATGACTTTAAGTTCGAAATCCAGAAAAATCAGATGATGGGAAGGGGGGTTTATGGGGGTTTTAAATTTTCCAAAAATCAGTTTTTTGCATTTTTCACTCTAAAATTTTTAAATAACTTAATTTTGGTTTTGACCATGTTATAGAGCTTAAAAAAACAAATAATGTAGTTTTTTTGAATTATTAACCTAGGTTAAGTGATTGCGGAGAAAATCCAAAAAACCTACTCATAAAAACTCCCATGTTAATCTTATGGGAAAACGGTTTTTGGTTTTTCCTCAGTTCATTTTAATGTAAACTTCACATTTGCTTTTACCAATCTGTTCAGCTCCACAAAACAATCATTTTGATGTTTAAATTGTGATTCTACGCCCAACCGTTGCAGAGATATTCAAAGCACTAAACACAGTACGTTGTCCAATGTTATCCTTATGGAGAATAAATAAAATTTGATATCTCGATTATTTAAAGATGTATGTTGATGAAACTTGGTATGTGGCTTCATGTAGTATTGGTATATTGATATTTGCACAAAAAATTGATTTTTTGTTGGTTATTCCCGTAGCAGCAAACCTGCGTACTCAGCCCCCATGTTATTCTTATGGAGAATAACTATAATGTTATATAGCGCTTATTTATGATTGAATATTGATGAAACTTGGTATGTGGCTTCGCCTGGTTAAATTCTATTTATATTTGCATAAAAAAATTGTTTCTGTTCCTTGTTTCAGCAAACCTACGTACTCATATTACCAATGTACGAATAATGGAGAATAATGGAGAATAATTAAAATCGCTTATATGTGAATATATTTTTATGAAACTTGGTATGCGGCTTTATGTGGTATTAAGACATATATTATGCATTGGAAATTCGTTGAGTACGCAGGTTTGCTGCGACGGGGGTATTTTTAATTTTTGATATTGTTAATTCTAATGATTTTTAGAAAATAACCTGGGCAAAATCTTTTCGGAATGATAAATTGTTAACTATTTTTTATAGCCTATATTTAACACATGTGGAATAAATCGTATCAGAAAACTACTTCCTCCCTTTTAGCCCCTATTTTAATCAAGAAATGTCTTTAGTTTTCTAATATCTATACCTATAAAAGGCAAAGCCCTCACTTACTGACTCACTCACTCATCACGAATTCTCATACTTCCCATTTACCTAGAGAGTTGAAATGTCGTACACTGATTCTTTAGGCATAAAATAGGAAAACTAAATGGGTTTCATCCTGATCTGACCGTAGGGCTCCGCCAAAGACCCCGACAAAGTTCCGATGTATTCCTTATGGACATTCATTTTTTTGACAGTTGTTTGTGCTGCATTCTGTGGTTAACCCGTGGAACTACTACGAATCATGATCAGCTGTTTGTATTTTCATCAGCTCAAACAAAAATGAATGGCCATGAGGAATACATGGGAACTTGGAAGTCCCGTGAGGCTGAGCCTATTGGATTTTCAAAACGAAAATAGGCCTATGTATTTATTTGGTATGTAAGTAAAATTTCTGTAAATTATGCCAATCGGTTCAGTAGTTTTTGAGTGATTGAGGAACACACGCAGGCAGACACACAGACGACACACACCATTCCATTTTTAAATATTAGTAAGGACTTGCGGGGCGAGGCCTGCGGGTAACAGCTAGTAGAATATAAAGTACTGTACAATATGTATGGCCAACTATTTTGTTCAAGAATGTCCACTCATATCCCTTTATAGGAAGAACTACTGAGTTATTTCCTACACAGAGTGGTTATGTACAAAGGGAAATCCTCTCTCCCCCCCTGGGTAGGTGGCAACATATTCAGAATATTGGTCAATGTTAACCTAACCAACATGCCAAGTTAAAAAAAATCTGTCAAGAAGGGAGTAATGATCAATAGTTTACTCTTTATAAGAACAACACCGTTCAACGTACTGAGTATACCGCTAAACGAAAACTTCAATTTTCTCCGCAACCATTAGTCATAGAATAAAATTTGTAATGCTAATTTTATCATTGTTATTTTTAGCTTATTTTAATTGAGTTGAGTACATTTTAATTCAACAATTTATGGTTTTATGACAAATAATGTTTCGTTAGTTGTGACTTTAAGACTTATAATTTTTGAACCCGAATTGTTCAATAAATGCGAGTGGTCTCGTTTTGTTAGAGGCCTAAAGCACAAAAAAAACACCAAACCTTTAGACGATTCTTAAAGTGTGAGTCTAAGCAGTTTTGTTAAGCGGCAGTGGTTGCGCTGTTGTGAAGTAGGGCAGGTGACGGGAGGGCTGGGGCTAGAATTAGCCAAATGGAGTGGTCGAAGTGGCAGCTAATGATGTCTGGGGCTTTGTTGCCGTGGTTCATTAGTCACATCCAGGGCCAGCGAGAATGAGTCACACCTACTGCTGTGTCTGCTGTCCGGCTACTCCGCCCCCGTCTGGAGTATTTAAAACAAAATCCAATCTTCGTGAAATATTTTTATATTTTAAAACAATTACGCGACAATGCAACAACTGAACATTTTTGGACTGCACAAATTTTCAATGCACAAAAAAAATCAAAATAGTTTTTGCGGAAAGATTTTACTTTCGGATAATCCGAAATGTTGTAATCCGAACTGGGTTCAATCTCAATAACTTAGGACTCTAGTGTATCTAGAGTTGAGGAAGTGGTACCCAACAAATTCTGAAAATGTCAAGAGGTTCGTAGTAACAAAAATCTAGGAACCCCTAGAATTCGGAAGTTCAAGTCTTAATTCTATAACTTAAGTCCTGTTTTAAGATATGTTTTAACTTTATTAATTAGTCGTCTTTTCAAAATATATTATTGGCGTATTAATTGGTTGTTAATTATATTCATGTTAGAGATTTTAAGATAAAATCCCAAGTAAAAAATGCACGGATTTCTTTGTTCTGTGGACAACCCCCCTTTATAGACTGCTTGAGGGTGATATTTAATTCAAAGGGAATGCTAACTGAGAAAATGTTCTAGATCTTGAATAAATCTATAAGTTTTTGAGGATATGAGTCAAATATTGCAAAGAAAATATCCCGTGTAAGATGTGCAAGTAAAGTATATATTAAAAAATTATGACATCTTAATGATACCCTTTTAATTTCTCTTACAACTTTCTGCTACACTCTTTGCAATCTTATATCAAACCTATTGATTTTAAATACAAAACAACATTAACCAGGGAAGGTTTTATAGTTATACTAACGGATCAATGTGTGAGGTTATTATTGTGTTCTATACTCCTTGTAACGTCAGTTTTTTTGTATATAATACGATTAAGCTTGGGAAAAAGAATGCTAATTTTTATTCTTTTTTTTTCAACGTTAAAACAACCCAATAATGAATTTCTTGGCCATTAACACCGGCTCACACAAACATGGACGGGAAATTCACAGCTGCGCGAAGAGAATTCCGTTATTTACATAGCGCCAACGAGATAAACACGGCACCGGCCACAATAAACATCCGGTAGCTGTTAACGAACAACTCACTATTACAATAGAAAGCTTCAATATCGGCGGGAAGAATACTATTAGAACTACTGATTATAATAATGCGGGTTTTTTAAGTGTTTAAACTTAACCTTTTATTCAACTAGCTCAACAGTTGTGTACTTAATTTGTCCTTCTACAGGAAAAAAATAAATTGTTTTTGCTCTTATCATGGCTTTAAAAACTTACCGGAAGTATTTTAGAGTTAGTTAGTATTGAAAGATTATTTGCACTAACTCGTGCAGTAGTTGAGCTGCGGCCAATGTCGCGATTAGTTAGTGGTTTGTGTAACACTTTTAATATCAACCTACGCTACGCCTAAATGATTTCAAAGGTACTAAATGACCTAGATAATGGAAAGTCAGGATAACAAATTTATAAAACGAAAAATAATACAAAAAGTCTACATCATTATGCATTCAGTAACCGCATTAGTTACGTCCCTGCGGGTATGACCACAAACTTAATTACCGACCTCTCAGCGTTTTAGAAGATTTCCTTGAAACTTGGAAAAAACAGTGTTGATATATTTTTCCCGTTATCCAAATTTAGATTTATACATAGAAAAACAACGCTTGTTACAGGTTACTTGTTCGAAGTTGCACACTTTGCCGATGACAGACGCGAGACGAACCCCGTCAGAAGCGCTTTGACAGTGCTAATGTACATGTTACAATTAGCGGCGTGAAGGGGTCATTTCGCCGGCACAAAGATGGCACCGGGCCTAGGCAGACTTAGGACATCTCTTCATAATTGTGGCCGTCCGTCCGGCGACGTTGCACAATGTCGCACTTTGTAGCCGGGGGTCGGCTAGCGATTAATAATAGGAGCGGCCTGGGGGAGACCGCGGGGAGTGATGTGAGGATATCTAGGCACGACAGTAGGCGCGGTATAATAGTTGTAATCAAGTCAATGTTTGGGAAACGAAATTACGTTGGATGTGATCAAAAAAGCAGTCATTTTATGTTAAGGACACCAAAACATGATGTTTAATATGGTTTTTAACTCGTGAGAACTTTAACATTCCACAATAAATTTAATATTAATTGTATATGTTGTGGTCTAAAGCGTTAATTTAAGGTTAACCATTGATGTATGACGTGGTTATGCAGGTACGACATGGTTCTCTGCTCATCTTAAGCTCGAAGTCCACCGGGACGGCTCGGTTGTCAAAACGGAATAACGTAGTCTTCTAGGTGAGGAGAACTGCATCCGTAAACACCGTAAAAAAGAATTGTTTAAAATGTTAGCATCTATTAACATTTTTAAGATAAAGCATTGCAGAAAATCAATATTACTTTTCAAGCATTCTGAAACTAATGTTTAACATCAACATTGATTCCTCTCTATACATTCAAGGGTTAATTTTTCTCTAGGGACGACAATGTACGTGACATTCTATCAACAATTATTTATAGTTAATTCCGGCTTATTCGGACTTCTTTATTCTTCCGGCCGAGCTATCCATCACATCATGGCTTAAACAGACTAAATGTATTTAAATAAAACTAATAGTAAACATGAAAAGAAAGAGTAAATGTATGCATCATATACATTGAAATAAACTGGTGTTTTATTCGAAAAGATTCTGACGCAACACATAACGGAATTTAATATTTTTTTTTATATATTGGTGAAACAGGAAATGTCGAAGCGTAAATTTCAATAGTGTTTAAGATTATTTTATTTTGTCAGGATGTTACACAAACATGTTAGTTGTAAAAGTTCATTAGTTTCACCGCCGAATGCAGCACAAACCTGTATTTTTCGCACTCCATGAATCTTCCCAATGTAACTATGGCCTAGTTTATTGAAATCACACAACATTCTTACATTTACTTAAATTTTAGAAAATTTGTAATTGTTTAACTATTTATTGTATTAGATTAAACAAGACACTTGACATTCGTACAATCTGCGTTACGAAAGTGGATGGTAATTGGCTCTCGCATTAAATTTGTATAAGAAACAAAATGATTGGCAGTCAAACTTTATAATATTCACACGTACACTAAGGAAGAAAACCAAGTGGAACATTTAAGAACAATTTAAATCCTTCCTTATAGTTAAGAGTTTTTATACAAATATTTGTTTACCAAAATTGATTTTTTTTTACATTCTGAAACTGTGGTGCTATTGGCGGCTGATGCGCCAGGATAGGCGGGGGCGGTGTAGCCGGACAGCAGACACAGCAGTAGGTGTGACTCATTCTCGCTGGCCCTGGATGTGACTAATGAACCACGGCAACAAAGCCCCAGACATCATTAGCTGCCACTTCGACCACTCCATTTGGCTAATTCTAGCCCCAGCCCTCCCGTCACCTGTGTGCCCTACTTCACAACAGCGCAACCACTGCCGCTTAACAAAACTGCTTACCACTCACCCTTTTCCAACCTTCTTAAAATTTGAAATAGTTCGATTCCATAAAATATGTTCAAAATGATATAACATTTAACAAAATTTTCCGATTTTATAGTCATTAATAAAACA
Organism: Allygus modestus; assembly: GCA_963675035.1. NCBI lineage: Eukaryota > Metazoa > Arthropoda > Insecta > Hemiptera > Cicadellidae > Allygus > Allygus modestus. The sequence continues at coordinate 75,815,327 of OY776115.1, read as the reverse complement.
TTCAGTTTAATCAAATTCTCTTTATTGTCATTGAACATCATAATAATGGGTTTAAAATATTACACGTTAATATTTAATTTAAAGGGCAATCAGGTGTTTTGGAAGGCCGATATAAAAGGGACTATTGAACTGATTTATATACTTAAATATTTACTAAAAAGTTAATCTACTGTTTAACAAGAGTAATAAATTAGAACTATTTTCTGTTTGTTAATTGTTTTAATAATGTAATTTATTGTGTTATATTAATCTTAGGGTTTAGTTGTAATTTTTTGTCGCATGTGTATGTTTTCCCAACACATTTAGTTAAACTTTTACATGTGTATTTATGTAAAACTTGCATTATCAGTTCTGTGTTTTTTTTCAGGTAAGAAGTGGTACATTAATCGGCAATGACGAGTTTTGTAAGTACTACACAATTAAGGTTACTAAACTATAATAATCCGAAATTAATATTCTTGCTGTGTAAATTTTCGATTATATTCAAATATCGCATAAATTACAGGTTCAATAAGTTGTTAATGGAAAAAATTACCCAATCTTAATAATTCTCTCACTCAATTTATTTTAGAAAACTGTTTTTTAGTAGCTAGTGCAAACCAATTTTTACCCCCCCCCCCCCCACAGTTCCCATATCTCAACTAGGGCAACAAACATAGTTGTTGAGAACTACAAATGTTTGCGAGTTAACAATCTTGGTCGTGTAAACACCAGAGGCCGCGGCCGGCCAAGGGCGGCGCAGCGTAAACAGCGGCCGCGTCTAGCTCCGACCGCGAGCCCGACGTTGAGAGTCAGATTTGTATTTTCAAAGTAATAAATAATTAAATGTTGTAACAGTGGGAGTGGTGGGCGTCTACAGTATGGGACGTCGAATGCCGTGATGCTTGCCACACAATACGGATTCTGCTTGAGGTTCCAACGGTTTAGTCGTTTCTTCGCCTCAGGAGACAAGTGGCTGTATAGTCCCGTGACTGCTTCAAATGCTGTTATGGACTGTTCGGCTAGATGTCCAAAGAAATCGACAGTTGTTTGAGCACACATTATTAGGATTCGAGCCCGTCCTAACGGTTCCCTCTGCTGTGGCACACAGATCGACAGTTGTTTGAGCATACAGTATTAGGATTCGAGCCCGTCCTAACGGTTCCCTCTGCTGTGGCACACAGATCGACAGTTGTTTGAGCACACAGTATTAGGATTCGAGCCCGTCCTAACGGTTCCCTCTGCTGTGGCACACAGATCGACAGTTGTTTGAGCATACAGTATTAGGATTCGAGCCCGTCCTAACGGTTCCCTCTGCTGTGGCACACAGATCGACAGTTGTTTGAGCACACATTATTAGGATTCGAGCCCGTCCTAACGGTTCCCTCTGCTGTGGCACACAGATCGACAGTTGTTTGAGCACACAGTATTAGGATTCGAGCCCGTCCTAACGGTTCCCTCTGCTGTGGCACACAGATCGACAGTTGTTTGAGCACACAGTATTAGGATTCGAGCCCGTCCTAACGGTTCCCTCTGCTGTGGCACACAGATCGACAGTTGTTTGAGCACACAGTATTAGGATTCGAGCCCGTCCTAACGGTTCCCTCTGCTGTGGCACACAGATCGACAGTTGTTTGAGCATACAGTATTAGGATTCGAGCCCGTCCTAACGGTTCCCTCTGCTGTGGCACACAGATCGACAGTTGTTTGAGCACATAGTATTAGGATTCGAACCCGTCCTAACGGTACCCTCTGCTGTGGCACACAGATCGACAGTTGTTTGAGCACACAGTATTAGGATTCGAGCCCGTCCTAACGGTACCCTCTGCTGTGGCACACAGATCGACAGTTGTTTGAGCACACAGTATTAGGATTCGAGCCCGTCCAAACGGTTCCCTCTGCTGTGGCACACAGATTGACAGTTGTTTGAGCATACAGTATTAGGATTCGAGCCCGTCCTAACGGTTCCCTCTGCTGTGGCACACAGATCGACAGTTGTTTGAGCACATAGTATTAGGATTCGAACCCGTCCTAACGGTACCCTCTGCTGTGGCACACAGATCGACAGTTGTTTGAGCACACAGTATTAGGATTCGAGCCCGTCCTAACGGTTCCCTCTGCTGTGGCACACAGATCGACAGTTGTTTGAGCATACAGTATTAGGATTCGAGCCCGTCCTAACGGTTCCCTCTGCTGTGGCACACAGATCGACAGTTGTTTGAGCACATAGTATTAGGATTCGAACCCGTCCTAACGGTACCCTCTGCTGTGGCACACAGATCGACAGTTGTTTGAGCACACAGTATTAGGATTCGAGCCCGTCCTAACGGTACCCTCTGCTGTGGCACACAGATCGACAGTTGTTTGAGCACACAGTATTAGGATTCGAGCCCGTCCAAACGGTTCCCTCTGCTGTGGCACACAGATTGACAGTTGTTTGAGCACACAGTATTAGGATTCGAGCCCGTCCTAACGTTTCCCTCTGCTGTGGCACACAGATCGACAGTTGTTTGAGCACACAGTATTAGGATTCGAGCCCGTCCTAACGGTTCCCTCTGCTGTGGCACACAGATCGAAAGTTGTTTGAGCACACAGTATTAGGATTCGAGCCCGTCCTAACGGTTCCCTCTGCTGTGGCACACAGATCGACAGTTGTTTGAGCACACAGTATTAGGATTCGAGCCCGTCCTAACGGTTCCCTCTGCTGTGGCACACAGATCGACAGTTGTTTGAGCACACAGTATTAGGATTCGAGCCCGTTCTAACGGTTCCCTCTGCTGTGGCACACAGATCGACAGTTGTTTGAGCACACAGTATTAGGATTCGAGCCCGTCCTAACGGTTCCCTCTGCTGTGGCACACAGATCGACAGTTGTTTGAGCACACAGTATTAGGATTCGAGCCCGTCCTAACGGTTCCCTCTGCTGTGGCACACAGATCGACAGTTGTTTGAGCACACAGTATTAGGATTCGAGCCCGTCCTAACGGTTCCCTCTGCTGTGGCACACAGATCGACAGTTGTTTGAGCACACAGTATTAGGATTCGAACCCGTTCTAACGGTTCCCTCTGCTGTGGCACACAGATCGACCGTTGTTTGAGCACACAATATTAGGATTCGAGCCCGTCCTAACGGTTCCCTCTGCTGTGGCACACAGATCGACAGTTGTTTGAGCACACAGTATTAGGATTCGAGCCCGTTCTAACGGTTCCCTCTGCTGTGGCACACAGATCGACAGTTGTTTGAGCACACAGTATTAGGATTCGAGCCCGTCCTAACGGTTCCCTCTGCTGTGGCACACAGATCGACAGTTGTTTGAGCACACAGTATTAGGATTCGAGCCCGTCCTAACGGTTCCCTCTGCTGTGGCACACAGATCGACAGTTGTTTGAGCACACAGTATTAGGATTCGAGCCCGTCCTAACGGTTCCCTCTGCTGTGGCACACAGATCGACAGTTGTTTGAGCACACAGTATTAGGATTCGAGCCCGTTCTAACGGTTCCCTCTGCTGTGGCACACAGATCGACAGTTGTTTGAGTACACAGTATTAGGATTCGAGCCCGTCCTAACGGTTCCCTCTGCTGTGGCACACAGATTTATACGTACTTTCGACACTTACGATAAAACAGTAATTTCCTCAAGTTCAGTAAGCTGATTCCTCAAGTTGATCTAATAAACATTGCTCCTATTATAATATTGCACTGTCTTGTTAATGTTTGAGTCCTAACCCCCTAAGGTTTACACACACCTACGTATTACAGATGTGTTTGTACTACTGTCCTGTATAGCTTACATTTGAGCCCAAACACTCCAATCTTCGCGAGATAATATTTGTACAGTAATGGAAAGCGATATAGTATATTATCCAGACGTATAGAACTAAACAGCAAAGTAGCCCGTCAGTCGGTGGAGTCGCACATGTTTTGAAAGTGCTGAGAAGTTTAAATAACCCCTTTGTGGACAACAGCCTCGTTTGACATAGTTTTATATCCTTTTAGTCCACTTTGATCATATATATATGCACTTTGGTGCACCGCCTGCATTTTAGTGCTGTCATCGTTTGTTGGTTTTGAACTTTATTAGTCGATCGTTAATGTCGGATAATCTCTTTGCTCATGTGTTGTATTTCTGATTCGTGCTGTGCAAACGCAGTTGTGTCGGTTATGAGTTTAGTGTGAGGGACATGCACATGCGTTTACACGGTTAACGATTGTTAAAGAAAAGATTTGTACCGGTAATTTGTGTTAAGATGATTTATTTCCATTACGACGGTTCATTTTCATATAACACGTGATTTATTTTAAATTTGTGATGAGTTTTTCTGAGTCACTGTCATTCGTATAATTTAATATGTTTCTGTATAAGTTTTTAATCTACAGAGTGTTATTTTATTCGCAGTTTTTAACTGACTTGACTTGTAACGTGAGAAACTTGTAAAACTCTGTAAATATCCCATTGCATGTTTTTTTCGGCAAAATGTAGGCTAATATTACAAATATTCAAATTTAATTGTCTTAACAGTTCGTAGCGTTAGAGATTTTATTTTGAACTCCCCGCTTCGTGGTATTGACAGTTTGTTTAAAACACAATTCTGATTTAACAGCTTTCGTGTTAAAAAGGCCTGAATATATTTTAATATGAATACCGTAACTAAAACTAATATGAGTTAGTGTCTACCGCAGAATAAGCGTTACATTTCCAATATATAAGTAGGCCACTAAACGGTGGGTGGTACCTAAGTTGGCGCTTGCAGTACAGTTCTGTATGGTACAATGCAGATATGTCGGTGGAGTATGCCAAGGTCAGTTCACCCCTACCCACCCCTGTCGCCTCACCACCCACACGCCACTTGACAAACCGCAGCACGCTACACCGCCACTGTAACGGAAACGGCCCACCTGCCAAACGAAATATGCAAACACCCGATGGACGGCGGGCTGCCGACTTCAAACATCTTTCCGCTGGTTGTAAATTATTTGAAAAATTAATTTCCGTCGGACATAGCAATCTGAATGAATGTTTCTTTTCTGTGAATTTAGTGTCTGCACTGCGTAGTTTGATTGCAACGGGGTTTTCAGGTAATAATTATGTGTAAGGTGGATCAGTTTTTTATTGAAATTAAGTTGAATTAATTATTAAATACAACCTTTAGACAATTCTAAAGTACTTAACACTGGTTCTGCATTTTACATTTCCAGCGCCTGATGGACCTGGAGGCATCGTAAACGATGAGATTATCGTATGAGCTAAGTATGCGACACTCCATTTCTGACCAGAATTTCGTTATCGAGTCATTAGCTCCCATGTGTGTTTGAGGGAGGCCATAAAATCGGACTGTCGTACGAGTATCTGCAGAAATTATTGATTTACACCTGTGTATGTTTTAAATATATAATAGGACAATAATCCATTTGTGCTTTAACTTTTCAAGATTAGACAGATATAATATTAGGGGTGGTATATTGACATAATAACGTGTCTTACCTATGCGAAAGGTATAATTTGGGTGTTTTTACAATGCTCCTACATACCTGCCCGTAAAATTAATGAGATTCTAAAATATGGTTATAATCAGGATTTAGTTGCGAAAATTAGTCAAGATTACGCGTAGGCGTAGGCTCAGTGAAGGCGAGTTGGAGGGAGGCCTACCTCTACATCTCCCTCCACGCGCCTAGTCAGGGATATAATACATGTAGTCAGGGATATGTTACTATTTATATTACTAAAAATATTTATTGTCGTTGTTATTAGTATACTTGTGAGTGAAAAAATATGTTTGATGATAATTTATTTAATTTATGAAAAATATGTACTGTACTTGATTTTGCAAGAAAACGTCACTAAATGGATCGCCTACAAGGCGGACTTGGCGCCATCCAGTTTGGGCTGCCTCAACGTGCAACGACGAGGCTTGAAGGGTCTGCCCTGACAGTACTACGGGCATCACTGTTGGCTTTCTCCAGAATGAACTAATCAGTCAACGGTCGGCGGGTGGTGTAAAGAATAGCGAATTTGTACATTCCTTGGCCGCCGACGCCGTCGAAATGACGGAAATAGACGAGCTGGAACAATGCTGTTCGGTGGATAAACACTGGCTGATAACGGTGTCGGTATCGACTAGCCTGCCGGTGAACGGTCGATATGTGTAGCGTTACATAGTAAAGGAACGCTTTAACCGTATAAGTACACTGGCCGATAATACGATATTATAATTTAACTAGAATTTCCTATGCGCAGATTGCGCATCCCGTGTAAATAGTTAAATAGTGAACAAAACAGTTAGTCTGTTGTTATGTATAATCCTTATAACAGCTGTTTATTTAATTTAATTGAATTAAGAAAAGACACGTCATGTGACATACACCAAATAAAACTCTCCTCCATTTGAATAACATGGGGAACATGGGAAGTCCCGTGGGGCAGAGCCCTAAGGCCTATATCAAAAATCTAAAGCCAGTTTGCATATCTGCACACATAGACGGACGTTTTGGTGTACAATATGTGGGGGTAAATCTTGAAACAAAAAAGCCTTATGGTTTACAATGTTTGCATGTAGCGTAAATTGATTACTGTATCCGGTACGGTTATGGTTGAGAGGCACAATGCTTCAAATTTAATAATAACGATTATGCAGGGGTGGTCTGGCGGAGTTTGGGACAGCCTCTTCAATCCCCCACTATCGTCATAAGTGTACATTCGTGGTGTATATCTGTAAATTTAACATGTAAATTTTAAACTGCCCCGTTTTGCATCGGGTTTTTGCACAAACCTAAATTTTAAAGGCATTTGTATAGTCTAGATCAATGTGCGCAGAAGGAACGAGATAGGACACATTTTATGGTGTGTTACTTGCTTGTTTCAGACATTTGCTAAAAGGTGGCGTTTTAAGTCTAATACTGGCGTAGCATTTAACAATTGGTAAGTTTAAATAAATGATTTATGCTACTTTGCAAGACAGCTAAACATAGAAAAGCGGTTGCAGACAAAACAGAGGTCAGAGTCCCTCCACATTAAAGTAAATTTTAATAATGTAATCTAAAAGTATTTTATCCGATTGCAGTTAAATAGGTACGTCTTATCCGCAAAGATATTAATATCATTTATTGAATTTTTAATTTATATTTGGAGGTTTGGGGGATCCCCTTAGGTCTAAGGCCCTCGGAGTTCATAGCGATCGCCGACCTGGCCAGACCGCCTCTGCGATTATGATCATTTTGGCGTTTTCGGCATTTCAGTGAAGCCGATTTCATCCAGTAGTTCCGTTAATGAAGTTGGAACACGTCGTTTCACTGTGAATGAATTCTGTCAGATTACCAATGTAATGTAAAGTAATGTAATGTAAGTTAAGACCTGGATTCGCTCAAACTGGTCAGTATCGGCTTGTTTGTGAATTATTCACCCGGTGGGTCGACTACGATGTGAAACTAGTAGGTGAATCGCCACATGTCTCAGAAAGTGTGTGCGGTCGATCTCAGCTCGCTGGCGAACGCAATCACCCGGCCATCGCTTGAGATGGTTGAGATATGCAACTGCTGAGCCAAGCTGGAACATGATGCGTTTCGGTCTCTAAACCGTCACGGATTGCTTTTATCGAATCAAACAGATTCGTTGATTTCCCAATTGCAATTTCTATTTCCTATAATTTTAACTAGAATTGTTGTCAAGTTAGGAAATTTAAACTTTTGTATTAAGATTATAAATATACTGTCTGCGAAGCAATGATTTGTAGCCCGGCTTTAAAATAATACGTTTTGAGTTAATATAGCTCAACTCTATTAATGGGTTCAGAAAATACAAATTAGATTTAATAATTCTGTCATTTTCTCGTAATATCTTAGGACCGAAAATTACACATTTTCATTATATTCGAGTAGATAACACAGCTGTAATAATTTATGAAGCAAACATAATATTTATTATATTTTGGTTCGGTTTGACCTGCAGCAAGAGGCGCGTCCTTGGCCTTGATGAGCGCCATTTATCACGGGCGCAGGTGACCGTCTGCTCGAGCGTAATTGGACTTTTCCTGCCGGATAAATAATTGCGGCCACCAGTCATACAGGAATAGCCGCGTTGCTGTACTTGCTACTGCCGCGGTCGCGCTGCTTTCTCGGTATTTTCACGGGTTCTCTCTGTTTTTATCAAAATATTTAAACTACTATGTGACGTGTGAGAATTGTTTTATGACTCAATTGGATATTTGTAAAATCTTAAAGAGTAATCATGCGGTTTATCGGGTTTAAGTCTGAAGTAAATGATTATTGGAGTTAAGATTGGTTATTTTAATATATACTTTTTATCTTTTTATTTTGGTTTTCGTTTCACCCTTTTAATTGCTGCGGCAAAGGTTTATTTTTCTAAAATATGTGTTTGATGGTATTTCAACCATTATAGACCCAACGCGTGTTTCAGGATCGATATGCATTATTACAAAACTAGATAAGAGCTAAAGCAACTATTACATAAATGTTTGTATGTAACGGTCAGTCAATAACAATTTAACTAACTATACAATTATTATAATTAAATTTATAAAGTTGAGTAAGCCGTTATCATTAATGTCCACCATCTTTAAAATCCTATTAAATATAAGAGTGGTTACATCCATATCCGCTTAATTGATCTGGGAATTTTAACTTCAATGGCGACTTGTAATGCCAACTGTCGAATTCCGTAAGTGGTAACAATCCTGTTGTTCGATAAAAACCGATGACAACAGCAGAACTTTATTGGAACCGTATAACCGTTGAACCGTTTATTTGAAATTGTACCAAGCCCAAGTAGTGTAAGTATTGTGACTCTAGTATAGATTGATACGCACCGCCAAACTGATCTGCGAGTGTTCATTCTGTTCGGCATCCGTAAACTGTCCCAACCCAAATGGTGAGGTATTTCCGTGGTCGAACAAAACCAACGAGAGTATCGGAACTGTCTGGTTCCAAATGAGAGAGCGGCATTCCTGTTGTTCCAACAAAACCCAGAGAGCAGCACGTTATTGGAACAGTCTAGCCGGTGTCTGGGGCGCGGCGGAGTCCGTGGTTGTGGCAGCCTTCCAACGGACCCGCTTGTCTTTCCATCTTGCTGGTTTCGCCATCAAGTACCTGTGTCAGCTAAAATGCAACTATATGTTTCTCTGGTATTTCCTAAAACTATTTTAGGGCAAACCTTGTACTGTATAGAGATGTGGATACATTACGATAAATATTTATCAGTATTTAACTTTGTATTTTAATCTGTGACATGCTAAATATTTTAGGGTGTAGAAGAACATACTTTATTTTCATTTTTTAGGATGACAATTATTTCCAGTTTTTTTTTTTTTGTACAGTTGATAAACTAAATTTGTAACCGTTATCGCCACTAGTTGTAGCGTTGGTGGTGCATCCCCTCCAGGAAAGGAAATAGAGAACACGACGAAAAGGTCTTCTGAAGGCTCAGCCACTGAGAATAAATTAAATCTATTAATTTTGTCTGGCTAAGTTCTATTACATTGTTCTGATTGGCACTTGTTCGCTTGCAACCCCCTTGCTATCAACGTTAAGTTCTTGTTTACGGATTTATATCATCCTTATGTGTGGCCCATGGCATCTACATTTTTTTATTATCTACCCACGGCTATGTAAAGACATGACGTGAGGGTTTTTAAATTTTATTTTTGTAATCGGTGTCTTATGTGTGCTTTTGTTTACTTGTAAATACCTACTAAGGTGAACTAATCCTCGTTGGAGATCTGGCTCACCCACGTAGGTCAAACTAGCTAAACTGCATGTCAGAACCGAGCTTAAATGTTCGATTCAGTTTTTGGCCGGATTAGATTTTCCCTGAAGGTGGAGTAATTTTCGGGTTCAACCCAGTAATTACACCTCTATAGGTTAACTTGAAATGGAAAACAAATCGTTAACTTTTCCATGCAGCCGATCGGTTTATCTTGCTCATTTAGAACAAAAATCTCAACTGTGCACAATAAATAAACCGTTCGTGTTCGTTGGTAACACTTTGTGACAAACCTTTACTAGAATTGTTCACTTAAACATGACAAGATCGAGTCAGACAGGCCTCAGTGGCAGGACGTGTTTCCGTCAAGGAGTTCTGTGCTGCTACGTTGTCTCATCACTCTAGCGTCTCCTCCCAACTCTCAACTTCCAACTCGACTCTTTCCTTCCGTATCATGTCTTCTCCATGTATGTCTCCCTCCGGGTGTTTGGAATATATGATTCCCCATACTATTTAGTACTTGGGTCACCATGTCTGTTGCCTAGTTGTGTTTATCGGTTGAGATTTAAGATTTTTACTGTATTTTTGGACTAGTGTGGTTTTGATTTTAACATCAACCTTAAATCGGTCAAAGTTTACAGATGTGTTGGTACAAGTTAAACACTTAATTGTCTGAAACGAAAATCTATGACGAAAATATAAATAAAGGTGGCGTTTATTCCCCACAGTTTTTATTGATTACGGGATTGGATTACTTGGGATTAGAAACGCGTAATCTTTTGTTCCCTTGGCTAATGCGGATGTTCGTGTCATGTTAAAGTATATATTTCCTGTTTTCGATAATTTTGTTATTTTTTTTTAACTCTATCTGTGCAGTAGGTATACATTTTTCTGTTTGGATGGTAGTCATGCAAAGTATCGGCTAGTAACTATTATCTTAATATTATTTAATTTAGTACCCGCCCACTTTTTATATGAGAACTTTATAACATTGTTCATGTTGATTTAGTCGCCTGTTTATAGTTTGTACAGTGTATACATATATTTGTTCCTCGCTCGAGTATGTTATCATCCGCCCACAGTGAAAACAAATTAACATTTATTTTTGATTGAGTAGTTGTAAACATTAACCTATTTATAATTTCGATCTAAATAAAATTTCTATCATACCGTTTAGTTACAAAACAACAAAAACAGAATATAGAAGCATCTGACAAAATTTTTCCGTTGAACTTGACAGTCGATGCACGAGCCGGCGATAAACACAGGAATGTTTGTCGTAGATCCGTCAGAACACGCGTGCATTCGCTCACGTGCCGTTGTGCGCGTGCCAGTGTCGAGTGTGCGTGTGCGTGGACGCGTGTCAATCCTGCTGTTTGTTTTCTGGGCTCCCCCAGAGTCAATAGGCCAGATTTATGCGTCAAGCTTCACTGCGCCTCCCCTTCCCTTTCTTCTGTCTCCTCTGGATTCCCTAGAGATTTGAGAATGAAATCGTCATTGCTCTTCATCAAAGCTAAGCCACATTTTAATGTAAATCATTTTTGTTAATAAATTGAATTGTACAAGTTTTTTTAGTTAAAATAAATCTTCCAACTATGTTTTATTTTAACAAATAAATTGAACGAAGGACGTCTCCCATATTCGGATTGTAATCCTATACTCTAATATGAGTAAGGTTTGCTTGCTTGCGACACGGAACTCAAAAACGGCTCCAACGACTTCCTTCAAATGTTCGAAATAACTAATTTCTGGGATACAAATAAGTTCTAGACAGGCCTCACCCTAGAAAAAATCAAATAATGTAAAAAAAACTAAAATGAAAAGTTAAAAAATTAACATTGGGCTTAGGGAGTTTAAAATCAAAACAAAAGAATTGTAACAGCTGTTCATAATCAACCAGGGAACTGTCAAAGTAATACTCTTGTTGTTTATGATTATTAACATGTGGTTTCCTGAGAGCAGAGATTAAAATATTTGATTACATATATAGAGTAGTAAAATAAATCATAGGGACATTGAGCTATAAATAACAACTGGAGGGACCTTAAAAATTTAGAAAAGAGGCAAATGAATAATACAAATCTGATTATCAGTTGGGGGAAGTGGTGAAATATTACTCCGAATCATCTAAACAAACTGACTGGCCTTTCCCCGAGCAAAGCTCGGCCCCCCAGGTACTTAAATAAAATTCGTCTTTCCACTTTCAGCGAAAATATCCTTTAACATAAATTTAGCAAATCTTCATTGATCCTTTTACAATCTCTCTCTTCCTTGATATTTTACAATCTCAGTTACATCGTGTGACACTCTTGGCCCGGCATTCCATCAGTCAGCTACATCGTGCGACACTCTTGGCCAGGCATGCTATCAGTCAGTTACATCGTGTGACACTCTTGGCCAGGCATGCTATCAGTCAGTTACATCGTGTGACACTCTTGGCCAGGCATGCCATCAGTCAGCTACATCGTGTGACACTCTTGGCCCGGCATTCCATCAGGCAGCTACATCGTGTGACACTCTTGGCCAGGCATGCTATCAGTCAGTTACATCGTGTGACACTCTTGTCCAGGCATGCTATCAGTCAGTTACATCGTGTGACACTCTTGGCCAGGCATGCTATCAGTCAGTCAGTTACATCGTGTGACACTCTTGGCCCGGCATGCCATCAGTCAGCTACATTGTGTGACACTCTTGGCCAGGCATGCTATCAGTCAGTTACATCGTGTGACACTCTTGGCCAGGCATGCCATCAGTCAGTTACATCGTGTGACACTCTTGGCCATGTATGCCATCAGTCAGCTACATCGTGCGACACTCTTGGCCAGGCATGCTATCAGTCAGTTGCATCGTGTGTCACTCTTAGCCCGGCATGCCATCAGTCAGCTACATCGTGTGACACTCTTGGCCAGGCATGCTATCAGTCGGTTACATCGTGTGACACTCTTGGCCAGGCATGCCATCAGTCAGTTACTTCGTGTGAGACTCTTGGCCAGGCATGTCATCAGTCAGCTACATCGTGTGACACTCTTGGCCCGGCATTCCATCAGTCAGTTACATATTGTGACACTCTTGTCCCGGCATTCCATCAGTCAGTTACATCGTGTGACACTCTTGGCCATGCATGCCATCAGTCAGCTACATCGTGCGACACTCTTGGCCAGGCATGCTATCAGTCAGTTACATCGTGTGACACTCTTGGCCCGGCATGCCATCAGTCAGCTACATCGTGTGACACTCTTGGCCAGGCATGCTATCAGTCAGTTACATCGTGTGACACTCTTGGCCAGGCATGCCATCAGTCAGTTACATCGTGTGACTCTCTTGGCCAGGCATGCCATCAGTCAGCTATATCGTGTTACACTCTTGGCCCGGCATTCCATCAGTCAGTTACATATTGCGACATTCTTGTCCCGGCATGCCATCAGTCAGTTACATCGTGTGACACTCTTGGCCAGGCATGCTATCAGTCAGTTACATCGTGTGACACTCTTGGCCAGGTATGCCATCAGTCAGTTACATCGTGTGACACTCTTGGCCATGCATGCCATCAGTCAGCTACATCGTGCGACACTCTTGGCCAGGCATGCTATCAGTCAGTTACATCGTGTGACACTCTTGGCCCGGTATGCCATCAGTCAGCTACATCCAGCGAGCAAGGAATACCATAGAGTGGCAATCCTTATCCTTTACACATCAGAGGTGCTGAAGCCACCTTTCTGTGTTAGCAGAGGTGCAACAGGCAGCTCCCACTGTCCGCCACGACCACAATTTTTAATTTGCCGCGATTCATTAACACCGTTGAATCAACCACTTAGAGTTGAGATAAAATTCTGAAATTTTGAGATATTAAATAGTACTATATCACCCTAGTAATGGTGTTTTATAAATATGCAAATTGAAATTGGAACAATTAAAAAAAATATAAATATGTAGTAAAACAAGTTTTCGTAAAATTTGGGACATGAAAAAGTTGTTCGGCTGGTAAGTTTTTTATTTTTTGGTCAGGTGATTTTCGTCAGCGAGAAAGTTGTTTGAAATGAACCAAATTTTAACGTTTACATTTAAAATTTGTTTGTAAAACCTTTAGTTTAGCCTGCAGGCAGCTGTAAAGTGAGAAGTTAATTTTCCACCGAACGGCCCCCAACTCGGCCGCCGCGCCGACGCTGCATCGCACAGCGTAGAGTGGGAACCAATCTGATTACATTCCATATCCACATTTTTTGTTCTACAATGGCATTTTTCAAATTTTTAAACATTGTAGTTTAAAGCCTAGAATGACAGATCAGACGCTCACTACCAGGGTGACTAGTCGCCGTATCCCCTCCACCAGAGGTCCCGGTGTTTCAAAGTCGGCGTCAGTCCGCGCGCCACATTGCCACTCTATGGTATTCCTTGCTTGCTAGCTACATCGTGTGACACTCTTACATATCGTGTGTCAGTTACATATTGTGACACTCTTGTCCCGGCATTCCATCAGTCAGTTACATCGTGTGACACTCTTGGCCCGGCATGCCATCAGTCAGCTACATCGTGTAACACTCTTGGCCAGGCATGCCATCAGTCAGCTACATCGTGTAACACTCTTGGCCAGGCATGCTATCAGTCAGTTACATCGTGTGACACTCTTGGCCAGGCTTGCCATCAGTCAGTTACATCATATTTTTCCTCAGGCCTTCCTCTTTGGCTTTGAAGTTCTAGTGTTGAATGTGTGAGGACATTTTATTTGAACAGATGCTTACTTAAACATACGTTTATCAAACGAGAAAGATCTCATGATGTTCCTCATAGTAGTTGCACGATTTACAACTGTTGGCGGAATTGTTTCTCACAAGGTTCTGCTTACTTATGTGTTCGGCGATTTTCTGGAGTTCCTTCTGTTGTTAATGAATGTTTTGTAGCATTATTAAAAAAATACCAATCTGATAGGGAAATATAATGTTTTGGCTTAGTTTATATACATATATTTCTGTCAGGGCTATAGTTATAAAATGCTCATTTACGATAAGTACAACGATTTAGGAACTATTTTAACGAAAGGTCAAGAACGTTACTTAAGAAGTTACTTCAGAACTAAGAGTACGTAAATTAATCACACATTTTTGAATTATTCGTTGACCCTTTCATCAGACAAAGAAAGCTTTTAACGATATCTGCATCGCGATGGAATTCCACAACACGAAAACAAAGGGGGTTAGTGAACCGCGGCTATTTCGATCGCACAACAAACACGACATACGGGCCCCGGTCCGGCGAGATGGACAAATCTCGGCCGTTCCGTCCCAAAACAAGAGCTGTCGATCAGCGGGGCACACGGACGCGCGGCGCGGGCACGAGCGCGGCGGTAAGTAGTGCAAATCGAAGTGGGCAGTTTTGCTTGGCCCCGGTGTAAAGGGGAGCGACTCGCCTGGTCCGCTGCCAACCCCCTCACTTTGTAGTCCTTCTCTTTCTTTTTAATTAACGCCGCGCTCATTTATCTCCTGCAGCTTCCAAATAAGAAATGTTTACACGTCGCACCTGCCGCGGCGCGTCACTTGCCGGTCGCGGTTTGAAACATCCACTTGTATCGCGTCCCCGCGCGCCCAGCGGAGACGACGGAGCTTCTCGGACTGAGATTTCCTTGTGAACCTGGCCAAAAGGGTAATTCAAGGAGAAAACTGTAATGAAAGTGTATACATGCTCATCATGGTAATCATCAAGTGTAATGTAGCTCATCTTAATTGTAACGACTATTTTAACAGATGATTCTCTTTTACTTTTTCGATGACGTATCAATACGAAAAACTATAAAAAATAATAAAATATAGATACCCCTGTATCTGCATTTAGTATGACCATTCTATACGTACTGAAGGAGACATCCCATCCATATGGCCCAGCTTTCCCTCTTTTAGTGTTATCACTACTATTATTATAAAATGAGGTGGTGTCTGTCTGTCTGTCTGTTGTTTCATAACGCCAAAACCACTGGACCAATTAATCTTAAAATTTTCCACAAATGTAGTCTATGTACCGAGGAGTGTCATACAGGCTTATCACCGTTTAGAAATGTCCTCAGGGCTCTGCTCCATGGGACTTCCAAGATCCCATTTTATTCTTATGGAGGTGAGTTTTATTTGGTTTATGTCACGTGTGTTTTCCTAATTCAATTCATTTAAATAAACAGCTGTTATAAGGAGCATACAGTATAACTAAAGACTGTCATTGTTTTGTTTACAATTTTTCTACTTTGAATTTTCACCCCGTTGCGAAGCACGGGCATAGCAGCTAGTCCAATCTAAAAGTGGACGTAGTTTTATTAAGTCCCCGACAGATTATGCTGCTCTCAACTCAACTATTTATTTTAGTTATTTACGTTAACATGTAAAAAATCTCCCCCCCAGAAAGCAAGTGATAATCAACTTATGTTTGCTTCCCGCCACACAAACTGTTGTATTATCCCCTCATGATAATTAATAGTTGAGAGAAGTATACTCTGTTGGTGATTAGTGTAACTCCGTCCTCTTTGAATCCTGGGCCACACAAAAATAAAGACAGCTTTTACAATGGCAATGATATGTCTACTTCAGTATCTATTGTCAATGGTATTACTTTAAACGTAGGTTATCTAACGAAATGTTAGTACCGCACTTCTGTCTAAGCAACCGTGGATGTTTCCATTTTCAACCAACAAAGTTAGGCAAACAGTTTTAAAACCCCATGGAAATCTCTTTTTGACTCGGGGGATATTTTGAGTTCAATACCGTCATACAAATCACGAAATTGTAAATTGTTTTTATTCGGTTTAATTGCATGTAGTAGTGAGGTTTCATATAGAATCACCCATGGACAGTAACAAGTGTTTACAAATACACTAACTTAAAACAAATTTGTTTATTGTCAAACCTTTATTGTACATAAACTGTGAGCGATTGCGATGACATAGATAAATTACGTAAAACACGATGCTGCAATTATGCTGCCTTAACAAAATTTTATTACCGTTTTGTAATTGACTACAGTTTTTGCACATTTCACTGGTTAGATATTTTTGTTACAAAATGTCTGATGTCGGTTTTCAGACTGTCATGTACTACGCTTTACTACTCATAATCTGTGTGGCGCTCAAGATGAGTTCTACATTGGTTAAAGCAATAATATTAAGATGTCACTGAATGTCCTTCACACAAATGCGTTCCTTGTGAATTGTTCCTTGGGTATAATTTTGCGAGAAATCCGATGGCTCAGTCAGATTTTCGTTCGGTTCAGAGAAATAGAGTTATATGTTTGTAAGGATTTTAAAAGGCCCCACCACACGGAAAGGGTGTAACTGGCTGGATAACGAACTTCATCTTTAAATAATAAACAAATAATTACTGTGCCAAATTTGATTGAAATAGAGCAAAGCGTTAGTCTAAAGAATTTCGACCAAAACGCAAAAAAAATTAAGTGAATTTAGTTCAGTATAGATACTCACGTCGTTCATTAAATTATGGACGATTTCGCTTTTACCTTAGACTTTATTTTGTCAGACATGAGGGAACGTCCGTAATCCGTATCTGGACCTATATATACATTGCCGAGTAGCTCAGGAGCCCAGATCAATCAGACTGTTTGTGACCCGAAGAACAGTAGTCGCAGGATTCACTATGAATTCTCCTTCAAATTTTTGATCGACTGCTTCGCCTAGTTTCACCTTTTCCGTTCCTACAAGTTCCTAAATTCTCGCGGTGGCCTGCGTGAAATACCCGCTGTGGAAGACACGCAACAGCGGCTCTGCTGGGTTTCTTACTCTGTATGCACCACTGTAAATAATTCCGAACTCGAAAAAGAACTCATAGTTCAACCAGGAATTAGCGTAACTCACGGGGAAATAAATTGTATACACAACCGCGGTAAACAAATTGCACTTAGAGGCGAGCGGGAACCTTGAAATCAGCTCCGGCCGTCATACAGCGCCGCACAAATCAGCGCTGGCCCCGCGCCAGCGTGATTCAGTTCAAAAGCGTGTTTGCGTTTAATTAAGGTGGTGCAGTCGACTCTATTGACAAGCTATTCCGCCTAGAGGTCAGGCCAGTCGCTGCTCACTCACACACATGCAGAGTCCCGGATGCTCACTCACACACACGCAGAACCCTCCCCTCAACTACCCCCAACCCCCAACTTCCCCAAGTGGTCAAACCACTTTCACTCAGCTGGGCTTGCTACACGCCCTGCCCTGAACCGTCATGAGGCACCAAGATTCTGAAATGGCAAATAGCAAGCAGCACAGCGGGAACTCAACTCAAACAGCCTCTCCGCATGCGTTATAAACATATTTATTTGTTATACAATTTTCAGCGGTTAATATACCATTTAAAAATGTCATATTTAATGAATTAAGTCAAGTCTCTCAAATCTATGATATCGTAGATAAAATTAATTCAAGTTGGAAACACTCTACTAACATACAAATAACCCCGTCGCAGCAAACCTGCGTGCTCAGCGAATTTCCAATGCATGAATATGTGCCTCGCTACCACATAAAGCCACTTACCAAGTTACATAACAATACATACGTAAATAAGTGATACATACCATTTTTATTATCGATTTATTTGGACTTTACCTATCACTTCTAGTGTTTAAAACACTAGAAACAAGTTTTTAAACCCTAGAAGCGAAAGGTAAAGCCCAAATAAATCAATTATAAAATTCAAATCCATCGCTATTATGAGTTTCAAAAATACAGTATAACATTTTATTTTAGGGCTGAGTACGCAGGTTTTTGCTGAAACAAGGAAGATAAGAAACTTTTTTTATACAATTATCAAAATAACTCAAGAAGGTGAAGCTTCATACCTTTATTAATTTAATTTAGGTTCATAACTAAGGGAGGTAGGCCATATCAAACATTAACTATTCTTCATAAGAATAACACTAGGGCTGAGTATGCAGGTTTGCTGCGTCGGGGAAAATAAAAAATTGTTTTTAATCAAATATTTGTTTACAAAAATTGAATTGATACAGTTCATATGATAACGGGTTTTAACAAGATCCAGTATAAAATACGATTGAATCACGGATAAAATATCTGATAACAATTAAACACATTAACTTTGAAACAAAGTCTAAGGCATCATTAAACTACTGGTAGTGATCCTAACAACATATTAATATATCAGAGCTAACCGTTTGTTTGCGATTTTAATGTACTATATATATATATATATATATATATATATATATATATATATATGATTGGCCTAGTAGAGCAATGGTTAAATATTTGTATACTATAGTGAAGTTTGTAAACTTCAGATGTGCCCAAAAAACGGGTGGCAGTTTGGTAGTACCCAGATAGGGAGGGAGGTAAATGGTTTCCAAAAATATACATTACCACCAAGAGATGTCCTGGTAAACCATGTCAGTCAGGTCCCGAATTTTGTATTGCTTGAATTCCTTTACAGCAACTCATGCGGACAGTTAACATAAAACCAATAGTCACGGTCCGAGACAGTCCGTAGAAACCACAATACACCATGTTTAAGAGTAGGACTGGCTGTATTTACCCAAAAACAGGCTGTGAGGGTAAGAGTAATTTTGTCTGTTAATGTGCAGTGTAAAAACTTTAAAATGACACATCGATTGCCCAAATCGGTTGAGAAATAACGACGTAGCGGGCCAAAAATGAAATTCCTTAGCGATTTAATATGTAAGACTGGGCCGTATTTAGGACCTCTGGGGCCCCAGGCGAATACGAAAATGGGGCCCCCTAACATAAATACAAGCATGTATGTAGGTATACATACAATATTTATTTATCTATTCCGTAATATAACCTTATTAATTTTAATTGTCTAGACTGTAATAAATACACCAAATATACAAATAATTAACAAATTTTAATTTGTTGTGAAAACTTTAAAAATTTGCAAAATAAAAATGTTGTATTTAATTTTCTTTACAGGATTTAGTCTGGTTTTAGCTCTCAAGCCTATATCCAACAACAAGCTACTAATATTTTAAGTTAATATACAATAAAAACCATTATGACTAGTTAAACCAACAACTTATAAATTTAAAAAGAAATATCTCGTGTAATTGCTTTGCCACAAAAATCATTGTACTAACATGAAAACAATTAAAATATAGCACATATGAAATGTTTTGTTATGTTTTGTTATAATAAATGTTATATGTTTGAATTTAATACACATTGATTTGGAACTCTTTAAAGGTCGTAGATCAACATACTGCTGGATAGACTTTATTAAATAGTATTTCACGCAGTATAGACGGTAAAAACTCCTTCTTTCTCGACATTTCTAGGCTGAAAAATCATAAATTATATGTTCAAGTAACATAGGCAACGCCAACGCAAAATATAATTTTCTAAACTCTGGTTTAATGCTAATTCAAAGGTAACTTTTTACAAGTTTAAACTTTAAAACATGTTCTTTTTCCGGATGCAGTTGATATTATCGCACATAAAAATATTCTTAAAGAGATTTAAATGTTTGGAAATGTAGTAAAAAGTCAGTTATATTGTAGACGTTTGTAGATTATTTTCAAGATAAGTTTACGTGATGTTGATACAATGAAATATTATCTTTATCATTGGGCCTTGTTTCTTCCTACGTTAAACTTGATGTGGAGGGTAATCGTAGGATTCAGTGTTGGCAACATTGATAAGCATACATCCCGTAACACTCACTGATACCGGGGCAGTGCTGATCGTATTGAGTAATATATATTAACTCATAATTTATAATATTAACGTTGACGTTTTTAAATCCCCATGCTTTTCTTATGGGGGATGTTTTACGTTGTTTTTCTTTTACGTTGTTTACTGGTAAATATTTAGAAATACTGTTATTTTTCCCGAGTCCCTGGGAACAAGACCTCTCCCATTATCCTGCAATTAGCCAAACTCCCACAATTTTGACTTTAAAATTTCGCTTACAGAATTATATATAAAGAAGATAGAACAAAATAACAACAACAAAAAACAGGTTAAAAGCTACCGTACCATTATTAGTATCATCTTTATTATTAATTGTATATCATATTTAGGATAACCTGAAACACTTATGACTACTCAGTGTCCTACGTTAACTGACTTTCGTAACCAATTATTGTTTTGATACTATTATTTAATTACTTTATATTTGGCTGTTTGTTCCTAATAATTTATAATATATCATAATGAGTTTTGTGCAACAATAACAACAAACTTAAATCAGCTTGAACGGAATATGCAAGTTCCAAGTACGGCAGAGCATGGCTGTTATAATTTATATTAAACAATACAATACATGCAATCTATGCTCAGCAAAATAAGTGCTCTACAATGCCATCAGTAGTTGTGTTTCAGATCTTACCTGGCCAATTTTAGTTACTGGATTTGGGCAAGTTTATCAAGTCCGCACATGGTATTAAAAATAATACAAATTATTGAATGACTTTGGATTTGATACTTAGTTTGAACGTACACCTTTTACATCTTAAAATTATTTGTATTGTTGTCAGTTGAGAAATAATAAACTTTTTCAGAACAAATTATAAAAACTGCCTCCTTAGTGGTCTGAAGGGTCCCACTTTCGTGGCCTGGGGGCCTCCCTCGGGCCCAGGGCCCTGGGCGCTCGCCCCGTGCGCCCTTACGGCCCTGATATAAAGCTAGTTTTGCCCAACAGCTTCTATTGTTCATCTGAGTTCTGTTTTATATTAAAATCAAATCACAAAGCTGAACAAATTATAATCCATTGCTCTTTATAATCAAACGTGCAACTGATTTGTATTTTAAAATATGGTTGGCTACTATTTAATGTGAAATTTAAGACTCATAAATTATGTTTGATTTACATAGAAAAAGCAAAGAAATCAGTGTATAAACAACTTGATTATTAGCTAAGAAAAACCCTTTTCACTAACAGAAATAAAATGTGGCGGTTTTGTCTTAAGAATACATTTTTAGGGCCTAATTAACAATTGTAAAAATATATTAAACATCTTTGATGGGCATAAAGAAATCTGACTTCAGGCCTGCATACAAATTAACACAACCTGGCTTTTAGACCTTTGTTTTATTTGCAAGGAAGACAACTCCTGTCACGGGGTGACGGTGCCGGCTGTCGGCGCGGCGGGCCGATGCGGGGCCGATGCAGAGAGAGAGATTGAGAGAGAGAGGAGATGTATGAGAGAGTAAAGGGATGTGCGAGTGAGAGAGAAATATGGTGCGCGGGTGCCTGCACGTGCGAGTCGGGGCGATATGGGCGGCTCAGGGGTAGGTAGGTGTCTGGCGCGGGCTAAAATTGAAAAGTTTATTGTACACAACTTTTTTATGAAACTTAATTTTTACATATTGTTGTATATAACTGTCTTTGTACACCCTTGGCTTGGGTTAGCTGAAGTTTTAAAACCACTTGAATAAAAAACAACCGAGATACAAACTTTATTTCCTGAAATAATACAAATTTTAATAAAATCCATTTAGGTGACCCTTAAGTATATTTTTTGAAAATACGTAAACCAATTTTGAAACATTTGTGATTGGCCGTTTTCAACTGGTGTATAATTCAAAATACCTCTAAAACGGCACTTCAAAGGGTGAAAAAACCAACATAACGGAAATATTTTTCCAAAAAAATGGGTGTTTACGATTTGTATAATCGTAATAAACAAAAAACAGTGAGAAAAAAAATAAAATTTTTTTTGACTGCACAGCATTAAGTGGTTAGAGTCGGAGGGTGAGCGAACGGCGGAAAGGGATCATACATCCGGAACTGAGTTTGGCGCCGGGCCAGGGGTCGGAGTTGCAGCGGCGCGGAAGGAGGACTTGTAGTGCTCGATGTTCCTACATGCACTACCAGTGGCTAGGCTTGTAGGGCTGTGATGTTTGTAGGGTGGAGTAGCAAAAGATCAGATAGTGTTTACTTGTGGGAATTTATCTGCACTAAAAGGCAACAAAAAACTATTTTTATCCGATTTGATTGCAGTTGATGGTGACTGCGTGCTCTGCAGACAGATTACAGGATTATTGAACCTTATGTTACTTTAATGCTGAGCTCGATTTAAGTTGATAAATAAAAAGAAGCGTTTTTTCGTTTATTATAAACTGAATCAAACTGAACTAAGTTTCACCGGAGATTTAATTTTAGTTTTTCTAGTGAGGAATATTTATTATTTCTTTACGGTATTTCGCTTTATTTTTAAAACGTGTGAACCTAATAAGATTCATAAGTTTTTCAACAAAAATTTGTTTGAACTATCATTTAATCAATTAAAATCTGAATATCTATTAGATAACATTGACTCTAGGACGGTTGCTTATAAGCAATTGTACTGAATATTTTCTTAATTTTGATGAGTATTCGAGGCATAGAGAACATGTTGATTTTCTATGTTTCCGATGTTTCCTCAGCATCCTCCAAATTTACTTTCGTGGAATGTACGCCAAAGTCAAATTGATGCGTTTCATTTAAAAACACAGATTATATCAGGTACTTCTTGAGCATACTATCAGGACCCTTAAGCCGCAAAATTGTCTATTTCGTCGGTCCGCAGTATGTGTGATGGCACGGGCATACCCCGGGGGACGCACATAGTCCCAGTGTTGTTCCCGTTCCCACTGTTTGGCGCCGTCTCAGCTGCCGTAGCCGCTGCCAGCTAGCCGTCACCGGGAGCCGTAGGCCGGCGCGGGTGCGTACCGCTATGTGTACTTGTGCAATCCACCGCTATACACAGAGTGCCGAGATTCCGGACTATTTCTGGATGCAATGCGCTCCGCTACTCCCTCCCCACTTCCCCCTGGGCCATATCGCGGCTGCCTTTCACGATAACCCCGAACCGACTTCATACTCGTACAAGAAATAATTGTTGTTTTGAGGATTAGTGTAATGGAAATGAGCGAGACACCGGGTGTACTTAATTCATTCCTTCGGTGGAGAAGAATTTGCTTAGATTTTCGAATATGTAGAATTAAATACTGTTTAGAGTTTATGCAATTCTAGGTACTAATGCTAGGTACTAATATAATGGACCATGAATGCAATTTAAGAATCCTTAAAGAAGGCTTTAAGGATTCTTAAATTGCATTCATGGTCCATTATATTCACAAAAGTTGTGACATCTCTTTTGTGTGTGCATCATCATGCTGAAGAATTTAAGAAATATATGCACAGCAACATGTATAAACGTATAAAACGCATAGTGGCTAATATGTGCTAGCTTGTCGATCAAAAGCCACAACATAACGTTGTATAGGTGCCTTTAAACGACTACCCGAGTTGTACAATTATTTGGCGTTGTTAAAACACTGTAATTAAGTGCGTATACAAAAATATATATTTCATTATTTAAGAGGGCTCTAAACCTTCGCCAAACGGCTGAAAAACACACCTCCGTATTACTAAAATTCTAAGGTTATTAAAGCACCTAGCGACCTCCAGTGAACGATAAAATGTTTCTCATGAAATTAACTAGGTTAACAAAGTTCTTTTAAGGTTTTAAGTTATTGTTATACATATTTTATTCGGGGTTAAACTCAGTGAAAATTGACCATTTTCTACTATGTAAATGTCAAACAGTTAAGATCAAATTAAAAAGTTTTTCTGTTTTAAAACCCTTATTAGTTATTCAAGATAATTTCCCGCTAGGCAGGATTTCATAAAAACCAATATTTATCTCATAAATCGAGTAATTTGTGAGGGTTGTTTCTGAAAAGCGCTTCGCAAAACACCCCCGTACAGAGGACGCTCTGGCGAGCGGCGATGGAACTACCACCGCCAATGAGACATTCGTCAGTGTCGCCAACCTGTTTCTCTGTTTCTCTACCTATTGGGATATCGGACGGACGTAATTCCTCAGAAAGGTCCTCGTGTCCTTGCTTCAAACTGCTCTAAAGACATAATATTTGCCCGTCGTACCATACCGTCATTCTTGATGATATAGCTAAATCAAATTTCAAATGACATTATCTGGGCTTTTTACCGTTCAAGAATGTGATCAATATCATTCAATATGATTAAATGATTAAACCTAATATACTATAATACACCAAAAATTTTAATAAAATTAATCCTTCCTTAAACAATGTTTTTTTACAAAAATTAAGATTTTTTCTAGTTATCAATGTTTACAGTTGATACAAATAGTAACAGTTATATTTAATGTTACCAAGTGCAATCCGTTTTATATTGGTTTTCCTTAACCGTATAGTAAGAAGTTTCTCATTAACCATCATAACTGTAACTCGGCGTAGGTACTACGCGGCTTTAGACAACTTCATCACAATCTGTTTCATGTCATTTTCAATGTGTGTGTGGTTTTAAAATACTTGTAACGCGGCGCAGCGGCCGCGCCGATTTCCAAGAGCACTGAGCCGAGAGGTGACGAGGCGCCCCTCGACCAAGGGTAGGAGTGCATCACCTTACTTCCTGGAAGATCATCCCCTACAGCATTTTCCTTGTCCGCAAACCTTCAGTTCATCAGTTGCTCTTTGTGACAGTGAAAATACCCCCAGTGTGTAAAAGGCAGAAATATTGCCATTTCGTTATGTGGACACCTCAAGGAATGAGGATGGAAGCGTTTGGATCATGATTATTATAACAGATGATAATAATAAACCATAGTCTGTTATCATACTCAAGATGTTTCATTTCTGTTTACTAGTGATAATAATGCGGAAGCGGATTGCAGACGATGATATGAATCATTTTATCATACTTTATCCCTTTTATCATATTATCTATGTTTTACTTTCTCCCCTCGCATGTATAGACATAGTGTAATACGAAAATACCCCCGTAGCAGCAAACCTGCGTACTCAGCGAATTTCCAATCCATGTATGTTTATCTTAATACCATATAAAGCTACATACCAAGTTTCATCAATATACATTCATAAATAAACGATTTATGACATTTTAATTATTCTCCCTAAGAATAACATGGCGGCTGAGTATGCAGGTTTGCTGAAGCAAGGAACACAAAAAATGGGGTTTTATGCTAATATCAATAGAACTCAACTAAGTGAAGTCATATACCAAATTGCATTAATTTATTTTCATAATTAAGGGAGATAACACGTTACTTATTCTCCATAAGAATAACATGGGGCTGAGTACGCAGGTTTGCTGCTACGGGAGCCTTTGGCAAAAAATTGTTCTTTTGAGCAAATATCAATATTCCACAACCAGATGAAGCCGTATACCAAGTTTCGTCAGTATATGTTCATAAATAAGCGAGATATAAAATTTTTATTTTCCTCCATAAGAATAACATTAGACAACGTACTGTGTTTAGCACTTTCAATATCTCGGTAACCAATTGACGTAGAGAAATGATCAAAATACCAAATTGTGTGTTTTTTGAAGCTGAATTCAATGGGAAAAACTAAAGTTTGACTTTTTCCAAAATTATATATATAAAATTCAAAAAACCCTTTTTTTGGGTACAAAACCCCCCCAAAATACCCCTTCGGATGGAGCGATATGGCTGGTTTTCGAACTTTAAGTCATAAAAGTTGCTTTACACGTTTATACCAAATTTCATCAAAATCGGATAATTTTTACGAGAGTTATCGTGCTCACGGACACACACACACACACACACACACACACACACACATATATATATATATATATACAGTTTCGAACGAATGGTGTTTTTGGGGTCTGGGGACCTCAAAACGAAAAGTTATCATGGTCCCGGGCCTTGGTCTTACCATGCCGACTACGGTAATAGCTTCTTCCCTATAGGGGAAATTCGCTAAAAGAGTCCCTGGACCAAAAATACTAAATAATTTTGTCTGGTCAAAAGAATGTTTTTTCATTCACGCAAAACCTTAGACCTTACAAGTAACGATCGAAGGGGCGCCAAAATCGGGTTGGGGCGCATCATATTTTCTCCCTTATTACATATAATAGCAATATTAAACTCGAATCATTACAACTTCAATTAAAATGAAACCCCAGTTGAATACTTTCCAATCCCCAAACCATATTTTTCCTCAACTAGGAAGTACGTTCAAATAATCGAAGAGAGCCGGTTAAAACAATTAGTTGCATCATGTAACTTGATATTTTAACATTGTAATTTTCTTTCAAAGTATTGCAAGTTTTATCCAGCACACTCTCAATACGGTACCAATCAGAATACCCTGAAGTATTCACAAATCGATTAAGGTCAAAACAACTTCTCAATTTGGAATTGAGGGGAGCGGAAGATTTGTTATCTGATATGTAAATTTAATGTTTAAGTATAATGAAGGTGCAACATGGTGAATACACAACTTTCTTCCCAATAATGCCTTTCAACAACTTAAAAATACTAATATACAAAAAATTAACAAAATTAGCCGGGTTAATATTACCATGATATTACATATTTACAATTTATTTATTTTACAACTGCGGATTACGCACTCCACCCGCACCCCGCGACCCGTCATGAGCGCCTAGCGTTTCCCCTTACCCCCCCCCCAAAAAAAGGTGCCGCGCCGTGCTGGAGCACGGCTCGCACTGCCCTAAAGCCAGTACTGATTATTACCATTTTATTTTAATTGATATAATTTTCCTTTTTATTACTGAAATGTCTTTAATTCCAAACGAAGTATTTTGTATCTTAGTGCCGATTTTAATCTTTAATACCATAAACTATAACCAATTCAATGTTTATTAGTGATTGTTACATCGGGCTACTTTTCATGTTTTTTATTAACAGTTAAAATGTTGCAGTCTAGTCTAATCCCAGAAATTCTGTAGCATATTACAGTACACTGTATACAAAACCTATGTGCAATACAGTCGGGTTTTTACTTTTTAACTTGTTTTTCTTCATCCCTTATACAACATGATTGATAACTATTTATCTGAGTAATGATTCCATAATATTACACAATTACAACGTTTAAATGTTATTTAATATTCCGAAATTAACTTATATAATATCTTAAGTTTTTACAACTATTATTTATATAATCCAATTTCACAATTATAATTTGTTCTTGGATCTATTCTTAATCTTTAAATAATCTCACATGTTTTATCATAGAAGGTACATTTTATATCCTACGGACATTTTTATTGACAACTACGTAAGAACTACATGAATTTTCTATGCATTCATACATTTTAATAATATATATATTCATTGTTTATACATTTGTTATCCATGCAAAATGGTCGTGACAAACATTTTGAGTTCGGGGCTAAATCCAAAGTGAGATTCTCCAAGAGAATTTTAAAGGAATATAGAAGCAGTGAGGTGACAGCCAAAACATCAGCCTGCCTCCTGCCACTGGCGGCATCGGGAGTTATTGTTCGTTCAACTTCCCCACGAATCCATGGATTCCCTTTCGGTTGGCAGTAATGCGAAAAACCGGTTTAGAGGGGTGGCTCGCCTAGCGCGGCCACTTGTGAAAATTGAAACTACGTGGAGCTTTGTGGGACACAGATCGTTGTACTCCACTGTGGCCACGGACCTTTAGAGCCACCTTAATAAGCAAAAATATAGTGAATTGGATCGTGCTGCGCCGTGGCCGCCGCCGTGGTTTCGGATGCCTCCGCAATATGGGTACACCCGTGTATTGCGGGTTTTGCCTACATAAACTAGACGGGCGCAGTCCACTAGTAACTCTTTTCTGTCGTTTAAAGTCTATATTTCACGCATGGTGTTAAAATAATGTAGTTAGTGTTAAGAAAATAAGCGTGATAGTTAATGTAATGTTAGTATAATAAAGGTTTTAAAATATGATGATATCAAGTTTTAAAGTAGATACCCACTTGCGAAACAGTTGACGACAAAAATTAGTTTAGTGACATATGCTGTTATGTGTTCGACACTGTAAACGTTGTACCGATGTGTTTTACCTGACAGTTTCTGTTGATTTATTAGTAAAATAATAACCACCAGCCCCATAGTCAATATGGCATATTTGCCAGTGAGATGTTGCAGTTCAGTACGTCTGGCTTACCCCACCCCACCCTCGACCCCCGACCCATTACTCTATTGACACAGTTTCGTCAAATGTAGGGTAGACATCCCACCTGACCTAGTTGTGACTGTATTCAGTTTACAAAATCCCTTGGAGTCTTTTTAAATAACTGGAATATCGTTTCTGATTGTGTTAGCGATCGAAGGATTTCTCTCTGTATTATTTGTAAAATTGTCAAGTTTTCAAGTGATCATCACTGACATTTTTTTATTCAAAATTAGTCAAATATTCATTACTACAAAATAAATGTTAAACGATAAATTCAGTTGTTACGTGAGATGGAACGTGTAAATTGGCAACTCAGGTTCTCCGTAAATGCAATAAGCTAAGCTGTTACAGTAAATAGCTACGCGTGCAGCCTGTACAATAATACCGCAGTGGCATTTTAATATACATTATTGTCGTAATTATTATTGTTATTATTATTCATATTGTAATCTATCATTCTCAATACATGTTTTACAATTTACTACATGTTCTGGTTATTGAAAAGAATTATGCAATTTCCTTACGTTACATTTTATTAACTACAGATAGTACCTTCCAGAAAACTTGTTGCACGAAATGTTGAGCTCTTTGCAATATTAGATGTTATGCAAATATTCTTGGAGAACTATTATTTAATAACATCTTTATATATGATCAATACCGTTATGCAAATCATGATTATATTTATTAAATCTAAAGTTTGATTACGTATAATATATTTTACAGAGTAGGATGTTCTGTATGTTTATTTATACTATTAATTGTAAAATTGTATTATCTATTAATTTTTGTTGTGCCTTGTGCGTTCATTTGTAATGTGGTAGCATGTTAAAGACAGTTTGCAACAAGATAACATTTATAGCAAGGACCACGCAAAATCTGGCACTCATTATACATTTTCAAAAATAGTGGAGTTGGTGAGTTGAATCAGCTTGGGAAACATTTAGTCGATGCTTTTTAGAAGCATAGAAAAATTAATAGTGCTAAAAAAATACAATCAAAATCGCACTTTTCTAAGGTAAGGTTTTTTGTCATAAAAAAATCCCGAACATTGTACTATTTTATCTCAAAAGTGCATATTTCGAATGAAAGTAATTATATGAGATTTATCTTAGTACCCCCTACAGTTAACGAGGCTTACTAGTTAGACAAGAATGAGATTGGCAGTTGCAGGGCGTCCGAAACTGTTGATGGTTTCATGACAATCCTACTTCTCCAGTATACTATCTGAGTTTTTCTATAGTCTTTGTTGTTCTTTCATTGTCCTAAGTACATCGTAATTGGCTATGATTCAACAATATTTGTTTTTCTACTGCAGTTCTTAATTTGTGAGGAATTTTTTATAAGGGCTATTGGTTTAACGGCCACGGAATTTCAAAAATGTCAAGAATGAGGCCGTTGCTAACATTTTTTAGTCGCGGCCTAAAGAGCGTCCATCCCGCGTGCCGGTTATAATCGACCGTACGACCTTATTGTCCGGCACTCCGGGCAGCAAACGGCCCGCTACAGCAGTAAACACCCAGTTACAGCTGATAAAAATGTTTAATGTGCGCGGCCGGTCCTATTTGTGACCGCATGCTTACCTGGTTGACTCACGCGCGGCGGCTGCCAACGCCAACCTGCCGATTATTGTTCTGCTCCGCACATTTGGCACGCGCCCTTGTTTGTTTCAATCTTCAGACGCTTGATTACCTGCGGATTCCTTCTTAATTCGGCGTTCTTTTGAGTTTTATGTCGCTTTTTGATCGGGAGGGCTTGTGTAATGTTGATTAGAGGCGGTAGTTATTAGTTATAGTTAACCTTGGCGGTAGTTTTACGGTTTATAATTAACTAGTGGTTTTTAGAGGTTATAGCCTTTAACCTACTAGTTAAGGTTAAATTATATCTACTGCTTACTAAAAATAGATCGATACTAATGTTTAAACATTTCACACTTTATTATATAGTCTTTAAGTATAAATTATAAATAATGACAGGCGATTATTAGTTTAATTAGGTGATCATTAGGTAAGTTTAGAAATTGTTTTTGTTCTGTAAAGATATACTTAAGAGTGACCTTACGATAATTTCAGAGACGGGCAGATGACAGAAATTTACATTTGTTTTCCTAATTTGTCCGTACGCAATTGTATATTAAGATTATCAATTAGCTGTCTTAACCTTTTTTATATTTTAATTTTGTAAATTATTGTAATGTAACAAGTACCTAGACGGGTTTTAGACCGATCAATGCGAGTCTGGACGTCGACATCGGGTATTCAAAGTTTACTCAATTTGGTAAATAATTTTGGTTATCCATTGTGACCAGCTTCTCCTAAACCTTCCAGGTCAAGCTGGTTTATTAAAGTCTGGGCCTCCTATTTGATCCCTTGGAGGGAATAATGGATCTTGCTCGTCCGATTCCACTTGTGGGATTGTCTGGGAGGAAGGACTCTTCCCCGAAAACTCTTGAAGTCTTCGGGCTAGGGGTGAACTGTCCTGGAGGATGGGCCATCCAGTGTCTTCTGAGGGTTTGCACGATGTACTCGAGAGATCAACAGTGTTAGAGAGCGAATTGACCAGGGTTTGCCCTGCTTTAAACTCAGTTGTCGTATATGTTAAGGAGTGATACCATTCTCTCCCTCTCCTCCTTTTGAACTGATTTGTTCCGTTACCACCTTTCTCATCCCTGCTATTCCCTTCCTTTTGATGGCCGAACAATATCCTATGGGCAACTTCCCTATCCGGCCGGTGCTATGGGGCCTCCCAATCTCTCAAATTTAAAATCTGACATCAATTAACGGTATAATTACACTTGGTAGTTTGGTGAATGTTCAATGCTACGGTTCAATGTTAGTTTCTCTAAGTCAGATCCTAATTTTATAATTGATGACGGAGCGAAGTGAAGGAATCTATGTATTAGCAGAGACAGTGATTCGTTGACCGTTGGTTCGGCAGTGTGACCTCGCCTTCGTAACGCAATAACGTGAAAACGGGTGAACGGATTTTTTTAACTTTACACAAATCTTTTCCATTAAATTTTACGCTACCAGTTCAAAAATGGAACACATTAATTCAACAGTCTTTTTAATAATTAGATTTAAAAGTTGTAAAATTTCCATTGGATAAAAATACTGCTTGCAAATTACGAGATACTAATACAATATTGTTTCGTAATTACAAGAAACTACTCACAAATGGTCATATTTATATGTTTTTTGAATAAATAAATAATATACACTCTGTTTACCAAAATTTAATTCAATTTATCAAAGGTTTTTGAAATTTTTAGATTAAAAAACTAATACCAGTTAATACAAACAAAGATAACGTTCTCCTATAATGTGAGTGAGTTAATAGTTTATCCGCTAGATTGCAGCAGGCATTTATCCTATACTCTAATATGAGTAAGGTTTGCTTGCTTGCGTGCTTGCTTGCTTGCTTGCGACACGGATCTCAAAAACGGCTCCAACGATTTCCTTCAAATGTTCAAAATAACTAATTTCTGGGATAAAAATAAGTTCTAGACAGGCCTCATCCCTAGGAAAAATCAAATAATGTAAAAAAAACTAAAATGAAAAGTTAAAAAAATTAACATTGGGCTTATGGAGTTTCAAATCAAAACAAAAGAATTGTAACAGCTGTTCATAATCAACCAGGGAACTGTCAAAGTAATACTCATGTTGTTTATGATTATTAACATGTGGTTTCCTGAAAGCAGAGATTAAAAGATTTGAGTTAAGATTACATATATAGAGTAGTAAAATAAATCAAAGGGACTTTGAGCTATAAATAACAACTGGAGGGACCTTAAAAATGTAGAAAAGAGGCAAATGAGTTATAGAAATCAGATTATCAGTAGGGGGAAGTGGTGAAATATTACTACAAGTCATCTAAACAAACTCACTGGCCTTCCCCCGAGCAAAGCTCGGCCCCCCAGGTACTTTCGTATTTAATTCTGCCAGCTTCGTTCTTTTGTCAGTTTATGATATTTAAACACCCCCGTCATAGCAAACCTACGAACCCAGCTAATTTTTAATAGACCTCACTGCATAGGAAAATTACTGTATTATTTTTTGTTGAAGAATTTACCCCTCTTTAATATAATTAAGAACGATGAACCATTTATCCTATGATTTAAAATACCAAAAGAATAGTAGATATTTCTTTTAGACCCCAAGACTATTTATTTAATATTTTGTGATGGAATTTCGGTTAGAACTTACGTTAACAGCAGTAACTATCATTTACCATTTCTGAGTTCGGTCATCCATTACGCGAATATTTGAGCGTACTCCTAGTTTCAGTATTTGAAAAACAATTATTGAACGTTTCCATTGAAATAGTTTCAAAGAGCTGAAAACTATTGCACTTTTGTTTACTAAGATTTAATTTAGTTATTATTTTCTTTCAGTTTTGATGAAGTTTTTCAGTTAATTATTGCCATGTTTGATTACCCTGGAATATATTTCCGTGGTAAAAGGCCTTGCGAAACGCAACTTGACGCAAGTGACGTGACAAGCTGTCAAAGCCGTAATTTGTGGCAATAAAGACGGCGAGTTGTGGCCGGGAATGTTCCAAAACGCATTCCTTCGCTCTTAAATCACAGAGTTTATCGCTGTCCGAACAAGTGATGTTTCGTGGCCCAAAGTGATGTTTCCTACTGTGGATTGTGTGCAAATCCGCGAGGGAGTGGCGAGGTAACGGCGGCAGTGGCGCGTCCGCCCCGCCTCGACCTGGAGCCCTCCTCAGGCAACGCTGTCTTCGGGGTTTGTTGTGTATTAAAGTTGGTATTATAGTCTTATGGTAGTTGAGTATCGAGGATATTGTTGCTCTTAAGGGGAGTCGGGAGTTATAGAAACACTCTTTCCTAAGCCTCTAGTTAAGACGCAGTCGTGTAATTGTACGTATATAGATGTTAAGTGAATAGCCTTTATATCATTCAACAGATTAATGCGTATTACGTATTTGTAGGCTATTTGTATATTCAGCATTCTTAACTGTAGGGCTACACAGTAGATGATATTTTTTATATTTAAATCTTGTTTTCAAATTTTGTTCAGCTATTAAATCGAATCATCAACTCTCACTATATACAATTAATACCCCCGTCGCAGCAAACCTGCGTACTCAGCGAATTTTAATGCATGAATATGTTTCTCTCTACCACACAAAGCCAGCCACTCACCAAGTTTCATAAAAATACATGAATAAATAAGTGATACATAGCATTTTATTTATTCTCCATGAGAATAACGTTGAAGGCTGAGTAAGCAGGTTTACTGCAAGAAGAAAGACAAGAGAAGTGTTTTCATGCAATTATCAATATAACTTAACCAGGTGAAGCTAAATACCAAGTTTCATTGATTTATGTTCTCCATAAGAATAACAATAGGGCTGAGTATGCAGGTATGCTGCTACAGGAACAATCGGAAAAGATTTTAGCCCGAAATATAGGTATATACCAGCTTACATTTTTTTGTTTAGAACTGGGGTTGTAAAACTAAGTTGTCGACCTCGAAAGCCATGGACAAAATTTTTGGAAGGCAAAAAACCTCATATTTTTGGAAGGCAAAACTGCTCATATTTTTGGCACCCTGTCGATATTTCTTCTTGTAGGCCCTAAACGAAGCCTCGTACAGAAATCTTTATACTTGCCGAATGTAAGGTAGACGAGATTTCCTATAAAATATACTGCTCAAAGTTGTTGCTACTAAATGTGGTTCATATTTAAAATAACTTTGAAATTTGACGAAATTTGCCGATGAACCTCAAAATTTCCGCATTTCTTTCGTTTCCTTCCTGTAACTCGTAAACGATACCTCGTACGGAAAATATTGTACTTATTAAAATTAAAGTGGACACAATGTACTATAAAATTCACTGGTCAAATGTAGTATTACTATGTTTGGTTCATATCAGAAGAACTTTTAAGTCGTTGACATTTGCCGATCAAACTAAAATTTGTTGTACTTCTTTCAGTTTTTTCCTGTACCTTATAAACGAGGTCTCGTACAGAAAATATTTGCTCCAGTTAGAGTAGACAAGATTTAATGTAAAACGCACTGCTCAAAGTTAGTATTACTACGGTATTATTACGGTATATATTCCGAAGAACCTTTAAATTCGACGAAATTGACCGATGCACCTAAAATATTTCTCGCTTCTTTCGATTTTTTCCCTGTAACTCGTAATCGAAACCTTATACAGAAAATATTAAACTGACCAAAATTAAAGTAGACAAGATTTCTTGTAAAGTGCAGTGGTCAAATATGTGTTATTACTATTTATTTGTAATTCATATTTCGAAGAACTTTGAAATTCGCCGATAAACTTCACTTGTTTTACACATTTTTCGCACTACTTTCAGTTGTTTCCTGTACCTCAAAACGAGGCAAGATACAACAAAATGTGATAATTGCTGAATTTAACAAACAAGATATTTTATAAAATACACTTCTCAAAGTTGTTATTACTATGTGTCGTTATATTCCGAAAAACTTTGAAATTTGCCGATAAACCTCAAATCTTTCACACTTCTTTCAGTTTTTGCTGTTACTTATCTAAATGACGCCTGGATGTGAAATTTGTATACTTACTTAACTTAAAGTATACAAAATTTACCACGAAATTCAGTTGTCAAAGTTAGTATTATGGAATTTCTTTTAATTCACCAAGATTCTAAATACGATGAAATTTGCAAGTAAATCTTAAAAGTGCAGGTATTAAAATCCACGGTGTATTGTTTTCACTTTAGTAAGTACTGTAATGCACTTTTAACAGAGAGTGCCTTGTGAGTGTCTTGTGTAGAGTACTGTGCATTACAGTACTTACTAAAGTGAAAACAATACACCGTGGATTTTAATACCTGCACTTCTACGATTTAATTGAACTTTGTCGGTTTTCTTTCGTGTAGTAAATACATACATATAATGCTCACCCTGACCCACCGGAATTTCACGACTCACGTTTGGGAAATTACCTGTTGCGTTTTTGGTTACTGGAGGGGATGACAAACCACTGGTGTTTGCTAAGTTTGACCAGTTTGTGATCGTTGATGGTGGTTATTTTATTTTTACGATGATGAATAAATAATAGCTGAAATATAAAACTACAACTCTCTCCGTTAATAAAAACACACACACGCACACACACGCACACACACACACATATGTGTATATATATATATATATATATATATGTGTGTGTGTATGTATATATATATATATAATTTATAGCGTAGAGGTAAGCAGGAAATCATTTAAAATGCTTAAACAAGTCGTAACTATTTTACAAGTACTAACAATAATTAAATATAACTACATTTTTCTTCGATTCGACGGTCCAGGTTTAGGATCTTCATCTCCTGGAAATATATCAGGTTCCATTTCGTCATCACGTTTTTCCGATAAAAAAATATTTTTTACCGGATTTAATGTAAGTGAGTTCATTGTCTCTCAAGGTACCTATATTTTGGGCTACTAGTTGTTTGTGCAAATAACAATATTGCACCATTACTAGGTGAAGCCACATGCCAAATTTCATCAATACACATTTCGTAATCAATCGAGATATCAAATTTTAATTATTCTCCATAAGGATAACATTAGACAACGTAATGTGTTTAGCACTTTGAATATCTGCATCGGTTGGACGTAGAATCACAATTTAAACACTTAACACGATTGTTTTGTAGAGCTAAACTGATTTGTATTAGCAAATGTGAAATTTGCAGTAAAATCAACTGAGGAAAAGCTAAAAACCATTTTTCCATAAGATTACCTTGGGAGATTTTATGAACACGTTTTTTGGATTAAAGATTTTACCAAAATTTTTGGATTTTAGATTTATTTTTATTTTCCCTGCAACCACTTAACCTAGATTAATGATTCAAAATACTATATTATTTGTTTTTTAAGCTCTGTAAAATGGTCCAAACCAAAATTGAGAGTTTTAAAAATGTTATGGTGAAAAATTTTAAAAACTGATTTTTGGATAATTGTAAACCCCCATAAAACCCCCTTCTCATGGTCCGATTTTTCTGTATTTCGAACTTAAAAGGCATGAATGTTGTTTTACACGTTTGTGCCAAATTTAATCGAAGTCGGATGTTTTTTCAAAAGTTATCTTGTTTACGGACACATATGTGTATAAATATAAATGTATATATATATATATATATTTATATATATATATAAATTTTATATATATAAATTTATTTATATATATATAAATTTTAATATTTTTTTTGGTTTCTGTGGACCTCAAAACTAAAATTTATCATGGTCTCGGACTGAAGTCTTATACCATGAGACTTACGGTAATAGCTTCTTCCCTATAAGGGAAATTTGCAAAAAGAATACTACTGAACATATTAATTCTTTAAACTGAAGAGGGCTGTCTGCTCCCTTCAGGGCAGAAATATCGAACGGTGTAAACCTTAATTTAATGCTACAAATTAAGGGTTTCTTTAATAATAGGAATCAACACAACTTTGCAAGCTCTTTCAATCTGTTTAGTTACCAATCACCAATCACAACGTAACTCGTATCCCTGGAATTTAAACTTGTAAACACATTTTCATGTATACCTATACTGTAAAGCATGTGCTTTTGATGTATTGTGATATTGATAACACTTTAATGTGCAATTCCCCACCCACACAATTGGAATCGTTCTAAACCGTGTTAACGATCCCATATAAACTTTTAACGTATGTGGAATTGTTTTGAACTCGGAGGGAAAGAAGAGCTGCCTGTTTACAGTGGAGCGGGAGGAATAAGCAAGTCAATCATGTTGCGAACGGAGGCGGCGTGAGTCATGTTGGCGAGGTGCCGCCTCCGTCACGGCTCGGGGGCGGCAGAGGGGCGGCGGCTACCCCGGGACTGGTGCGTGCGTCTTCGCAGTGACGTCTTCGTCGTGGCGTCGCTGAATCATGAGCTAAATTGTGATGGTAGATGTCCGTGTAGCACTGCTTCTGGGGTTGTGGCGTTGTTCGCTAGACGTCTTTCATTGGTGAGGTAAGAAGAGACGTGATGTTGGCGTGTTCTTGGCGCCTCCAGACGAAACGGTTCTTACAAGCGTCACGGGCCACTTTGTATGGTTTGGCGATATACGGTGGCTTTATCTTTAGCCATGATCGGACTTCAATACGGAATATGGTTTGGCGATATACGGTGGCTTTATCTTTAGCCATGATCGGACTTCAATACGGAATATGGTTTGGCGATATACGGTGGCTTTATCTTTAGCCATGATCGGACTTCAATACGGAATATGGTTTGGCGATATACGGTGGCTTTATCTTTAGCCATGATCGGACTTCAATACGGAATATGGTTTGGCGATATACGGTGGCTTTATCTTTAGCCATGATCAGACTTCAATACGGAATATGGTTTGGCGATATACGGTGGCTTTATCTTTAGCCATGATCGGACTTCAATACGGAATATGGTTTGGCGATATACGGTGGCTTTATCTTTAGCCATGATCGGACTTCAATACGGAATAACTTAAGACTTATTAACTTGTTTACTGTGTACTTGGAGATCTAATTCAACAACTATGTGAAACAAATTGTATGAAGGTGTATTGCCGTGTATTAAATAAATAAAGAAAAGGAAATTCACCTTTATTGCCTGAAAATTAGCCAATTCAATAATTATGTTGATCCTAGGGTATATTTATTTTACCTGATTTACTTGATCTCAAACTGTTTTTTTTTGTGTTTTTTTTTAAACGTGAGAGCTAAAATAACACAGAATCATACAGACTAAACAGCATATTGTATAGGAAGACTCAAGGGTATGTGATTGATTTATTACATGGATACAAAAATATGTTGACATCATCGAACTTTCATCCCGACGATCTCCATGAAAAATGCCATTTTACAATCGGTACAATCTTATGGATAGTTAGTTTCTTGAGTTAACAAGCAGTCCTTTTAGTATTGTACTTAGGCTTAAATTTTAATGATTTAAAAGATAGTAAGAACGAATGACTGGACTCTTGAGGTAACGGTCACTAAATTCATTACGGTTTAACCCACTCTTTCTTAATCATTCCTACCC
The DNA here is from genome assembly GCA_963675035.1 of Allygus modestus. Classification (NCBI taxonomy): domain Eukaryota; kingdom Metazoa; phylum Arthropoda; class Insecta; order Hemiptera; family Cicadellidae; genus Allygus; species Allygus modestus. Next base: position 75,776,640 of record OY776115.1, on the reverse strand, counting down.
ACGAAGAATATTAATATGTACAACTGTTTCATGCTCGGATGAGCTTTACAAATTATTTAATGTCCGATTCAATACGTGCTAAGCCCGACTTCTCTTTGAGAACGCGGAGAGACTAGTACCGGTATAAATAGCGAGGCTCCCTAGACAATGCCTTGTGGCAGTCCCTCGCCGTCGCAGTACGCTGATTAATTAATCACGTCCGTCTGCCGGTCTACACAAACACCAACACTCACGACGCCACTGCCACTGCCTCTCCTAGCTTGTCACCGGCTTTGCCGTGTTCCTCTGTCATCTTACATGTTATTGTCTTCGGTTTACTTTCTCAACTTAGCATGCGGACGGATTGTTTGGATATTAAACGGGGACACTTTTTTGTGCGTATTTAATTATTAATGTGGTCTAATTTTAAGCTTCTTGTTCTCGGTTTATAGGTATTTTTTTTTTAATGGCATTGAAGATGATATTATGTGTGTTACTAGCTTATTAATAACTTCTAGATTTCAATGCTACTTCCTCCGTAATATTTTTCCGAGACATTTCTTACTTGAAACAAGATTTTAAGATTTCTAGGTTAAGCATTTAAGACATTTTACATGGAATGCAGCGAGATGGTGGGTGTTTAGACATGGTTTTGGTCAAGGTTTAAGGATAATACCAGTTTTGTATGAATTTTATTCGTATATTACCAGGTTAAAAAAATAGTATAACGATTTTTTAAATAGGTAAAATTGTATACATATACAGATAGTTTATTTCCATTTATAATAATTTTACATGCATAAAATATACAATAAACGGATGGAAACGTATTCCTCGTAAGGCTAAAGCCTGTGTGCGAGAAAAAGTCACAAGTGTCACTATGCACAAACACAAATAGTCCACTGATAACTGAAAGGAAAAATTACACCAATTATTGAATTAACCTGTAACCTAATTAAAATATCAAAAACATTCAAATCATACACTCATGTAGTTCTAGCACCAGACAAAATATATATATTGTTATACAACAAAAAATTGTAATACAATTTGTAATTGTATAGAAATTGTAATTCTCTGTTTAGTTAACCATTGATAATTTTATTCCCAAAGTTTCACTCGAGTTTAAGTTATAATTGACAGTCAGCATTTGGGGGAGTGTATAAACCATTCATCAAAACATATACAAGACGGATCCAGAGGTCGAATTTCACACAAATGGTAAACTAACAAATACTATGTCTGCGAGTATTTCTATATGTACAACACATTGAGGTTATAATTAATTGTAAAAAGAACCCATTCGTTCGATTTTTAATGTGTAAACAAATTGGACTTGGGAAAAGTGATTCTGATACTATCGTTATCAAAGGCAAATACCGTTCTCTAGATAGTTTTTCCCATGGGAGTAACATGGAGATTAATTTGAGCTGTATCGCATTCTAAACGACTGTTTTTACAATAAAAGCACCATATGTTTTAGCATTTGTTAGGGCTGAATATAAATCGACAATTAAACTACTGACATGGCAACACAATCTGAATATTGTTATTTTAGCTAAGTTTTGTTACAAGTTACAAGAATTAACAACTATGCTAGATTTAAAACAACCTAATCCTTTTGGAGCCTTTTTCAGTTAGTTGACATTGCACCTCCCCTATCATGTTGTCGGTAACCATATTTACTGTTATTAAAATGCATTTCAAGATAGATGCTTTCGTGTTCACGCATTTTTCTGAAATGCTGTTCACAATATAACTTACAGAAAACAGTTGCAGTCGCAAAATGTCTTAATTTTTCTGTGGAAAAACGGCAACAATGACGATCTGGAGTCTTATTATTGGCTGGAGCCCAATTGTCACCTATTCTGCGCCCGATAATAGCTGCAAGATGATTCGTTCGGTTACGTCGAATTGAAAAAGGGCTCGGCTATGCGGTCGGAATCCCTGTAAACATCTTCTAGGCTAACGACGCGTGTTTCTGCAACCCGCCCCATACGTCACTAGAAACGCATTGAAACGTCAGCTCCGTCTTTCCCCCCGGTCGTGCCGAGCATCCGGGAGATCCAATCAGTCCGGCGGCAGCGGCTGTCTTTTGTCTCGGATTTATCCTCAGCGGAGTCCATAACGTACGCGGGGACGTTCTAGGAAGTCTGATCAGTCGACTGATGGGCCGAGCGACAGGACAATACGGCGTATAAATAGCGGGGGACTAACACACTCACTTGCTGCGCTCCGGTAATCAATTTACCCGCGGTACTCGCGATCGTGTGAGTGCGCAGTGCGCAGTGCCTTGATTGATGTTTGCTGCGAGTGTGATTTTATTAAGAACAATTCACGTGAAATTGAGCTAATTACTAAATTAGTTGATTAGTTTTACGTTTTCGTTCAGTTCTGGCTTTGTGTATCCTCTTCAATGAAGATTGAGCCGTAGCATTTTGCCGATCGTGTTTAGTTGTCAGCTAAGATTTCATGGCATTAAAAGGATTGCCTCAGAGCCAGTCACATTAAACGTATTACATATATTTAGCGACTGATATTAACAAAAGGGTGATTGCGATTTAGATATAAATGCAATTTATGTGTATAAAATGTTATTAGAACAACATTTCTAACCATTGAACCGCTGTACAAGTTGATAGTTTGTATACCAAATTATAGTACTATGTTGGCCCTAGGATAAAATGCAAGGAACTGTGTGATTGCATATTATTGTGTGATTGTCAATTAACTGGTTGTTTCAATTGACCTGAAAGAAGTTCCTCAATTCTGTTTTAATATATTAATTGACGAAGGATATGCTCATACAGCTAGCTCTAAAGAAGTAATAAATATGGGTGCAATGTTAGCTGTCATACATTGAAGACAATTATCATTAGTCCATTATAGATATTAATTCATTTTTTTTCATATATTTGTTCTAGTCCCGTAGTGTCTGATTTATAAATATATCATTAAAGTTATTCGTTAAAAGTACGTTTTCTGAAAAACAATTAATGTTTGCTCTATTTAATAACTTTTATTTGGGTAGCAATTCCTGCCGTGATTAAGATTGTCATGTACTACTTTTACCTATATTTTAAAGACAAGGGATGTACATTTCATCCTTGCCGTCCGTTTGAGAATTGTTTTTTCGTAGTTTTGTCCACCTTGGAACAACAAGGATATGATCATTTTCGCATTCATTTGTTTCCTGCAATGTATGTCGGTAGTTGAATCAGCCCAATCGGATTTTTATTATTACACGTTAAAAGATAACTGATTGCAAGAGAATCCGTCAGCCCTGTTCTCACGAGATGCGTTTGCGCAATGTCGGCCGGTATGCGCGACGCCAGGTCTCGGACATGCGCAGCCTCACGCATCACGCATGCGCTCCATGCGTACTCTCCACATCACTCGCTCCAGTCCGGGCCGGTCGGGTCAGTATCAGTTTCCATATTCGGACCGTAAGGTGAACCGGTCGCCTAATATCGGTGACCGGCGGATTGTGTTCAACTGGCGCTAGACGATTCGTCATTTTTCCGATAGCGAAACTCAGCGCCGTTTCCTTGATCTCATTTTATTGTTTCACAACGGTGTGCGCGGCTGTTTGTATCAGTCTGAGTTTGTGAGTGGCATGTGGAAGGCACGGTGGTATTTTTTTTTTAATTCCCGTTAAACGATTAAAATTCATTCCATTAACAATGGAAATCATCAACGTTACATGATGATTAAATTGTATCAATCTTTATATATAATTCTGTAAGCGAAATTTTAAAGTTAAAATTGTGGGAGTTTGGCAAACCGCAGGATGATGGGAGACGGCTCAAATTAAAGGTCTTGATCCCAGGGACTCGGGAAAAATAGCATTATTTCCAAAATGTTACCAACAAACGAGAAATAACGTAAAACATCCCCCATAAGAAAATCATGGGAATTTAATAACGTCTGCTTTGTTTCCATTAAAACTTGTGATTAAGTGTCTACTTTGTTTACGAATTTTCCCCAGCATGTAAATAGTAAAAATATTATATAGATGAGGCAGAGTATTAGAGAAAGGTTAGGGGCTATGGTCCCTTCAAGCCACCAGTTTAGAAATATTTGGGTAAGATAGTATTACTTGTGAAGGATTCTACTACTTCTGAGTCAGAGGTATTCCACCGGCATCTTATATTGAGTTGAATGCATCATAAACTTATATCATCAATAATGTTTGAAACAAAAACAACATACTCTTCACTACAGTGGCTTTCTAAAGCATTAGCAGGAAAATACCGACCGGATTTTTTAATCTCCAATGTGAGTAGTGATGTTACAAAATAAATTGGTTCTTAATGTAAAAAATATATAAGTTATACGTTTTTAAAACTTGCGTTGATTAAAATTCGCATATAAATAAGATCCACATCAATCGCATCAAAACGTGCTTGTTGAACGCGCTCGTCTCGTCCGAACGTAACGGCCCAACAAGATAGAACAAATGTGGCATTCTGGAGAGCAAATGCACCGCGAGACGAGCAGCTGCAGTTTGCAACGTGCAGCGAACAGCTGAGTGGAGGTAACAGCTGACGGCTACAGCAGCGAACAGCTGAGTAGAGGGAACAGCTGACTGCTGCAGCTACAGCAGAGGCCGAGGCTGGTCGCCGCGCCGGGCGGAGCGCCAGCACTTTCCCCGCTAGCAACCAGGCGATTTATGTATTTCGGATCCTATCTCTCTCCTTATACAATGTCGCCCGGCGCTGTCCGAGACCCGAGATGATTTTGCAACCGTGAGTCGGTGAGTCATCGATCCCGCGTCTAGATTATTCAATTGTCTCCGACGGTGACATATGGAGGATCGGTGATCTGATGGACACGCGCACAGTGGTGCTTGGGAGGTTGGGGTTCTAGTTGAAAAACTGCGTTATAATTTATAGCTTTGTTGTTCTTAGCGAATTTCTCCAGTTGGGGAGAAGCTATACCACTGTAGTCGGATGGGAAGACCTAGGCCTAGGAGATCAATTTTCGCTTTGAAAAGTTATCTCCCCCTCATATAACAAATTATATGTTGAAATTTGACTTCTATAAAATATTATTTTACTTGAGAATGAGACATACGTTTTTAATGGTTTTGTATCAGTTTGACAGAATACATATCCAAGCGTAAATGAAACCCATTGTTCTGGCGTTTTTTTGTAATTTAATTTTTAAAGCGTACTAATAGGAAGCCTTTTTGTAAGTACATTATGTGTTTAGATACATTATATTTTTTACACATAGAATATTGTTTAGTTTTTATTTAGGAGGAAACCGTATAATCTTGCACCTTTAGGAGTGGAAGGAAGCAATACAAGCGAAATTAATCTTTAGGTGATTGCCTGTCAAATATCGTTTAACCTCCGGCGACAATAATTAAAAACCCTCTAGCTGAAGAAGGCAGACAAACTATTAAAAAGGTGTTAAATTAAAATTTGATTATAGTTCCGATTTTGCCTGAATCAGAGTGTTGTCATTTTTAATTATATATAAGTTGTTATGTTTATTATCAGTTTTTTTTCTAAAGTAGTTTTATCCAGGACATAGTTTATGCATTTTTCGGTTTGATTACCGCTTTTAAGAATAAAGCATCTAATTATATTATTTAACTGAAAAGTGAAAGATTAAAAAAGGCTAAAAATTATGATACGCGATTGCCCCGTGCAGAAAATGCTTAGAACTAAATGTAACCCCTGGGGACAAAACAAAATTGTGCAAATTGTTTACTTTTTGCCATGTTTATCATCGATGAAGTCATTGTGATCAACCTGGAAATGTTTAAGGCCAATAGTACAAAGTCGTACCGGAAATTCCGATCTTAACTCCAGATGGCAAATGCTTGCACATAAAAATACGTACCTTAAGAGAAAAATTATGTAACTCGGCCAGATAAAACAAACTTACATTTTGGTCATAACTTTTCATGATTTATTTTTAAAACTAAATAATGGTAATTCCCGCTCAAGATGCCAGCTTGCAAGCAGTTGGTCTAGCCCGGTCTTGTACTAGAGGCCAAAGTGGGTTAAGCACGACGTTACAGTCGCACCTGCAGACCTGTACCCCGATGGCTGCCAAATGTCCCCTCGTACTCTGTACGCCCGTCGTCATCAGACCGTGAGCTAACTGCCAGGCCGACCTTGCGTCTGTGTATTGTTCATTAGTGTAATAACCAGCCACTGTGAGAAACTGCTCAAACAAGCGGTTACGGTTCAGAAATAGAACTTCACTGCTGAAAAAGAGGTAGTTAGGAAGTGGTTTTTTAAAATTAAAATTGAAAGTAAAAAAGCTGTAGAAGCTCTGAAATGAAATGTGCACGAAGTTATAGTGTAAGTGAATTGGGGTTCTTGTTGAGTTTTCTTGAAGTACGGTATTAATTGTGAAGAAATATTGGCGGTTAACCGAGAAAGTTAAGTTTAGCTACGTTTTAGTGGCATGATGATTGGCCGTAGTAATTAACTCGATAACACATACGAACGATTAAACCGAAATATCACGTTTTAAACATTAATCATTAGTCGTATCCGAGAGAACAGACATGATTGTGGCGAAACGAGGCGGCCGCGGCCAAATTTTTCCTTCGCTGTTTTCTCCGCTGAGTGGTCTGGCCGGGAGCCACGCGACTCGTTATGAACAATGAGGAACATTCTGTGTTGTAGGCCTCGATGTTGGCAACACTGTCTGTGTATAATGAGACCAAAGAGAGCAACCGGCGAGCAGCGAGCATGGAGCAGCACGGATTAATCAAAAACCGCCAGCTGTTGGCAGTAAATATAACGATATCGCTGTGGTGATAGAGGGCTGACTGTGGCGACCGATTCGTCCTTCCATGGGCCTCATTTGGGAATCTCTAGTGGGGTCCACTCCCTCCACTACCTGTCGTGAAGGGGAAGTCCAAAAATGTTCAAATTACGTAAATCGGTTGTCAGATGTGTTTTAAACGGTTGAATAAATGTGTGATGGCATTTCCTCTAATTTTGTTGTGAACCCTTTCGACCGTTGAATTTGACTGGAGGACAGATTTCTACTCGAGCGCAATAAAAACTCACAATTACCATCTGTAACTACAGATTATTAATGCTGACGCAGTGTACTTTTTTCTAGTCCTCCACACTAACCGCGAATAACTTCCTAATATTCGGCCGAACACTCGGGCATGTTTTATTTAGGTAGGTGGGACAGGCCATCTGCCTTTAATAATTATAGACCTAATCAAAGTGAGAAGTTCCCCTCTGCTACGTATGCTTAGGCCACCTCTCTGCAACTGGTTTTTATTTTATTGCAGGAAATATAGGTCTAATTTGACGTTACGAACTTGACATTGTGTATTGGCAATATAAATTGTAATTGAGAACGAAACTGCCTTGTTACGGGAGGCGAAGTTCGATAATTGTTGTAAAGTGCCGCAGTTATGCGGAGTGGCGGTGGTAGTTACCAAGTTTGAATATCAAAGTTAACTTGTAAACTGTTACCAACTTCAGCTAACTGAATAAACCTCGTTGGAGACGCTCCATTATGAATTAGTGGAATCTAATTAACTGAAGTCTGGAGCGTAAAACCACGTTATAGTGAATAGATGTTGTCACATTAATATTAAAATGGTCATTGTGTAACTATTTAATGGCGTCCAAATACTTAAATCTTATCTTAAAAATTTTAGGGATCAAAACTTGGAGTCCCAGTTACGATATGTTCTCTCTATTTTGTCAACGCTCTACTTATTTTACATGATTAAAAACCTCCAAACGCTAGAAATATTTATTTGGCATATTAATTTAATGTGTAAAAATAAATATTGTCACACATTTTAGTTCAAACTTTTAACTGAACTTGCTTACACCTGTGTCCTTTTTCCTTTTCTTGCATTCTCTTAAAGAATTAAAATCACGCACTATGTATGGTTTTTAACGTGTACAAAATCAAAATTAATAACAAAGAACGTCTAATCACTATTTCACAACTGTAGTCACGATAAACTGTAGGCTTTACAAAAATGATGAACGTAGCGGTTCTGCTACTGTATATTGGGCTTTTGAAAGATGAATTGAACGGGTTTTGTTAAAGGTGCAATAGAAACACGTGTCTAATTGTGCAATGGCGCGTCCAAGCGCCTTCGGGTTCAAATCCGGTTGTGATGCTGCAGATCGGGTTTTGCTTCTCGGCATGAGCCGTTTTAATAACATGTAATAACGGTGGCGGAGTGCGATCACCTTGCTTTCATCGCGGTCCGCATTCTTCATCCTGGGATTTATAGCAAGTGCCGTTGGGAGTTCTTTTCCTCGGTTATTTTTAGCTATGGGCCTTCAAATGTTGTGGATATAAAACAGAATTCGTTTAAGGAAGGAGATTGATGGAATATTGAATTACACCTTTTCGTCTAATGGTTTAAACTGAGTTGATTAATGTAAATTGCTGACAACATATTTCTATCTGCATATTTTGCATTATTTGTGGCATGCTCATATTCACGGAGTAATAAAAACCTAAGACAATTTTTATTTTTTTAAGTATGCCACAAAGAATAATAATAGTGACAATAAAGAATAAGTGTCCCTAGTATAGGTGGAAGAGAAATGTCGCTAATACTAATTGTGGTTTTATTTTTCAGGTATGTAGCGGCCAGTAACGAAGTGGAATGCACGGTAAAGTAGATGTGGTACCTTTTAATATCTTTAGAACTAGTTAGTTTTAAAGCGTGTGTTAGTAGGTCAAATTGTAAAAACCTGTTGGCATGTGGAGTATGTTGTGAATCTGTGTTTGTTAGTGAATTTCCTTTGGAAAGTGAACTATTAGCATGACCCGCACGGTGAAACTTAAGCCTGGGACCACCATAGAAGTTCCTAACGTGACCCCCTGAACACGTTTTGGGGGGTCGTTCAAAATTATATATATATATATATATATATATATATGTTTGCACTCTAGCGGTCGCATTTTCTGTCCGATTAACTTCAAATTTGGTAGGGACGTTCCTTTCTGTAATCAGTTGGACAAGTTCGTTGGGCAAAACAATCGTAAAACTCCAAACCCCTTTTTTGGGGATTAATCTTTCAAATTTCGAGTTTTTGGGTCCAAAAAGGGTCTAAAAAGCCCCAAATGTAAAAATAATGCATGTACAAAGATGGAAATTAGTGAGACGAAAGTTTTAAGCCCTCTCCCGTCATTCTAGCATAAGTATTTACCGAGTTATTAAAGAAAATGTGTTTCGACTAAACACAGTACGTTTTCTTATGGGGGTTTTACACTAGAAAAGCCTGCTACTCCTTTGTTAGAGTTCTTTATCATCCCCAGCAACCTCATGCCCACTTTCAAGCCTGATTTGACCTTCTCCTAACATTATAATGCGCAAAATTTTATTTCCAGCTTTGCAGGTAAATGAAACCAGGAGCAATGTTTTCAGATTTCAATAAAAATTGGAATACAAGTATGATTTTAATTTGAGTTTTAAAAGTTTTTATGTGGAAATTCACTTCCCTCACGTCAGCGTGCTGCGTGCGAACTCGTTTATTTTTAAAGTTATAAGTATGAACAAAACACCAGACATGATCTATCGGACCAGAAAAAAAATGGTTCAGCTTTAAAACCAAATCAGGTTTAAAATGATCGTTTATTGAGCTTGCTTCCTTACTTACTTATTTTGACATTTTTGGATTTAACCAAGTGTTTCGAAATTGTATCGATATTTTGTATTCGTGTCTTGTATCATAGCACTAATCAATGTTTTAGGTATGATACTTTGCTATCCTAACCAATTTTGTGTTGTATTCTGATAAATAATTTACAACGGGGAGGCTTTGTTTGGATGTGCTAAGCCTGCAAAATATTTGTTTTTCCTCTTGAGATAATGAGCAATTATAATATTTGTCTATATTACAATATTATCTTTGCGAGGTGAAAAATATATAAATAGTAAACATACAGAAATTTCACTTGAGATGTACAAAGCAGGTTCTAGAAGATATAATCAAAACTTTTTCCTCCTTTTCGTTCACTACGAAATCAGGACAATCTATTATACTAATTCCCTAATTAATTTCTTGTGTACAGCAAAACTATTTTATTTATGAACCGATTTTGATGATTAAGGTGTCAAATTAAAGGGATTTCTCTGTAGAAGTCATGGAATAACTTTTGCCGCGCCCCATTGGACTTTAAAGTTTCCGTGTTATTCTTCTGGGCAATAGGTTTAATGGATCAGAAACAGATGAAGTTGCAGTAGAATTTTAATCAGCGTTCTTTCCTGAATTCTTTGTGCGAAACACAGGTAATCAGCTAGTTCCCTATTAAGAAGCGAAACGTTTGTTATCACCAGCTAAGGGGTAACACGGTTTGCATTGCTCAGTTTACATAAGACCGGGTGACGGGCAGCGCCGTTGACGGACGAGAGATGAAATGAATGTGAGGTGCTAAATATACAATAGCAGCCGCTGAGCCAAGGGCCGCAGCCGCAAACAACTGTCGCACGCACTCCCGCACGCGCGCGCACCATCATTCATACGCGGCACAATCGTAGTGCGTGATTGACCGAGCCACTGTACCGCCCGTGGAGCCAGCCGGGCCGCCGGGCTTAATCATTTAAACGACGCGGCTAACGGCGAGCGAGTTAGGCCTTTATAATGAATTTTGTAATTTAGGGCCGCCTCGAAGAAAGAAAATTGAATTGGAAGTGAGCCTAGCGGCCGGCCAATGAATGTTAACCGGATTTTCAGATGCACGTTGTTCGCACAAGATAGGACAGATGGACATTTTTTGTTTCGTTATGGCCTCATCGATCTGGGCAAAAATTGGGTCGTTTTTCTTCCGCGGGATGAATCTGTGTGTTGATGCGATAACCAGATGGCGAGGGAGGATTTGTTGCACATTCGGCGAGATCGATTGGCCAGTCCTTTTGGTCTAACGGTAATAACTATTCCAAGTAGGATTTGCATCTTATCTCGTTTGATAATTTTGTTACAAACTGAAGTGCAATTCGTTTCAGCCTTTCTTGGGAGGGAATCCACGTATGGACGATAACCGAATAATAAATTAAAAGTGCCTCACATGTATTTATAGAATACCTTGTTCATTAAAATATTTAATATATTAAAACATGTTGAAACATTACTTAAGCTTCACATAAAAACACCTACTTTTAAAATTTGTTTTTACTTCAATATCATGAGTGAACTTGACAACTTGTTAGAGATGCCATAGATTAATAAAAATTGTTTGCACGGGAATAATCGCTACATTGCTGGTTGTTAATTCCTAAATTCAGTGATATTACTTATTATAAAATATACACTTCAACACTGTAAAATAAAAACTAGATAAGTGAAATAATATAATCTTTCTCACTTCATTATTTAATTACTTAATTACTGTATAAGTTGCCGACGCAACTAGGGTATGTTATAGCGAATACGAAATCATTATAAGTGTAAGGTGGGTGGGATGCCTAGTTTGGCCTTGTTACTGACTAAGACCGACTTATTATTTCGCCAGGATTAACAGCCCGGTGCTCAATGACAGCTGCAACCAGTATCAAAAATTCACGGTATTTCCTCACGATTAATATGGTGAACTTCAGATTTGAAGTGAGTAAGCTAACCACTTCGCTATACAGACGTTATTATATTTGCAAGAGATTTATGTAAAATAATTCAGTCAAAACGCTAGACGTGCTCGGAACGGAGTTGGCGTTTTCTCGAGCGTGATCAAATATGGGCCAACTCGGAATGTCAATAACCCCGGCCTATTGACAGTGGTACACCCGCATCAGTGAAAACATTTTTCTGAGAATAATATTTTTGATTTAAACTTGAAACATGTCTGCAATAAAACACTATTTGATTTATGGGTGAAACATTGTTAGCAGTACAAAATAGTACATAGACTAGAATTACGTAGTTGAGTTTGAGTGATAAAAGCTAGTTTCGGTGACTGGTAGCCACGACGTTAGATTCCAGGTTTTGATGACGTATATTTTTACAATGCACTTTAAACTGTAAGTTCCAAAAACAATTAAGTTAAGGAACACCGTCTTCTACGTAAGTTCTCCCCATATTTCATCATAGAGGGCTTTGACAGTTTATCCCACTAATATTATGATTTTTTAATAATGAAAGAAGCAGGTTTTTAAAGTTTTATCTGAGATAATTTCCAATCCATAATCTTATAATTTTTCGGATTAAATAATGACTTTTTCAATTCGTGTAACCGGTTTGTTATCGTCAGCTTTTAATTTTTTAAACAATGTGAATAAAAAAGGATGTTGGTTTGTTTGTTTGTATATTTGAAGTCTATGGACTCGGACACCGTTGGACCGTTTGCCATGAAACTTGGTATACATGTAACATTTCACGGAGAAGGTTTTTAAGCCATCCATTTCGTCCTAACTCAATTGGGTTCCTCCCAAGAGGCCCAAAAGGGTTCCCATATAAACCTTAAGGAAAGATATCGTTGTTTACATAAAAGCTAATGACATGTTTACTTGAACAGGTGATATTGGTGATATTGGTTTTAGTTGGTAATAGTCAAAGGCATGATAACGTGTGCCGGGTAATAGCTAGTATTTTGTAAAATACAAAGTTTGAAATGAATGGTTAAGTTTGTTGTGATCTTCTCTTCTTTTTTAGGCCATGCGTGGTAATAAATTACCTTCGTACGTATTTTGTTTTGCCTTCCTGTATCGTCTTGTTGTTGTTTATCCTGTTTGAGGTGTCATACTCCCGCATACTTTGCGGTCATCATGTTTCTGCTTGACTAAGTGAAACGTATGCTTATTTGATAGTCTAATTCGCTTCTTTAATTTCCATTTGCATTCTCCAAGACGGCTGAACTTCCTACAACCTTTTAAAAAGTCCATGTGTCAGTTAAGTAAACTCATTGGTGATAAATCCTTTGCAGTCATTTACATAGTCAATAATCCCGCTGTCGTCGTCTCCCTCTCAGAACATACCCCGGTGCGTGTTGCCCCGCCGCGCATGTGCCATTGTGACGTAGCCAGTGCACGGCGCAGGTCCGCGTGTAGGCAGTACGCAGGTGCCTGTGGGCGGCCTGTAGGCGGTAAGCAGGTAGGACGCAGCTCGGTCCTACAGCTCCGCCGCTCAGTTTGTTTACACACAGCGACTGCGCGGCGTCGGTCCTACAGTGCGCGCGCCCCGACCATATGTTCTCAAGGACATTTTGTGTTTTCACCTCTATGTTTTTCTTTTTAATTTTGTGACCCGGAGAATTTAACCGTGTTGTTCTAAGCTATGATTTTACGCGTTATTGTGTTGTGTTGAAGTTTGTGGTTGCTAATGGTGTATTCGCCATCGGCGCTTTCTGAGTTTTGCGCGTCTGATCATGTGAGTTTTACCAAATTCAACCTTTCCGGAGAATGTATTTTTTTTAAAGTTATTTTGCTCGGTCGTCCAACAGTTATGTTATTTGTGTGATCTCAGAATGAGGAAATTTAGGTAGACAATTTTCAGAACCAAAATAATTGTTTGTCAACAGTTATGTTCAAAAAGTTATGAAACAACTTTTTGTAAATAATATATAATTTATAAATCGTTAATTTTTTTACATCAAGTAGCATTAATTTTATGAAACAATAGTAAGCCTAATATTAAATTGTTTACTGGCACTTATGTTATATTATACCTGTTTATTTTTTTACAAAAACTCATGTCTAACATTTGTGTTAGCTTTATAAGTTAGTACTGTACATTAAAAAAATCATTCGGGTAAATAATCTCCATTTTATTACATGAATCGATTCTTATCTCTTTCGACGGTCCTTTCCGTCTTTCAGTGTAGCCTATTCGTCGTCTGTATGTACGAGCTTCCTAACATCAGGCGCTCACCATTTGTATTTTACTGCATCGATACACGAATTAAGGTCATCGACATTATTCAGTACCTAATCGAGGACGTTTATCGATCAGTCTGTGAATTGATTAACAACAGAACAGTGTGCGATTGTCGCCCCGCGAGAGCCGAGTCGTGGCCGTGTCAGGGCCGCGCACTCCGCACTCCGCGTTGTGTTGGGTGGTTGTTGTTGGCCGCGAGGTAATCTCCAAGTTCATTAATATCCGCGGTTGCGACACCGCCTGCGACATCTGTGTGATGCGACTCCATACGTCTTGCTGCTCGTCGCTTCCGACAGCTCGTGTCATGTCAGTGGAGATGCAATCAGTGTAAAGGCCCGTAGAAACATGGAGATCAACTTGGTTAACGATGTATGCCACAGAGGAGCGAGTACGGTGTTGCGTACTAGTAAGATTTTGCTTTCTGAAGTTACAGTCTTGTCGGTGTGTCGCACAAGGTGTGTGAAATCGCGTACACTGCAGATATACGAATAGATCCATTGCAGATATACGAATAGATCCACAGTGAAGGGTTACTACTGAAACTGTTGGTTTGCTATACTGTATTATAATCAGCAATTGTGATAAATATGTATAAGAGGATTACTATCGCGGACTGGTAAGCAATATCTTATCAAAGCAGTATTGCTTTGCGAGGTGGAGGGAAATGAACCAAATGAGTGGCAAAACGTATTAGATCATTTGAAGGATTAAAGTAAAAGGCACCTCTTTTTTGATGTGCTGTATAGGATAATCAGACATAGTTACTGACCATAAATGATTTCTCCATTATCAATTCCCTGCAATGTAATGTAATTAATAGGTTATGGACAAATTTAAGTTTTAATATTGAAGGTATATTGCCATTTATCAAGTTACGCGCTATTAAAAACTTGCTATAAGCCTATATTTGATATGAAAAATAATATCTCATTTATACAATGCCTGATTATCCTACACAGCACATCAAAAAAGAGGTGCCTTTTACTTTGATCCTTCAAATTATCTAATACGTTTTGCCACTCATTTGGTTCATCTCCCCACCTCGCAAATGGTCGGAAGTAGGGCCTCCCCGTATCGCGAAAATCTTTGATTAGTTATTTTATATTCAAATCTCTGGGATCGTTTTATTACGAGGTGTAAAACTCCCATGCACTCGAAATTGACGGTGATTATTGACTCGGATGCACTACTTACTTTACGGCTGTTATCTTGTTCGTGTAAACATGCAGTTTGTAAACTGACTTTAGCAGCACTCAACCCAGTTAGTTATGGGGGGGGGCACAAACAAAAACAGCGGTTAACGGCCGCAGCGCCGGCTGGCCGGGCGGGCAATCGTGCGGGGGTCGTAAAATCAGTTTATGTGAGGTATCGGTCGTCAACTCAGCCCCGTGTGCTGGCGACCGACGCGACGCGGGCTCTCGCTGGGAAGGTGGCTAGGTCCGGTGTTTTAACAGTGTTCTTCACGTAGTCGTTCTGTCGATATTTGATATGTTTCGCCTAGGAATTGCTTTGATGGAATAATTGGCCACTGGGCTATTAATTTATAATTCTGGTTAAAGAATCAGTCGGTCTTGGTCAGTAACAAGGCTACACAAAGAATCTCATTCATATAATTCATATTCTCCTTAAAATACGCCCTAGTTGCGTCGGTGTCTTGTACAGTGATTAAGTAATTATTAGGAATATAATGAGGAACTGATCAGTCATCTATCTATTAGTAGCGGTTGGATAGCATAACAAATTTAAAGTTTTTTTTTATAATTGTTCTTTGTGGTAACTATTACTTTCTCCCCCTATACATAGTATATGGAGAAAGTATTGTTTTCGTAACAATTTTCGAATTTGAGTTGTTAGTGTAAATATTCGTTTTGGTGCTCCCTGAACCCAAAAAAGTGGTTTTTACGTGATGTCTGTCTTTGTGTGTGTGTGTGTGTGTGTGTGTGTGTGTGTGTGTGTGTGTGTGTCTGTGTACAGAGCTAGCTAGAGCCCTAACCTATGGGCCGATTTTTATGAAATTTGGTATGTAGGTACTAATCCACGATATCTCCAGGTGTTTTTTTTCATTTTTTTGAATTTTTGATTTTTAAGGGTAATTATCCCCCAAAAACCGCCAAAAAACATGAAAAATCCAAATTTTTTAAAAACGGCTCTAACGATTTTGATTAAACTTTAGTGGTTTGTAGAACTTTAGGTTTCCAACAAAATGACACCACCCGCATTTCTGGAAAAATTCGGGTTCAGAAATTACAGGACTTAAAACATCCAAAATTCAGTTTTTTGGATTTTTCATAAAAAATCATAAATGTTAAAAAAGATTACTATTCACCATTAAAAAGAGCTCAAAAAACTAAATAAATTGGTATTTTAAATTACTATTCTACGATTGCTAGTTGGGGAGAAAATAGAAATTTTCATTTAGCGGTAAACGCAGTACGTTGTCCAATGTTAATCTTATGGGGAATACAAAAATTACTATTTCTCTCTTATTTACTGATAAATTTAATTCAAACTTGTTATGCTTGTCAATTTAGCATTGACCAACAGAGGTAATTCGAAATATGTTGCCCCTTAATAACCCTGGGGGGGAATAGGGGGCATTTCCCCTCTTAAAACCACAAGTTTAGCAATGGATTCTGTAGTGCCTTCAAAGCAAGGATTTGGGTGAATGTTTTTTTAAAACAACTTGTTTACAAGATTTTCTGTACATTCGACCGTGCTTTGTATTCTATATTTAGTTAAGAAAAAGTTATTTATTCATTAAAGTTGGGCTAAAAGGGAGAAAGTATGTGTCAGTTTCCTGATACCGTTTATTTTTAGAATAACATTTGACTTGCATTGTTAGTCCACCTTACTGTAAACAGGAAACTTTCCGAAAGAACCATGCAAATATGAGTTATTACACCGCTTTTAAATACATTAACAAACTTTACGTTGCTTGTCTTGGTTTTAAGTTTGAGTGTGCAGGGTTTCTACGATGTAGGCACTCAGGGAAAGTCAGGGAATGGAAATTCGGTAAGGGAAAGTCAGGGAACCCAGAGATAAAGCTTATTTTGTTACGTTTCGACCCCATGTATAAAATATATGAAATTAAATTTGTAGCTTATAGACAATATTGATAACTAATCCACCTTAACGCTACTTCACAAAATTAATTTTGTAATCTTTGTTAAGTCTCAAAATAGGTTATGAGGGACATTATCACAACAATAATAACTTCCTGTGAGACATCATATACAATTTAAATGACTATTCGGTCCTTTTATTATTCCATGTAATCCCTGATGATGAAAAAAACTGAGGGGTTGCTTTACTCCAGGTTGTACATACAATCTGTTGTAGCAGTATTTTTCAGGTGGAGTCCTAATGGTTGGCTAATGGGTAAGGATTCCTGAGGAGTTTACTATTAACATCTTGGTAATCCTCAATTATTGGGTATTTTATAGAGATAATTTATACAATTCTGTTTTACTAACATTTATGACATACATTATATAGAAAATAACGTTTTACGTATTAAATATATAATAATTGTGCATACATGCTTGTTTAATCAGCGAAAGTCCTATTTCAAAAGTTGGCAAGGGGAGTCTTACAGAAGGATCAGGGAAATAGAAAATTGAAATTCTGTACAAACCCTGGTTTGGTGTGGTTTTTAATGATAGACTAATGTAACGAAGGGCCCGGGAATCCTGATAAATTCAAAAACTTGTGGGGGAATTTGAGATGGTAATGGGCGAGCTATATTACAAGGAGACCCTAGAAGTGAGGGCAAAAAGTTGTTCGTACCCACCTGATAGTCTTTGAAGATTTATTAGATTTAACAGATTTCGTTGTTAATTATTCGTTTGAATTGCTGTGGCTTTAACATATTCGCCGTGTGCGCTGCGTCTTCAGCCAGCTCGCGCATGTTTGCAATGGCAGCGCAGATGTTTTATATCGCAGTTTTGTAACCAAGTCTGGCCGCATGTTGCCGTTGCAGTGTTTACCCCTCGGGTTGTTTACAAGACCCTTCATCAATTCGCCGAGGATCTGCGCTAACAGGTTTATCCGTAATGCAAACATCTCCACGTTTACGGCCGAGATCGTTTCGCAACTCGAGACCGAGTTAATTACCTCAGGCTTAGTGTCCAGAGCTTGTTGTTGGGCAAACCGTTGCAGTAACATGTAGTGGGTCAGAAGGACCACTTGGGTGCTATGGTGTTTATTTGTAGTTTGGTAACTCTTTTATGGGATATTAATTATTTAAAATTTGATTTTTAATTAACATAAATGGAATCCCATAATCTGTTTAAGTATAAAGTACCTGGATGCCGAGCTTTGCTCGGGGAAGGCCAGTCAGTTTGTTTAGATGACTGGGAGTAATATTTCACCACTTTCCCCTGCTGATTATAATATTTTTATTGCTCATTTGCCTCTTTCCTGCATTTTTAAAGTCACCCCAGTTGTTAATTATAGCTCAATGTCCCTTTTATCTATTTCGGATATGACCACTTATATATGCAATCTTCACTCAATAGTTTTAGACTTTGATTCCAGGAAATCACATGTTAACAATCATAAACAACACGAGTATTACTTTGACAGTTCCCTGGTTGATTATGAACAGCTGTTACAATTCTTTTGATTTTAAACCCCATAAGCCCAATGTTAATTTTTTAACTTTTCATTTGTTTACATTATTTGATTTTTTCTGGGGATGAGACCTGTCTAGAACTTATCTTTATCCCAGAAATTAGTTATTTCCAACATTTGAAGGAAATCGTTAGAGCCGTTTTTGAGATCAGAGTTGCAAGCAAGCACGGACGCACGCAAACCTTACTCATACTATAGAGTATAGGATACCTACTTAACTTCCATTTAAATTCGTCCTTATCATCGGTATATTGCTGTCCAAAGTTCAATAGACAAAAACTTAGTTGTTTATTAGCATGTTACGTGTTGTTATAATAACGGGATGTAAATAAAAACAGTTTTACAATACTTCAAATCAGGTTTACTCTTATACAGTATTAGTATACATAATATATGGTAAAATATCTATATTTTATGTATATTTATATAGTCCTGTATATCAATAACTGTCGTATTTTTTATATCATTTGCGGGGCGAAGCCTGCTGCGGGAAACAGCTACTACAGTATGAGAGTAATTAACTAAAAAATTAAATTATTTTTAAAAGAGAGTTTCTGACTATTATCAGT